>CM061919.1:250285235-250405610 GCA_031002005.1 Vandiemenella viatica
TTTCCTCATGCCTGCCCGCCAGCACTTTGCGGAGTCTGAGCGGCCCCACCCTCCACGGCGTGGCCGTTGACCTTCGCCGCGGGGGCCGGAGGCGCTTCCCTTTGTGCCGTTAAGGCGTTGACACCTGACTCATGCTGTGGCGGTGCGTGGTTTGCGGAAGACCTGGTCGCTTCGAAGCGCCGGTCATTGCCCGCATTCCCGCGGTTCCGGTTCCCATTCCACCGCGGCTTACCTTGATTGCCCCCCGACCTTCCCGTCTGCACAAAACCTTCATTCTCGGGCTTGGCGTGGTCGTACGTCTGCACATAGCCAGGGCGCTCCTCTCCTTCTTCCACCATCCTTAGGGTCGCGACGAACTGTTTGAAAGTATTTATCACCGCGGGGTTTAGCAACAGCTGCACTGGCTGCGAGAAATGAGACCTCAGAGCACCACAGAGCTCACTTTCATCCATCGGCTGATCCAGAAACCGGGACTGCTTCGCGAGTCTCTCGGCATACGTAGCCATAGACTCGTCCTGGTTAGAGTGATAGCGTCCCTGGTACAACCTTCGCCTCAGATTGCTCTGCGCCGCCCGTCCCCAGAAAACCTCCAAGAACATAGCTCTGAACTCCTCATACTCCGACTCGTCATTAAAATTAGTGTCGAACCACACTCTCTCCTCTTCCCCAAGACACTGGTAGATGACAACCATTGTCATTTGGTCGGGAACACTCTTGACCCGAAGATACCTTTCCAATTCTTTCAGAAAGCTCTTCGGATGGGTTCCCCTCTTTCCACTAAAACGGGGAAACGGCAAATCTACTGCAAGGGGCAGGGTGTTGCACACGGGCGTCTTTTCACCCACCTGTGCGCCAACGCGTGTCATTTCTTCACGAAGTCCACGCAGTTCGCAGTCGATTTTCACTTCCAAGGTCCCTTGCGCCTCGCGAACATTCGCGCAGTCTGTTCTCGTTTCGGCGACACTCTTGTCGACACCGCTAATCAGCTCCCCAAGCTGTGTCATCTTCTCACCGTGACCCACTTCCATTTCCACGATTCGCATTTCTAGCAAGTTCGTCCGTGTTTTCGTTTCTTCGGTTACTTCCGATACGCGTCTCTGCGCGTCCAACACCTGCTCCTTGGTGCGGTCAACAGCACTGCTTAATGTTTTCTGCGCCATTTGCAGCGATTGCACCGACTCCTTAATTTCGCCTACCCTTTTTTCCATCGCGACCGTCAATTCCTCTCTGAGCGCCGACAATTGTTCATTTGTGTTTCTCTGTTGTTCACCAACCAAGCTCAAACTTTCAGTTATGGATGTTAACCTTTCGTTAATGGGCCCCATCAGCTGTTGCATAAACTGCAAGATATTCTGAGGCATCATAATTTCGCTAGTCTGGTTTTGCGACAGCGGCACGAAATGATCGTTAGTTTCTGGAATCGGAAGATAACTAGCAGTGCCTTCCCCAGTGGCCGTCTCCTGAATGCTTCGATCAACATTTCCAACCACGGCGCTATCAATTAAATGACCACGATTTCCCTCCATTGCGGATTCCTGATCTTTTGGCTCTGACGGACTATGACTTTGTGCCATCTCGGTAGATTTTCCGGACCTCAGTTTCATCCACTCAAAAGCACCCAAAAATTTAGAAACTTGAAAACAAAAATGTCGCTACACTTATCCTCCCACAATTCAATATTTATGATGGTAAATCCGCGTGAACATTCGACAAATTCTTAAACGCACAATTCTTGATGGAACGAACGCTCAATTCATTAACTATTACAGACTCAATTGCGCAAAACATAGAGGCTCGCGGCATAAAATAAAAAAAACACGTAAAGCAAGAACAATTTACCAAAACAATAATCGTCACAGAGGATAGCCAAAGGACAAACAAAACACTTTCGACGCTGAGATGCTGTGAAGGTCTGACATTTTAGGAGAATGCATTCTCAAACTTGTTTCAAAACATTGCCCAGCGATGCAATCACCATCCAAAACCAAAAACCAATTAAAAATACAAGGACAACTCGACCAGAACCAACCACCATCATTTTAGAATTCAACACACTAAAGACACATCTTCCTTCAACATTGACAAACAATTTATCCAACAGACCAACGTACAAATATCATATTCTGCACCAGCGACCCGTACAATTTAAAGCTGGAATGAATACATATTATCTACTAGCATGTCATAAACATGTCATATTATACACAAAACTTTTCTGCATGCTGGCACGGTTTTCCACTGAAATGAGCATTCAAAATTTAAATATTAATATGGAAAAGACACTCTGCAAACGTTCATATCGTTAGCCCCACAGGTTGGGTAAGCCAAATGTAATGTCTCGCTTATTCCGTTCATAAAATATTGTTTGTCCGGACATTACTGGGCGGTTTCTGTGGTCTAAAAACCAGTCAGGGTGGGCGCCAGGTTTTCGACAGAGTTTCCTATATTAAAGGAAAGCGCCTGTCGAAACCAAAAAACAAAAGCTGACCACAGATTCCACACTACAAGCTATAATTTATTAAATGACTTAGGGATGGAGGGTGATTGAAAAAAACAGAGTTTACAATAGAACATTTGAATTGCTTTTACTCACAAAGTGGTCAGTGTATATTAAGGCACATACAACAACGTTTTGTGGATTTAAAAAGTTTCAGCATGAGACTTGTCTCAGGGGTTTTCTGGGCTGAACGGGTTTGCAAATGTCTCTTCCTTTCTTGGTGTGTATTTACCCGGGACGGCGCGGCGTGATGACGGAGGTGGACCGCATGGGAGCGGCGGCGGCGGCTGCGGCGACGGCGGCGGCGGTGGCGGCGGCGGCGACGGCGACGGCGGTGACAGGCGCGGCGGCTAGTCCTCGCTCACCCTCGGTCCTCCACACCCGCATCTTCTCCATCTCTCCAGCCAATCGGAGCCAAAAACTCTCAGCCACTCGCCGATTGGTGGGCGCCCTCGCAATAAACAAATAAAACAAGACGAAAATCAGATCACATGTGTCGTCACATGTGCTGGCAGTTTCTTGCGTAGGTCCACACCCACGTTTTTTTCTTGGTCTCCTCCCGTTTTCTGTTGGAGCACAACACATCTCACCCCACAGAAGCTGCGTCCCCAGGGGTCTCGCCAAAAACAACACAGACCATACGCCCGGCTTCCTGCCTCACAGGACCTTCAGGACATTACAGTAAGAAGTTCGAGACTCTTTTAGATGTTGATATATATGATTCGAATCTCATTAAATCATCGGACGATTCAATAAACAGATCCTCTTGTCCATTACATCGCGTTAATTGAAGTATTTCTATCGCAACATCACTGGAGAAACGTATTTTGCTCCAACTAGTGATACAAGTTAAGATTATCTGATAGTGGGACTTGGGCGACGAACAACGATATGGCAGCAAACCTTGCAGACTGGTTTGGCTAAAGTACGCTTTCCGTGTTCGGGACAGCAGTACCAGAAATGAAATTTGATGAAATAATCGTCAACTTCCGGCAGGTAAAAGGATCTTAAGTGCAGCAAATTTCTTTTAGAAAAAAATTAAACATACCTTGACGCTCAAACACTTAGTGGCGTGGTTGAGATAATCTTTCTGTAGGAGAAAATGAATTATGAATTAAACTGCTACAGACATGTAGTACAAACTAGATACTACGCGCCACTTCGTACGAAAGGACCTAGAATTTAATTGCTAGAATTGGATGTTGAAAGCTGTAATTTAAAAGGTGTCCCAAAAAGCACAGAGCCGGGATAATGTGAGGGGGAAGCAATCACCACTGAACCTGTCTCATGAAGACAACCAATTTGCAACATCTTTAAAAAAGGCAACAAACTAAAAGGGAAAAAAGGGGGGAGGGTTAGCTATAGGAAACTCCCTGCCACAGTTACTACAGCAAATCGTTTTTAGTTTTCTTTCCGTAGGAAACCCGTGAGATATCTATATATAACTGCCCATGGGAAAAACGCTTCTTTTATAAGTGTACCTCTGCTACTTTCAGTGTCTGTCCCCGAGATTTATTAATAGTAATCTAAAAGGCTAAACAGATCACACATAAACTGACTGCGAGAGAAACAAAGCCTGAGCAATCACTATAACTTCTGAGAAACGCGTTGTCCGTCTGTCACCATTCGGTTAGTTTTCAAAATTTCATTACAGAATATGTTATTTATCCTGGAAAAGTAGCCTACGTTCTTTTTAATGATACATAGTATTTTCTTATCAAATTCATCAAGATCGTGAAAACAATAAAACCTCCCGTGACCGAGACAGGACTCGAAGCAGTAAGTGGGTTGATTCCTCTGTGTCGTCACCAAACTCGTGTTGTCCAGTTGTCTTTCGACCATTAAAAAGCGAAGCCACAGTGGGCAAAGATTCATCCGGCAGCAGTATAACGAAAGATACTGCCGAGGCGAATTCTGCAGATGAAATGAGCTATCTCTGATAGCTGGTCAAATTGGCAAAAGCCAAAGACCATTCATTACAATAAAAAAAAAATGAGCTTCACTTGTTTAGCCTTCTTGAGGACATACCAGCATCGTGGTGGAGGTCGCTCAGGCGAGGTTGTCCGGTTAGAATGCGGTTACACGAACAGGTTGTGACTGACCTGTAACTCGGTCAGTACAGGAAGTTCCCTTTAAGTAATCACTTGATTCTGACCCTGATACAAACACCAGAACTTTTCCGCTATATATTTTCAATAACTTGTTCGATTCCCTTCATACTGACTCAGTCCGTTAATTCTCTTCGCTCCTTCACCTCGTGTACCATCCAAAAACAAGTCACAAATTAATAGTAACGGAATTTCGATAACACACGAATTGGTTCAAGGCTGTAGAAGCGAAGCAGGCAGTACTAATGTATGCATGTAGAAACTGTGAAAATAATAACCCATGTATTATAAATCCCAGTAGATCTGTATCTTAAAAAATTGTTGTTAGAAATTCATTGTAATACAACCTGATGTAATGTGATCATGTATCCACTAAGCGACAAGCAACTGTAAGCTCGCACTGTATTTGTCAAATAACTACCAATGTAAATATTGTTATTCATTTACTAACTGACTCATCTGTAACGTATATTGTTTAATATTTAATAATTTATCATTTCGTATCAGTTACCAATTAGTTAAGTGAAGCGAAAAAATTTGCTAATTGCTTACATAAAACATTCTTAGACTGTAAAATTGTAAACTGTTAACATGAAATCGCCAGAAAACAGGTTTGTCCCACCTCCGCGGGGACGGGAGACTGTGGAGGCTATCCGGTAATCCACACAGCTGAGAGGTCAGATTAACCAGTAATGAAACCAGCGATACTGGCGGAACCTTTAATCAATAAAATTGTAGTTTAAAAAACTAAAATCACGCTTTGGTAGTAATGTGAACTAAAAGGTTGAAAATAATATTTAAATATAAACATTTTGTTTAACAGTGATAGGACGCCCCACAATTCAGGATAAATTAATTTTTTTGAATAAGCTTAAAGTATAAACTCACTGATTACAAAATTAACTTTAATGTAAAAAAGCATGGGGTGCTATTTCAGTTGTCTTATATTTTTTGTCGTTGGCTGTTTGTAAAGACAGTCATTGTCAAAAGTTATGCAGAGCGCACCATTACATTCAACCACTTTTAAGTTGTTTCTGACAACGTGGTGAGAGTGAAATTACTGAATTTTTATCTGTTCTTAATAAGTGTGCAAAATTTCAAATGATTCGGACGTCAGGAAGCGGGTAAACACTGAAATGAAAGATTCCATTACATGCAACCATTTTTCTATTGTTACCGTCAGAGTAACGAGAATAGCAGGACGTTGCTAAGAGACTACTGTATTGTCAACGGTTCTTAAAACGTGTGCAAAATTTTTATGTTTTTACTGTCAACGTAATCAGAATATCAAGAAATAGCTATGAAATTATTGTATTGTAATCAGTTATCAATACATAAGCAAAATTTCAAACAATTCGGACATCTGTAAATAAGGTAAAAACCATTGGAGTGGATAAGAAAGTCATTTGCTGGGTAGAAGAATTTTTAAAAGGTAGAAAACAGAAAGTTAGGGTAGGAGATGTAGTATCAAAAGAAGTGGAAGTAAAAATGGGTGTGCCACAGGGTAGCGTATTGGGACCATTGCTATTCATTATTCTAATGAATAATTGTGTTGATTGTTTACTACCTGAAATTAGATTGTTTGCAGATGACATAATGCTGTATAAAAGAATAAAAACGATAGAGGATTGTAAACAGTTGCAGGGTGATCTGGACAGGATATCTAATTGGGTTGGTAAACATGGAATGAAGATAAATGCAAAGAAAAGTCAGCTTATTAGATACACAGATAAAAAACAAAAGGTTAATTATGAATATGAGGTGGGGAAAGAATTGTTTGCTGAAGACTTGAAATGTAAATATCTTGGAATTACTTTTGATAACAAACTTAACTGGGCAGGACACATGGGACAGGTGGTAGGAAAAGGTTTCAAAGTTCTGCACTTGTTGGAGAGAGTGATGAGGGGATGTACGAGAGAAGTCAAGGAATTGGGTTACAAAACTTTGGTCAGACCATTGCTCGAATATGGTAGTGTAGTATGGGACCCTCATTTTACGTATCAAATACAGGAGTTGGAGAGGGTGCAAAAAAAGGGCTGCTAGATTTGTTTCTGGAAATTATCGCAGAATGCAATCAGTGACGTATATGATAAAGGAACTGGAATGGGATTCATTGCAAGACAGGAGGAGGATGAGGAGGGTCATGGGAGTGTACAGGGCATATACTGGCAATGAGGCATGGAAAGATATTGCAATAGGTATGAAAAGTAGTGCATGGAAGGGAAAAGATGACCATGACCACAAGCTGGCACTCGATTTCAGGCACAAGGGTGTGGGAAGATTCTCTTTTTTAGGTAAGGGTGTCAGATTTACCGAAAACTTTGAAAGAATTTAAAGATAAAATTTGTAGAGGGCAAATGTAGGTAGGTGCAGGATAGGGGGAAGATGGGTGTGTAGGGAAATTGCCACCGGAGCCTGTGCTCCATTGCAATTAAAATTAAATTAATTTAAAAAAAAAAAAAAAAATCTGGAATTGGGTTAAAATTAAATTGCAAAATTCCACGACTTTCAACCATTTTTCTGATGTTACTGTCAAAGTAAGGAGAATAGCAGGATATAGCTATGAAATTATTGTATTGTCACTGGTTTTTAATATGTGTGCCAAATTTCAAACAGCTCGGACATCTGGAAGTGGGTCAAAATGGATTTGTAAAATTCCGCTACATTCATTCATTCATTCATTCATTCATTCATTCATACATTCATTCATATTTATTTTTATTTATTTATTTATTTATTTTCCATATGCAACATAGCCCAGCACCTAGTATCTAATCTGGGCCCTTATTTCCACTCATTTACATTTACATATGTTTGTATCTTATATAAATAAAACATATTAACAAATAAACAATGAATGAAAGAAAATTTTGATTCAATTTCCAATAACTACTACATCTACTGTTATTAAACAGAATGGGTACCACACCACTACTAATCTACTACTACTGTCCCTAATATTACTGCTAACATTACTACTGCTACTACTAAAACCATTACTAATACTACTAATTCTACTATTACCACCACCAATTGTCACAGCCGCACTTCGGTCCACTATTGTTCATTTTTCTTGGTGTTGTGTGCGCTCCAAAGGCAGAGTCCCCTGGAACCGGCAGCAAAGTCAGCCGCCCAGGCCATCAAGAGTTGACCTCCTGGAATACCAAGACGGCCCCAGTTGTCGCTCAGAAGACAGCCTCTCTGGAGCACACTGAAGTTTCCTCCGACGATTGATGTTGCTCATTGTCGTGGGATATCTTTCCGTCAATCCGGTGTAATTGGGTTCTCCTCTTCTGCTATCTGTGGCCTTTGATTTCGCTCGGCATTTTTCCTTTTTATAAATTTCTCCTTCCAAAATTTTGAGGCTAGATCAGCTGCCTCGTCCAGCAAATGCCACAAAACTTTCGTCGCGCAGAATGTCAAATATGCTCCTACCTTGCAGCCGAGCTTGTTGGTGTTCTCTCAAACTGGCTGTTATTTCACACTCCCATACCACGTGCTCCGGCGTACTCTCTTCACCACATTCGCACCTGTCCGAGTCCACAATATTTCGACTTCGGAGCCAGCTGTTGTATGGCCCGTGACCTGTAATGTAGTGTACCAATCCGGGAGAGGGTTTGAAGGTACTTCAACTTTAGCCTCTCCTCTACGGATGGGAACATATCGTAAGCTCTTCGACCTGTTTCACTGTTGTTCCATTCTTGTTGCCATTCCGTCAATAGAAGCTTCCGAATGTGCGTCTCCGATGTTACTTCGCTGCCTACAATTTCTGCTACCTTATCTTGTTTCCCTTTTCTGAGCCAGTATATGGCGCCCCGTTTCCTTACTTCAAGGTCCAGTGGCCATACACCAATGGCAACGGTTAATGAATTTGTTGCCACTGTTCTGTACGCTCCTGTCAATCTTAAAAGTATTCCTCGTTGGACACGTCTGACTCGCTGTTTTAGTTTTACTTTTCTTAGATGCTTTGCCCACACACTTGCTGAGTAGCCCACTAAAGAGGATAAAATTGCGTCATGGTATAGTCTTATTGTTTGGACTGGAACAGTAAATTTTCGTTGGCCAATATTAATGATTTTATTCATGACCGCCACTGCTCTTGCTATTGTCATCTCTAAGTGGGATTCGAAGTTTAAACGTTCATCCAATTGAATGCCTAAGTACCTGCACACTGGGTTTCTACGAATTGATTTACCGTCGATTCTTATAGTTGGTTTTCGAGTCAGCTTGCCCTTGAGCAACATAAATGTTGTTTTATGTGGTGCTAAACTGAGCTTGACTTTACTGCACCATTGGCTAAGGCAGTTAAGTACTAAATTACTATTGTACTCAATTTCTGCTCTTGATGCTCCTTCCACGAGTAGTAAAATGTCATCAGCAAAAGCTATTAGACCTAGAAGTTCAGGTATTCTTTGTAATAGTTCAATCACTGGTTCCATCCCTATATCCCAGAATATGGGACCGCAAACGGAACCTTGCGGGCATCCTTTAGTAAGTATCTTCGTGATGAACGAGTTCTGGCATCTCAAGGAAGCAGTTCTAAATCTGCAATAGTCCCTGAAGGTGTAAAATAATCTTCTTGGACAACCAATCTCCCTCAGCCGTTCAAACAGAGCGGGCCACCATAAATTGTCGAAGGCTCCCGAAATATCAATAAATAAGCCTACTACGTAGTTTTTTGTACTGCTACAAATTATTTCCATCGACCGATTTATGGCATCCTCTGTCGACTTCCCGGTTCTAAATCCATATTGACTAGGATTCATTCCCTGAACCTCCCGTTGGCTTTGTAATTTTTTGCATAGAATCTTCTCTTGAACTTTGCCAAGCACATTCAATAAACAAATCGGCCGGTATGATTTCGGTTGTAGAGGATCCTTGTCGTCACCTTTCTTTAGAATTACCACCTCGCTTTTCTTCCATATTCCCGGAACTCTACCCTGATGTAGACATTCGTTCAGGAGCCTGCATAGGACGGGGGTTAATTTTAATGATTAACTCCTGCAGGACCTCGGCTGGAATTCCATCCGGACCGGGAGCCTTTCCTTTTTTCATTTTGTTTATCGCGGTTATTACTTCTTCGGGTGTAATATTATTTCCTTCCTCTTTACTCCAGCAGGGCTGCCACATGTTCCTTCGTAGTGTAGCTTGTTCTACTGTTTCTTCTTCCGGGTTGTCATCAGGAAGCAAAACTTTTAATAACTCCTCCGCTGAGTCTCTCCAATTCGTGGTTAATCGTCCATCTGTTCTTTTTACTGTGGATAATATTGTGGGAGGCCTGATTTTACCTGCAGCTATTTTGTAAGGAATACCCCATGGATTGTTCATGAGGTTTTCCCTCACAAAGACTTCCCAGCATTTTTGTTTTGTCTCTCTCATCGCGTCTTTGAAAATCTGCCTCTTCTGTCTGTAGTATTCAAGGAGGAAACTTCTATCTGCTGCCACCATGCTTTGTTGATACATTCTCCTAGCTCTTCTCATGTTTAGTCGTAGTTTTTAAGTTTTTCTGTCCATATTTTGTCAGTGGGATCTACTATCTTTTTTAGTGGTATCGCCCGTTTCATGGCACTTTGTATTGCAGTTGTCAGCTCTCTTGCGGCTTTGTCTACATCGAAGTGGTTTTCTGGCAAATCCGGTGGAATGAACACATTCCTTAATTTTCCCCATGCAGCTTTCTTGATGTTATATACTGTTTTAATGTTTCTGTTGCCACTGTTTTCTTCTGTCTGCATTCTGCCCAGTTCAAAGACAATCAAATTGTGATCACTTGTTGTCATGTTGTCAAGCACTCTCCAACCCCAAAGCAAATTCCCCGCATGAATGTTTGTAATTGTTACGTCGATATTTGTTCTTGCGCCAACACTGTTACAGAAAGTAGGAGGATTATGTGCTTGGTTTCTAACCTCTAGACCCAATTCGCTTAACAGTTCTTCTAGAAGTTGCCCTCTCCTGTCAGTCTTCTTGCTGTGCCAAAGAGCAGACTTTGCATTGACGTCCGCTGCAATAACTAGTGGATAATTTCCCAGAGCTGCATCTATCTGCCGTATTCTATCTAAGTATGGGTAGATCTCGTCACTGTACTGGAAATACATGCTTACCATTATGAAGCTTCCCCATGCTGCTCCTATCTCAACACATACTGTGTGTTCATCACATAACTGCGTAATTTTTGTAACTGTTATCTGTTTATTTAAAACGATTATTGCTGCCATTGGGTTATTGCCCTCTGTGATAATTCGTGATGTTACAGGCATGTGCGGGATTTTGCTTTGCCAGGAGTACGGTTCTTGTAGACAAATAATATCTGATCTCAATTCCTCAGCCACCTTTCTGATTTCATGTAGAACCATGGCGTTTCCTTTAGTATTCAGCTGAGTAACTTTTAACATAGAATTTACGGGTGTCTTGTGTGCACATTGCACTGGGGCCAAGGTAGTCTTGTATCTAGCAGAATGCGTCCATGGGTCATGACAAACTGCTTGTATGTTTCCTCAGGATCAAATATTTCTCCTCTTCTCTCAAAAATCTTGTGAACTAGTGTCAGGAGCTGAGATGGATCTGTTGGAAAATTTAGTGACCTCAGTTGCATTCTGTCGATTGCCGAAGGTTGCGGGAACGTTATGTTTTTACCGCCAGGATGGAGGACTCTTGTCAAATGCCGGAGGGCAAGTGTAAGTGTATGCACTTCTTCGAGTCTAGTTAGCCGAAGTGTATCCTCAAAATCGGCATACAATACCGCTGGATCTACAGTAATGGCATTCGGTTGACTTTTCACAAAGTTCGGGTGTTTTATTTGGCTGGTACACATACTTGGTTTGCGAATATGATATTCGTTTTCTTTGGAATATCCGAGCCCACCACCTCTAACAAAACGCTGGCAATAATACGAGTCAGAGGTGGAGGAAATTTCGTCTATTTGCTCGTCTATTAACAGCTGCCGATCTGTTTGCACGCCGGCGCTTACCATCATTTTCTGCATTTCCATCGCCTTCTTCTTCCTAAATGTTTCGGCTCTTGCAGCATTTCTTCGTCTACGAGATGGGGGGTTGCCTCTCTTCTTTTGATTTTTCATTCCAACTTTTCCAACTGCTATTTCGACTGCTCTGTATATCAGATCTGCTATATTCTCCATTCATTCATACATACATACATAAATACATACATACAAAGTCAAGCTAATATAAAGCGTGCAATAATCATAATAAAAAATGTATGTAATAGGGCCTAATTTAATATCTAGATATTAGGATGTATAATTGTGAGATAAATAAAAAAAAATACCATCCAAACTACCGGCTGTATCTCAGAAAAAAGAAACAATATTGTATCTGACCAGGGGATTTCAAAAAGGAAGTTATAAATTATGATGGCAGGCCAAGTAACTTTTATTGAATGCTGCACTACTCTTACATAGATACATGACACTATTTTTCAGGATAGTCACCAAGACTTTGTAAACAAGGCTAAGAACATTCTATCAGTCAATCAATTCATCGACAATAGAAGTCAGCTGCTTGGTCACGGAGCGATTCGAGAACCGCTGTGTGAACGTCTACATCGTTGGAGAATCTCTCCTCCCCCATAATTTCTCTCACCTTGCTGATAAGATGGAAATCGCATGGTGCAAGGCGGATGTTTCCAAAAACCCTATAAAAATGTTGAAGCAAAGCTTCGATTGTGCGCGCTGTATTGGGTGTTGCATGTTAGTGCACGATAACAAGTTCTTTGATTAATTTTTCTTCTCTCTTGCTCTTATGACGTTGCGCAGCAACGTCTGTGAGCAACTTTGATGTTACGTCCACAAGAATTGTTCTGCGTACTTCAGCTAGGAAATATGTCTCCAGTTGCCGCGCCACTCACTCGTACGCTGTGATGCACGTGTTATCCATACCGCAGCGGAACTGTGTCTGCAGGAAACGCAGGACACCTACTCTACTCTGATAATGCGTCACTCTTATTGCGCAATTGTCTTAACGTAAGACGACACGTGTAACTTACTGAAGTTCCAACATAGTAAGCAAAATTATCGCAGAATCAAGTCAATATCTGATATGATAAAAGAGATGGATTGGGAGTCATCGGAAGATATGAGTAGGATGAAAAGAGTGCTGGGAGTGTACAAGGCGTATGTTGGTGATGAGGCCTGAAGGATATTGGTGGAAGAATCATGAATGGCGCATGGAAGGGAAGAGATGGCCATGACCACAAGCTGGCACTCGTTTTTCATGCGTAAGGGAGTGATAAAATTTTCTTTTGTGGTTAAGGGTGCCATAGATTGGAATAAATTACCAAGTGATGAATATCCCAAAATCGCTGAAGGAATTTAAAATTAAATTTGTAAATCACATATGTAAATGGGAGGTGGAATTTATCACTCAAAATATATAAGATAATTAAAAAGTAATAAGAGTTAGGCCTTATTAGGTGACTAAGGAATTGCCACCAGAGCGTGTGCTCCGTCGCAATTAAAGTTATAACATTAATATTATAGTTTCTAAGTCGTGCTTCCGTTAGAGACGGTATTGAGCTGATGCATAAGGAGTAAGGAAATTGGATTATGAAGCCTTAATTATTCCTTTGCATGAAAATTATGTCATGACTTTGTATTCACATTATGGGTATCAAATACGATAGTTGGAACGGCAGCAAAGGAGGGCTGCAACATTTGTCTAAGTTTACGGAGAACGTAGTAACTGGCATAGGAAGGAACTGAGTTGAGAGTCACTGTAAGTCAGAGCGAGCGAAGAGAATGTTTGGTATATGTATGGCACGCATTGATTTTGAGGCCTGGACGGAAATTGGAAGTGATGTGTGGAAGGGAAGAATAGGATGTAACTATAGCTGAATTAGCTCTTGGTTTCAGACATGAGGTGTGGGATATTTCACATTTGTTGCTGAGGGAGTTACTGACAGGGATAAATTATTGAGACAAGTGCTGAACAGTATATCTCAAATAGTAAAGGAATTTAAATTTAAAATGGACATAAAGCATACGTAGGGACATTGGGATATTCCAACTGGGGCAGAAGGTCCATTTCCATTAAAAATATTGTATCATTTTCTTGAAATAAATATAGTGTTGAAAAACTTCTTGGCGACGAGCTGAAATGCCACAAATCAACAAAAGAACTCTTTTGAGTAACTGCGAATTTTATATTCTGTTACGTTACCGAACAGTTTTTTTCATTTTCTATGTCCTTCTGAGATTTGGAAATTTCTGTTCAACAACGTATTGTAGCGATAAAATCCTCGTCCAAGGTCGGCCGTGAACTCTCCTCGGTTTCGCTTAAGCAATCAATCGTGAAGTTCGTTCCGGATTCGTTCGTTTGCTATCACGCTTAAACCTGTCTTCTGTTACTATCCAGTAAATATTAGTTCTAAATATTACGTCATTTATTGCTAGTAGACTGGCGACCATTACTTAAAATTAACACGTATAATGTCGAAGGCTTCTGCTACCGATTAATAAATCGTGATTTTAGGAACATGTTCAGTTTAGTGTCAAATATTAATTTTCTGGAGTGTTATACGTATTTGATTGAGGCGGGTGGGTGAGCGGTAACGCTCCGACGTCCTTTTCTGGAGGACTCGGTTTCAAATCCCCGTCAGACCTTCCAGATTTCGGTTTTCCATGGTTTCTCTAATTCATTTCAGAAAAATTACAGGATTGTTCCTTAGCTGAACGTGCAAAGAATTTCGTGGTTTACTGATTACTTTCAAAACTATGGCGTGAGCAGAATAGGGTTCCTGTGACGCAGTAAAACAGTTTGAGTGAAAGTACTCAATCGTATAGGGAGGTGTGGTCGGAAGTCGAATAATTAACTAGTCGTATGTTGTGAGCGAAAAGCTGTAAAATGAATAAGTGTTTATACAATCAAAGACATTCATCGTATCGTATCTGGTATAAAAATTTATTGTTGTAATTGGACATAAGGTGTCAAGAATTAAACGAATTAAGTAACGTTCTGATAGAACTTAAAACTAGCTCAAGATTGACTGCTCTACTTGTCTCATTTTTTATGTATAATTTTCATAACAGTTATGTAGAGTGATATTAAGTGATGCTCATTGCGGAGGCTAAAAGAGGCCATCCGATATTTCACTTTATTTGGTATCATTATTACCACTTCGCATGAGCTAGAAGCTCATTTAATAATTCAGCAGAGACGCAGATTAAAAGGGTGTGATGCAAAGTCGTTGTCTGTTCCCACTAATAATAGTCTAAGTTAAGAAAGAATCGAAGAAATGAGAAGACTTGAATCTGGCCAAAAAAGTCAGTATGCTACGAGTTGCTGATGACATTGTCGAGTTAAGAGAGCTAACAGTGACGAGTTTAGGAATTTAATGGCTGGCATGAACAAAATATTGGAAGAAGTATTTGAACTAAATATAAACCAAAGCAAGAAAGGGTCGTGAAGCATAGCGTAAATAGCAACAACACTTGAAAAAAAAGAGCTCAGAAGTTGTAAGACAAGTCTGTTATGGAAAAATTAAAATTAAAACAGAGGAGTAGAAGCAAGAACGATGCAGAAAACAGAATAACACAGGAACAAGCCTCTAACAAGAAAACAGATCTTTACGTTTCAAACATTGGCGTAGGACTCATAAAAAAACTTTCTGAAACTACAAAAAGTTTATAAAACCAAACAATTTGAAGTGTGGTGCTGTAGAAGGATGTTGAGTATCAAGTGGACAGATATAATACGAAATGGAAATGTTCTGAAAATGAAAGATAATGGAAGAAATTTGTAGAGCAGTGTTCACAGAAGGAAGAGACAGAATGCCGAGTCACATTTTAAGGCGTGCGCAAAGCGATTAGTCGAAAGAAAGAACTATAGAAGATAAAGATGAATACATGTGAAGCAGGTAATTTGTGATTTGGGATGGAATTGGAATGCTGAGATGAAGAGATTATCTCTGAATAGAAACGGGTGGAGAACAGTATCAGACCAATCGAGAACAGGGAAAAAATACTCGTTATCTAAGATGTCACGTAATATTATAGTAACATTCTCCCACTACCAGGAGAAATGAATCATCTTGAGATAAAATGCCACTTCTAGGCGTGGAAATAGCTGTCGCAGCTGCCCCGTTGTTCACGGTCGAGAGAACCTGTTGCTTGCCTCGGAGTTCCCCTCCGCTGTCATCTTCCGCTGATAAACGGAGTAGAGCGTGCGTGACGAGTTGCCTGGAGGACTTCACGAGACCCCGGCACTCCATGCTGTGTCACGATAACAAACCACGCAGTGGAAGACCATTTCACGGACTGTATTAGTCTGAAACTTCCATTTAACACCGGTAATGAGATCGTTTGTAATTACCGAGCCTTGCATTCTAGAAGACCTGGGCTGTAATCGAGTCTAGCCATCCAGATCCTGGTTTCCCAAAATCACTCTAGGTGAATGCTGTGCCTGATTTTTTTTTTTAAATAGGCATGTCAAAATTCCCCTTCCTTATTCCCCGCCCTCTCGTCAGACATAGAAGGCAGTTTGGCCCCTGAAGACGACCCCAATCCCCAGTCGTAAAGTAAGAAAGAAAATGGGAGCATTGAAAATGACGCCAAGTATTGCGAAACACACAAAATGTAATTTTGTATACACTTGTAGTTTTTGATCATGGCTTATGCCACAGAGGTTTCCTGTAAAGTAATCTGTATTATTGTCTTTGATGTTTGAATATAACAATCTCTTTGTACTAAAGAGGAGAGATTTCAGTTGTTCGATTGGTTCTGGCTGTGTTTTTAAAAAGATTGATGGACTTGTACTTTAATACAAAATGATTGTTTAAATATACGCTTTACGAATAAATCCAGTGTGAATTTTGTTTGCTGAAGTTCTCTCATCTTTTGAAGTGAGAGTATATAATAGTTCAAAGATCATCCAATAACGAAAAGACTTGTAAATAGTTAATTTGTAATGACTCACAATGATAGGTGAGCCCAAACCAGATAGTATGATTAATTTTTACGCTAGAAGAAGCAAGAGATATAAAGATGGAACCAACATATTGGCTACCATAAAATGGATACAGCAAGAAAGTTAACTCCTGCAAAGCAGATTAGACGTAATACCAGAGTTGTCAAGACAGAGGCAACGTTCAGCTCAGAATGCATGGTTTTTAATAAGAAAATTGAGAGTGAGAAGTTAGAGAAGAAAGAGAGAAAATCCGAATGAATACCCTAGGACCAGTAAACTAAAAATACCCTACCTACTGGAAAAGAAAAATGAAGATCTATAGAGGTACGCAGAGAATTACAGACACAATGCACAAGAGAAGGCTGATAAGTTATGCACACGTTATGAGGAAGAATGAGAATTTTCAACTATATCACTAAATTAAAGGTGACAACAAAATGGATTGAGGAGACGAGAAAAGATATGGAAAAAGTTGGGATCCATCCAGATGAGATTGTGAATCGAAGAGAGTTTCAAACTAAAATTGATAAATTCAACGGGTTCCGGGAACAATGCTCAAAGGCCAAGAGCGCCTGGCGTGAAGAAAGGAGGAGGAACCTGTGTGAAAGAATAAAAATAAATAAATATGGGAACAGAAGAAAAGGCGAACCAGCAAACCAATTGTATCTCGTGGTAAGGCAAAATCGAAAGAAGACGCACCTTTTATGTGGTGAACCATTCCCCAACACCGAGACCGCTGCGAAATTCGCTTAATCTCATATGCCTACGTTATTCGTCTGGATCTCCGGATAACATTAACTAAACGTCGATGTGCCCAGGAATCAAAATAGTCTAGTCACAGTGAGGATAAACTCTGTACAGATTTTCAAATCTGAATGTTATTTTGCTCGTAAGTGTCCAAAGCTGCAGTAACAGCGGCAGTCTGTCAGTGGTAGCAAGTGGAATTTGACGCCAATCTGCAGCTCGTCGTTCGACCTGGACTTCGCCCGCACTCGACTAGAGTCAGCAACAGCTGCACCGACTGAGAAACAAGCTGCATTACACCATAACCGCACTCTAAACTAGGGACCAGCCACAAATTACGTCACACGAATTTCATGATTTTTGGACCCCTCCCTCCCCACATGTCACAGGTTGTCACATTTGTGGGATCCCCCCCCCCTGGTGTGACGTCACATACTTTGCAATATTAAATTTATAAATTGAACCAGCACTTCCAAAATGTTTATGTATTTCTAGTTAAAAAATCATATCAACAATAAATCAAACATTTTAGAAAATATATAAAAAAAACATAAAAATCGAATTAATGATACAAAATTAAGTCATCATGTGTCCATGGATTCTGAACCCATTCCTTGATACTGTTTATTATTATCATAATAGTCACTTCATTCTTGATTTCGATAATGTTGGGAACATTCAATGTGTCAACATCATCTTCATCTTCCGCCACGAGCCAAAAAGTGATACAAATTATGCATGTGATGTCACAAAGTTTGACACGTCCCCCCCCCCTTGTCACACGATGTCACACGATGTCACATGTTGTTGACCCCCTCCCCCCCTCCCTTAAGGTGTGATGTAATTTATGGATGGCCCCCTATGAGACGTCTAAAGTTATTGTCAATGTTTCGTTTGCTGATTGACTTGTTCAAAGAAGTAATTCTTAGCACATTTATTTCGTCTGTCAGTCTCTCGACTGGTTTGATGCAATCCTGCATCTCCACCTACCCTGAGCTAACCTCTTCATCTCAACATACTCCCTACAACCCTCGTCCTCAGTTATCTGCTTCATATATTCTTCAATTCCTTCCCTTCACAGGCAAATTAACAAATCCCATCTGTCTTAAAATATGACCCTCCATCCCATATCCTATTTCTGTGAGACTCTGCCACAAACGTCTTTCTTCATTAATCTTTTCCAAAACACATTCATTTCCTACTTGACCCGTCCACTTTATTTTCAACATCCTCCTGTAGCAATGTATTTCGAACGCGTGACTGTTCCTTCTTCCTGGTATTCTCAAAGTCCATGCTTCACTACCATAATGTGCGATACACCATAGGTACAGTTTTAGAAAGTTCTTGTAAGTCCTAGAACCAAAAGATTTCCCTCTTTCAAGAAGCCTCTTTTCGCTATTTTTATTCTGCTTTTAACATCGTTCTTGTTCCGGCTATCAGTTGTAATTGAACTTTTAAAGAAATTCACTTACTTCTC
Source organism: Vandiemenella viatica (assembly GCA_031002005.1). Classification (NCBI taxonomy): domain Eukaryota; kingdom Metazoa; phylum Arthropoda; class Insecta; order Orthoptera; family Morabidae; genus Vandiemenella; species Vandiemenella viatica. Next base: position 250,303,977 of record CM061919.1, read on the forward strand.
CAATTACATTCGATCCTATTTTTATATTTAATCTACTATTATTACTATCACTTCTAGTAACATTTCATTAATTTCCTTTCTTTGATTTATTTTTAGTTCAAATTTTTCCCTCCGTATTTTGTTCGTGCCGTTTTACGTACAAGCTGAATATAATAAAACAAACAATTTTTAAAAAAATTTACTCATTATCGCTCTCTGAAAAAAAAATCAAAATAAAACAATAAAAAAAATCTTCCATTCCAACGAAGAAGCATGCAGGAAACAATCAGTACTCTTGTCACACCGTTCTCATGTTATAATTGATCCTTATAATTCATGATGACCAAATGCATTTAAAACTCACTCGCATCTTTCTGCACCAGGGACGTATATTTTATCCGCACAAAACTTCACTCATATTTTAACTCGCACATTTAATTTCCGTATTCCGTTCGTATCTGAACTGCTTCATCCAGAGGAACCGATATCGTAAGTATTATTGTTGTAATATCCGTAAGCTTAAAGGGACGGCGATTGATTACGTGAGGTGTTTGTTCTTAAATTTGGACCACTCCTCCCCCTTGGTGAGATTTGGTGAGATGTGGTGGAATCCCCTCCCCCCCCCCCCCTCCCACTTCTCTCACGTGAGATTTAACTTATAGTTTTAATTTTTAAATAATTAAATTCATTTGACACGTTCATGTATTTTGCTTTATCGAAAATGATATAAAAAGTTGATGAGATTTTTACAGACCCCACTACCCTTTTAAATGAGATTTGGTGAGATTTTGCCGGACCCCTCACCTACTTTAGCTCATGTAATTAACGGACGTGCCCTTTTGTCAGAGGATGATTTGAAAAATTCTCAGCCTCAGTCGTAGACGACAAAGCTGTTGGTGAAATACTATTCACAAAATTTTGGATAATTTGGTCATCTCATTCCAGAAATACACAGTATTTTCGTATGGCGTTCTGTAAATTTCTCTACCATTACAACATAGGTACTGAGCATAGTGGGTCAGCGGTAACTCTCGGGACTGAAATTCGGGAGGATGCGGTTAGAATACCCATTCTGCCATCTTGATTTCTGTATTCCATGGTTGTCACAAATCTCTACAGGTGTTTGGCAGGGTAGTTTCTTCAAAAGGTGATGGCAGAATTCCTTCCTAATCCTCTCTCGACTTTGACACCGATGACAACGAGCCGTAAAACCACACGCCAAAAATTTAGCAAAGAACAATTTACCAGCAACATCTGTGGTCCACGGCGAGAACTTTTGATTCCATCCTGATGTATAGCGATATAATTGCAAATCATGAGGGAACTTGTCAAGCGTAAATCAACGAAAATACTAGAGCTGAGTGGACACGCCAAAATTACGACCTGTCGTCACTAACAACTAGCTATCAATAATTACCAGGAAACAAATGTAACATTCATTTGTCCAATCATGCCACTTTATTACTCTCAATTAATAAAGGCTCACGCAGTTATTTGTAATAAGTAAAGTCATGTGACCTGGTGAAAGTTTCGATCTGCTGCGCATTCCACCTCTGTCGCGGCTGGACCTGCAGTTTTACGTCCGATGCGAATCACATGAACTGTGATAATAGTTAACGAAGGGCCATCTCCATGCTTTCACTTCGACCTAAACTTATCATTTTCGTTTATTTGCGCTTATCAAGTTTCCCCATGATTAACAGTTACATAAATTTTTTTATATATTAGGATGTAATCAAAAGTTCTGACCATAGACCACAGATAATGCTGGTAGAATTTTCTATGTTGTTTCATTTGCGTAGGGCTCGCAGTCTTGTGTTGTAATGTTGAAGAAATTTACAGAACGCGGTGCGGAATTATTTTGTGAAGAGATATGACCAAATTATTTAAAATTTCGCGAGTAGTATTTTACCAATAGCTTTGTTGTCTATGACCGAAAAGTTTAAAACAAGTTTTAGTTCTTTTGTTCTGCAAAAACAAGTAAATTTTCGGCTGTCGCGAGCATGTAACCATATGAAAAGCATAAAGTTTCCAGATTTAATTCACACGCTTCAAGCCTTCTTAGTGATCATTTGAGAATACAAAGCGAACGGAGAAATGCTGTCGTTTGAAATCAAATGGCATGTCGGTGGGAGTGATGGGAATACGTGGAATCAACACATCATCTTCAGACTTGCCATTCAGAATTATCGCTTCGATGATATTTGGCATGTTTTTTGACATGGAGCCTGGTTCTATTGCACAATCTTGGCGAATTAATGTGAGAATTAAGTTTTTACCGACATTCGGCTATCAAAAATTCTTCTCGGGAATTCTGCCGGATAAGTTCTGTCCACAGCACCGACTGTGACGTCGCAGTGGTAGCTTCGCTATGATTTCTCACCTGATGAAGACAGCGGAGGTTGCTGCAGAAACGTTGTGGACAAAAGAACTTATCCGGCAGAATTCCCGAGAAGAATTTTTGTGGGGGATTAATGTTGCGCAAAAGAATTATTGGTGTGCCGATTCTGAGCGACAATCAATGTGGTCAGAAAGATCCAACGAATTTAAAAACTCAATTGGGTGTTATAAAATCTCTTCCTCATTCGTGACGCTGTCGATCGATTTGTAAGTGACACACATGCTTGCTATTTGTTCGTGGATTGATTAGTTGACTGCATTGACGTCAGTGGTTTTCGATGCCAAAATAACACGTTTGCAAAGCCACTGATGATTTCTGTAACTGGTGGCAATTTGTGGGGAAATTTTCTGAACTAATTGTTCAATCTGTGGAACAGACACAAAAGTTGAATAAAAATAAAATATATTTTGTGTCTGCATCGACTGGTACTTTTTCGCTAACAATGTCCAATAACTATAAATAAACGATCTTACAATGTCCAATAACTGTTTTGAAAATACGATTGACGCATTGCGCTGCAGATTTACTCGCATATTCGTTTTTAATGCGAGTTTCTACACATGTCTCCAAACATGCGAGGCTTTGAGGCAAGCGTTGAGTTCGTCAGCTGTTTTTTGATGTTGGTATGATTGGTTGAGTCTGTCGGAAGTAACCAGTAAATAGAATGAGAGTTGTGGTTTCCCAAATCACTCCAGGCAAATGTCGGGATGCTTCATTTAAAAGGCCATGGCCGAATTCCTTCCAATTCCTTGCCCCCCCCCCTCCCTTTTTTCCCGTCTCTAAAGACCTCGCTGTTGAGAGACGTTAAGCAGTTAAAAAAAAAAAAATTAGAGTTCCACCGAATGCGTTTGCATTTGCTCGTAAAGCTTGAAGAGTTCGATCAAGCACGTCAAGCGATTTCTTGTGTGCCATGGGGCATTCATCCCAGACAATCAGCAACTGGCACAGACAGCCGGAGGGTGTTGCGTATGCCCTGAAGAGGACTATTTTTTTGATACTCATGTATGACTGTTGTATGCCTTCTGCGAGAGTTAGCCTAATTGCGACTGCAGTTAGTTTCCAGAGGCACCGGCAGTATTTCACTGAATCGGCTTTTGAAGGTGTAATAACTGCACATGTGAAGGTCTCTCGCATGCCCCACATAGTGTGAATGTGGAGGTATCCAAACCGCTGACCACATTGTGTCACACTGCATCAAGCTGGACCAGCTGCCAGGAGAAGGCTTGAATCCTTATATATAGCTATCTGATTAACATGAATTTTGTTTGTAATTTGCATACGATAATAATAAGAGTAACAGTTTGCAAATTTGCAGCACATTCGCGCCAAAGGTTCATCGTAATCAGATGAATCGTATAGACGACGAACAAAGAAACAAATACTGTATTTTATTTTTAATTATTTAATTTTTTTGTCGAAAACCGCGGGCGAGCGCACAACAAGTCACCAAACTTTCATCATAATCGGATGAATGATATAGGAGAGAATTGAAGACGAACAAATAAACATTCATTTTTATATATTGGTTAGAAGAACCAAGTACAGAAATTTGTGTTCTTTTCTAACTTGAAGTTGGAGGCTATTGTGGTTCTTCACACTTTTTAAAAAAAAAAAAAAAAAAAAAAAAAAAAAAAAAAAAAAAAAAAAAATGGCGTATGGCCATTTCAGGCATACAGCACGCTGTAGTTGTGATTTTGATCTTGTAATGTGGGGGCATCTTCACAAGTATTCTTTCCTTTTACGACGGATAATACAGAACTGACACAACTCTTAACTAACATCGTCTTTGCCTGCGGCTGTATTGAAACCAACGTCCTTTGCATCCAAGGCCGGTCAAATATAAAAGGGCCACACGAAACATGGAGGAAGAAAAAGCCAGAGTATTTAATCAAACGTAGAACACGTTAGTAAAATCTCTGGACTAATAATGCTCATATGATGGGGATATGAACACACTTTTATTTGTATTTTCTTTCCGTCTGCGAGATTGGCTGCTTTGCGGTATTTCAAATATTTGGCGACTTATTATGTCAGCATTAGTTGTAGAAAGTAGTTCGACCTTGCATGTTCCGAGTTATTATCCTCATTTGCATTATTCAAGGATATTCACTTTAAAAACTGGTTTAAACCATGGAGGAAAGAAATATGTGGAGAAGAAATACCGCTTATTCTGTGACGCCGCCTATAAACTCTCGGCTGATACTGCGCATGCGCAGTGGCGGCGGCAGCTATATTACGTATCCATACAATTGCTATTTGGAGACAGTATATCCCGAAAACTAAGCAAGATATCGAGAAATTTTAGTCTTTATTTTCGATTTTTATCGTCGTGTTACATAAGAACCCATCACCAAATGACTTTTTGCGAAATTTTTCTTCTGCATTTCAACTCACTTTTGAGACAGTAGTCTATATCTCGAAAACTAGGCGGGATATCGAAAATATTTATTATTTATTTTTTTTGTCTCGTCTTTTTAAATAAGAATCCATCATCAAATTTGACTTTGACTAATTCTGAATTTCAACCAAAAATATCTCACATTTGAGACAGAATATCTCGAAAACTAAGCAGGATATCAAAAAATTTTATTCTTCAATTTTTATTTGTCTCATTGAGTTACATAATAATCCATCGTCAAATTGCGGCGTCACGTTTATAATAGCCCCCTTGAGGTTTTGTACATATTCCCCGTGTCTGTATGGATAGGTAATATGGCGGCCACGCATCCCCACTCCTCTCCACCCGGCGTCACTTCCATATATTTCTTTCCTCCATGGTTTAAACTGACCTCTGTGAAAACTATGCTATGTTAATAGGGAGTACTTCAAACACTTTGTTCTTATCGACGTAAAACTACAGGTCTAGTCCTAACACAAGCGGAACGCTTGGCAACTTGTAACTATTTCAAGGTCGTTAAGATTACTTGAATTAATTTTAGGCAGTCTTCACCCGAAGCTACTCAAAAGAAACTGATTAGTAACTTGAGTTACTAACCAGTCCGCGATGAGTCACTTTCAATGTTATTGAATGGAGCACCGCAGACGGCGCTATTGGTAATACTAACCAGTTTCCAACCACTTAGTAATCAGTTCCAGGTGGTTCTGCATGTCAGTCACCAGGTGACTTTCCTAGTTTCTAAGTGATTTTGCGCTATGAACGAACAACTAATATTTTATTCGTGTAGGAAGTTGAAAGACATCAGGTTTTATTCAATTTCCTGCTTCGTGGATATTCAAATAAAGGCTAAACCATAAAGACATGGTCTGAAGTTGAAAAAGCAGTGAATATGAACGATATGTATTATTATATGTAGAGATCTGCATTATTTGAAGGTTTATTTGAGATTTTAAAGTTTTTCATTTGCTACAGTGGCTGAATGCAAAGAAAAATAGAAAAATCTACATGCTGTTTTCAGTCTCAATAAGTGGCTCTAGAGCAGTGTTTCCCAACGTGGAGCCCACGCCCCACAGGGGGGCAATTTGTTTTTTTTTTAGGGGGGCAATTTAGAAATTGACTTGATACGACTTTACCGCTTTCTCTTCGGGTTATTTAAATGCAATGCTAGATATAGGTACAAAATATAGCAAAAAAAAAACAAATTCTTAAAATATCACACTAAATTGCCATAATAAATCTTTATTAAAAAATCTTTTGAATTTTAGTATATCATTATATGTTTTTTTTTTTTAATTTTACTTAGGCCCTACTGTGTTTTATGACAATAGATATTAGTGTTTTCTTTCAAAAACCATCCTATATGAGTTTCTATATTAACAAATAATTTTTTTACTAAAAATTATGTATGGGGGGCAAAAAAAAAAAAAAAAAATGTTAAAAGTGGGACATGACCCAAAAAAGGTTGGGAAACACTGCTCTAGAGAAAGGCAAATAAGGAATACTATCTTCAGATGCTTATATTAAGGCATTAGGTACGCCTTCAAGAAATATGCCCCTCCCGTCATAACAGGAAGAAATTGAACAATTTGAAGATAACGATTTTGACTGTATAAGGCCATAAATTTCTTCATCGCCCGAAGAGCTGCAAGAGCCAACACCACCACAACCACTACTCTCCATTCAAACTGCTGAAATTTCTCATCGGAGAGGAACATTGCCTGAACCATCATCCTCACAACTAAAGATGAAACGTTCTGTGAACAATGACGCAGTTAACAAAGCGTTCATTGATTTCTTTCAGGCAAAAAAAAAAAAAAAAAGGTTACCGAAAAACATAAAAAAACTGAGAGGCTAAAAATGTTCCTTCTGAGCATGCTGTCTGATCCGCCGACAATGACTGATGAAAAGGTGCGAAAATTCAAGTGCTAGGCCTTGGATGCTGTTGAAGACATTTTTTGTTAACACGCATGATCACATCACCTCAGATCCCATTCTCATCTCGATCAACAACCCCTTCAACAATACCGGGACATACGGTAGAGTGCTAATAATTTAACATCTGAAAGTTGGAAATTCTTTTGCAGAGACAGATGATCCCAGGATCATCTCTGCCTTTTTTTAGTTCTGTACTGATGATAATAAAGCAGTACAACAGTTTCATAGCTGGAATCTTCACCGGCTATGAAAGATTCCAGCCGGTCTCCTCCACTGGTAGTAGAGGAGGACACAGGTAGAGACAACGGATTGCTTCCATAATTGCACAGAAGAAACTAGTGATTTCAGTCTTTTTGAGTAGCCTCGTGTGTGGATCCGCGTTATCAATCAGTTACTAACTAGTTAGTAACTTCAGTCACTAACCAGTTCCGTTTCTTTTGAGTAGCCTCGTGTGAAGAAAGCCTTACTTTAAAATTTAAACCTTTAGGTAATGCCTCGACAGTGGCAGATTCCGCTAATCGATATTTTGTTACCAGCTCGGGAAGGCGACATTATATTTTTTTATTTGCATAGGGACATTTGCGTAGGGACATTAGCAGTTACTTGAAAGTAACAGGATGCAAAAGTAGATTCGATACGACAATCCGAGCACACCTATATACATTTTGCACTATACCGTTAGTTGGCGTCATGTTCTTGCCATGCCCGTTTCATTGCTGTCACACTGTCGGCAGGAATTTCAGATATTGTAGGTGCGAAGTTCAAATATTACGTAATTTAAAAAAGCGTCAAATTTACAGCGCCTTATCATAATGACGTTCTGACGTCAGACCTTGTCACTAATCTGTCCTCTTTGATCCCGTCGATGTGTTCAGTAATAACTTTTTTTTTCTTAAAAAAAATACTTTTCATAGTAGTATTTGCTACATCTCTGTCAGGAAAAATCACTTTATGCATGTTTATGGACACTGATTTAATGTTGAGACGAAATATTCTGCCACTTTTATTTTACTTCAGTCTACTATTTGTTCTTTTTGTTTGTTTTTTCTTTTGCGTTCGTTGAAATTGCTCTAGTTTAGTTACACTGTAACCTTCCATTAAATATTAATTAACTGTCTCAGCAGAAAAACGCCTAATATAAACTATTCAATTACTGGCGACTTCATACTACAAGTCTTTGGACGGTTTTGGCCCTTAAACACCGTCTCTTGACCGCGCATGTAGTACGGAGGTTACGACATAATTAACCGTCAGTTCTAGCTTGAGGTCAGGTGGATACTTTTAATTAATGATTAATGCACTGATGAAAATTCACGATGATTGGCTTTAATGTCAAATAGTACCATTAAACATACACTCCAAAAACAAAAATAACTAATGCCGCAGCATTCATCGAATATCGTGCGCGTTTTGTATATCGTCAGCGATATACGTCCTCACAGAGCGCGACTTAACCTCTCACACTGGCCGCGCTAGCGGACCAAAGATTCTAGTATTACTTTCTTACAGATCTTACTTAAAAATACCTCATGACAAAAAAAATAAAAATACCAGTCTGTGGAATTTGTGAGCAATCACATTATACATATCATTACATTTTCATTTATATAATAAATTAACCATACAAACTGTCGCTTTTATAAAAATAATCTATATATTAATACGCTAAGCAAAAACTTATGTTACAATTTTTAAGAATATTGCGCGCACGGAGACGTGTGAGATTTGGCATAGTTAAAGATTATATGGAGAAGAAGTGAAGGAAGCTAAAATATATATATAATATGCGTTACAAACTCGCTGAATTAAGTAAAATAAAACGCTCTCTCGCCTACGTAGTTCGCTCAGATGGCTGGTAGATGTCGCAGCTAGCGGCATTACTTTGTCTTCTTTGGTGAAACAAATTAATCTCTGAACTTATATAGAGGCCAGAAGCAACATTTCGAGGGCTGCTAGATAGCGCAGCTAGCGGCCAGAATATTGGGCGAACGGAGGAACTTAAATAAATACAGAAAGCTAAAATTATATATAATATATTTTACAAACCTTGGAATCGATATAAGCAGTCAGAGATAATCGATTGCTTCAGTTGTAAACAAATGCGCAGTTTGTCTCTGATTTGCGACATTGGCTGCGCAGAACGAATTTCCCGTAAACTTTTTACTCTTGGTCCAGGGCGAATTTCAACCTAACCATGATCTCTATGGCAAAACTAATCTATTTAGGTTGATATCCCTGTACCGATAATTTTTGTGTCATTTTTACAGTGCTGCTAACATTTCGCGGTTGCGGAGCATCCCATATTTCTGCATTTTTAATTTAATTCGTGGCTACTTTTCCGGAAAAGGAGAGTGCTAAACGTGAAGAAGACACTATAAGGAAACAGTTAATCCAAATTTCAACAGGTCAGTAACAGTTTTTCACTGGTGGAGAATGTCCTACCCCACCCAAAATTATAATAAGCAGAGTTAATACATGTTAAATATAGATTATTAAAATAAAAAATTAATTTGCGGATGTGTGTGTGCGCGGGAAATAGGATCGGAGCCAACGTTCTTACGGGAATTCCCCGCATTGAGACACTCTGTGGTCTTTGGTAAAACGAAAGACTGGGATAAAGTAGAGATTAATGTTTGAAGTTATGAAAGGAATACTTTGAAAAGGAATGTAGCGATTCTGCCAGATACTACACGGTCATTTGATTATTTAAAAAGTTTAACTTTGGTTAAGTGTATTTTGATTTTTTAATTTCAGTAATTTCATTAGAGATAGACAAAGAGACAAGAAATAAGGAATACTTATTTGCGTGAAATTCAAAATGATAATAAACCAAATTTAAATAGTGAACACACCAAATGACGAAATTATTTTGATAGATACATTTAAATGCGCATGTTTCATAAAGCTAAAGCAGTTTCCCGGCCTAAACGAACCATCGATAAATACATTTCATCATTTGCTATGGTTAGATTAGAAGCTAAAATTTAGCATACAGTCACACGTGGATTGTATCGTTTTAATTTTATAGGTAATGCAGAGAATTACTAGATTATTACTCTTTCATGAAACAAACTAAACAACTTAATGAATTACGGTCGAATTTCGATCGCTGGGCGATCACTAGTAATCATAAAACTATTAACTATACAATTGGGGTGGTAGCATTTGCCACAACACCCAGCAGTTTTCGGTTGTGCGGGGTGCCTCTACGTATAATTTGCGATTTGTGCTGTTCTCGTTAAAAGTTGGCGCTACGTGTAAGACATTCTCGCATGCAAACTCATATCCTTTCTCTACAGCAGGCCGAGCGCAATATTCCAGCAGGACAATGCCCTGCCACCTGTTGCCAAGAATACCCAGCGCTTCTGCGCAGCCCGGGAGATACCGTTACTTGCTTGCCAACACGTCCGCCAGTCATTTGTCACTCATCCAAAAGGGCTTTAAAGAGTTTATCATGACATCAAATCACCTGACAGGTAATTGTCCTCTTTTGCCATGTCCAAATGTCTGGCAACTTTCATAAGAGTTGGCCTGAAAGCCGGCACCAGGTTTCACCTCTTTCATCTCTTATCCACAACACAAACAACAATCTACACTGAACACACACTGGCAGTCGTCCACACTTACAACAACACTTAGGGACCGTGCACAAACTACGTTGTTCGGTCCAGGGAAAGGGGGGGGGCCTTAGCTGGAAGGCTACGCTGGACTACGTGGGGAGAGGGGGGGGGGGGGGTTCCGAGCCAGGCCACGTAGCTTTCCTTTCATAACATTTTTCACAGTTAAAATGATGAACTGAGGTCACAACAGCATGTGAATATTTATTTCCCTCAGTTAATTATCTCCGTATGTAATTTACAATAGTCTGACAAGAGAAAACAGTACAAAATGTCTTCTGGAATCAAAAGGGAAAAAAGCTACGTGTCACGTGGCGGGGTGCGGGAGGGCTGAGGCAAAAGCCACCTAGGGCTACGTGGGGGGAAGGGGGTTCACAGGAGGCCAAAATGGAGCTACGTGGTTTATGCACGCTCCCTTACGAATAGGTAACCATCCCACTTCATCTTTCCAGACGCTGCCTTGAAGGGGTGAAGATCCCCCCTGGTAACCGCATAAGCTCGACACGTTCATAAGAAGAGGAGTTATTACGTTTGAAGTGAGATCAAGTTGATTTCGATCGCATGATTCTTCGGGGATAATGTAGTTTCAATTATCTATCATCGCATCAATTAAAACTCGACATTTAACGTAAGAGGAACTGGTATTACGTAGTTTGTTTTCTCTTTGCTACGTAATAGGATACTTTGTGGTTATGAGTTAGGCAATGACGCTGCTACGGTTTGTCAGAGTTGCAGTCCTTTGTTTACTAACTGTTGTTGAGTGAGCTTTCTCTAAACTGCAGGTAGGCGCTCTTAACATCAACGTAATTTGTTTGATAGGATGTCACGAATGTCTTACGGCATTCGAAAACACGATTGTGCTGCCATTTTCAAACGCCCGCTTACCGTTTGTACATATGCGTATGTGGGATTCTCTGTGTGCTTTTGACTGAGATCACGATATCTATTTAAGTATACCTCCGACTGACGTTCGTGCAAGTGACGGCGGCAACGGAATTTTTTATTCTGCGCACACCCGTATGCAAATAAGCGGCTACAGTATTATCGAATCATCTGTTTTTTAAACAACACAGATATTGAATTTCTGTAATTTCAAAGCGATGATGCTTAGGTGAATCAGTGTGGTTGATTTGGATCGTAATTATGGCGGTAATTAATTTAAAAAAACTATAAAAATACCGGGGATCTTGAGAGGCTTAGTCAGATAGTGATAGACTTTAGGTTTTAATAGCTTATCTGATAGGGGTGTACATTAGTAGGCAGTAATATCTGTAACCAGATCTGCTATGAAACGAAACCTCAGAAATAGACGCCTGTTCGAGGACAACTTTATAATAGGAGCTGTTTCGAGTTACCTGGACAGTATGTGAACTGGACTGAACGAAAATTATCCAGTGCTTAATAAAAGAATGAATCAAGATTGTCAAAAATTATTCGCACATCTTGAGTACGCATTTTCAGTCTCACATAGCCCTGATAAAAAAAAAGCTGATAACAGCTTACAGAGGCGTAATTTTAATGGGAGTGTATATCTTTTCACTGAGCCTGTGGGTGGAATTGAAGAGTACACGAGTTCAATATTCTATCGGGACATCCTGACTTCGATTTTCCACCTTTTCTCCAGTATCACTCCAGATTAACGCCGGGATGCTTCCTTCGAAAGGCCATGGCATAGTGGCTTTCCATTTCTTGGTCCAATTTCTCCCAGCCGTAATGGCGTCGACGTTGAATTCCTTCCCGTTTCTTGTATTCTGTTGTCATTATTATAAAAAAAATATCGAATATAATAACATAAACTGTTTTATTTTTCACCATAGAAGCCAATAAAAAGAAGTTTCGATACTTTGTTAACACAGGTCCTCTATGAAACCCTGTCCGTAAATTAAGAATAATATTATTTTAAAATTCATGGATATAATTCTCGAAAATCCAGTTTGGGGCGTCTGAACGATATCCAGGTCTTGACGATCGAACTTTAAGCGCCTGCGCAATGGCTAGGAACACCACTGTCGCGCCACCCTCCAATTACACGTGGAAAAACAACAAAACGTTACTCGTTGCTGCCGTGAAAGGGGAGAAAACTAATGAAAGCTACAACAGAATGGAGGTTTATATGGACATTTGGCTGAGTGAATGGAGTATGTATGAAAACTAGTAACATTAAAAAAAGTTGACCAGCTACAATGAAATCTTCACGGTGTACCGCCGGATTGTGTTGTGAAAACACGATATTTGGAAGACCAACTGTCATTGAGGAATTGGAGAGAAGTTGAAGTGCTATGGACTTGCGAATCCGAGTCATGGGGCAAGTTACTCATACGAAACTGCTGCAGAATTTAACATGAGTCACGGCTGTATTAAAGCGATAGACTTCGCTCGAAAGGCAGTTGCTAAACGGAGATAACGATCACGCTTGTGCGAAGTTTGAAATGATGGAATACTTATCTTATTCTGTTTACTTGGCGCCACTCTACTTCCATTATAACACTTGGGTTTCATTCATAAAGCACTGATTATAACAGTTAACTTTTAAGTGGTAAACGAAATATTGGACTCAGTTCCGACCTGAAAAATTGGTTCACTTTATCTAACAGGATCGAGAAATCCCTTTCGTGTTAAGAGAAATATTGATGAAATCAAATTCCATCCATATTTTACTTTATAGACTCAATTGGTTTTATTATACTCATTAAAAATTTCGTTAATTAGACCTTATGTGCTTGGAAATCCCGATAATTTTCCTTTAGTTACACCTGTTCATATTCAAACAGTATGATATTTCCTATTCGCTTGTACAATTTCCATCTTTAGCGAGAATCAGCACTCAGAAATATTATAATATCGATACTTTAAAGGATGATAAATTGTTGCTAAAAAAGGTAGGCTATATATACATCGTAGGTCAGTTAGAAGAGATGTTTAAATAATAATTCCTCTAAGTAAAGTGTGAAAAAATAATGTAACCTAAATATGCCCTACTAAACCCAAAATATAGTTAAATATTTTAAGTAAATAGGTAAGATACTGAAACAAGCAACGGGGAAAATTAATGTCCTGGTTCTAATGATCTTTGTCAACAAGCGGGAAAACGAGTATCCTCAAGCTAATGGACAGATGGATCATGTGTGTTGAGAAGCAAGGTGGTTAATTCCAAAAATAAGGCAAGAATTTCTGCAACTACCAACTTCCCTCTAAGAATTTTAGGACTTTACGGCTCAGAGGATTCGAGCAAGAAATGGAACAACGAAATCTGGAAAGCCGTTACGGAAATCGAACCCTCTTCCTCCAGAATACCAGGCTGCAACTTGAAGCACTCAGAATAATGGAAACAACTTGTAAACACGTCGTTTGGACTCTTGTGTAACATTCCAAGCGTTATCGAGACATTTAACTATCAGAATCCATCACATTTTACTGATAAAATGAAATTTCTGTTCACACCTTGATCAGCATATTAACTTTTAATAATTGCTTTCTATTTCTTCAGCAATAAGCAACCAATTTGTGTTAGCTCTTTGTGGATTTTAATAGTCAGTAAAATACTGTATCGCTAGCCTTCAAATTTTAGTGCAAAACTCGTCGAGCTCACTTATTTTCGAAAGTAAAAGATGTTTGTCTTTTAATGTAAGAAACGTTTTTGGACAAAACGATAACTTACTAATGACACCAGCAGTAATTTTTAATTTCCTCCGGCAGGTATCTCAAGGTAAATTGTCGGAGCTATTTAAAAAAAAAAAAAACTTCGAGTTGTTAATAATAATAATTATTATTAATTAAACTAATTGCAATGGACTTTTACTTACTATTCATAAACATTTTTACTTTCAAATCATTTACAGTCTGATGTATATTGTTTATCACCACATTAGGCAACTTTTTCCAATCGCCGATACCAATATCTACAAATGAAAACTTTCCCACTCTCTTATATGTGAAATCAATTGCTAATACTCTCCTGATCCTCTCTGCCCCTCCCCATGTTGCTTCAAAATTTTCCCCCAATATTCAACCAGGCCACATTTCCCTTCACTCAACTTCTATACACAAATCACTACAAAACCAACTCTTATATAATTTCAGAAAATGATGCATCTTTAGAAAATTTTCACAGAGAAATCTTGTTGTCTCCCTTTGTTATTCACGTGATTAACGTTATAATGGTTATCATGTACAGTGTCGTTACCAGATTTTTGTGGGCAAATTACCATAGTGCGTAACGGATGTCATAAAGGATATTTTGTCACTGGGAGAAGATGATTATAGAGGTAGGTGGGTATGTAAGGCATTCTTTGGTAACGAGGTGTGCTTAGATATTGGGATATTGGAATTATAAGTACGTAGAATGGAAGTGACAACTTTGACTATAAACTGATTTAAGGTATAAGGAAGTAGAGAAGTTTTCATTTGTAGGTTGAGGAGTCTGGAACAGAATAAGTTATCGAAAAAGGTTTAAACAATGTCTCAAATAATAAAATAATTACTTAGTCGTAAGTAGATGTGTAAGGAAATTGCCACTGAGTTATAAGCTCCATAAATAGTAATAACACCCTATTTTCGCAGCACAGAAAACTTTTATTTACGCTCTATTCCAGGGCATCAATTGTTTTCATACCAAAGATATGCATCACAATGGTTTTTCTTCCGCCGCATTCCCTTTTTTTGCAGTAAAGAAATATATGGAGACGACGCAAGAGACCTTTACCACGCATTGAAGTGACGCCCGGCGGAGGAGTTGGTGGTGGGGGGAGGGGGCTAGGCCGCATCCATACAGACACGGGTTATACGTACAAAAACCGCAAGGGGAGTCTAGGATAAACGTAACGCCGCAATCTGCTGATGGATTATTATGTAACTCGATGAGACAAATAAAAAATGAACAATAAATTTTTTTGATATCCTGCCTAATTTCAGAGATATTCTGTGTCAAATGTGAGATGTTTTTGGTTGAAATTCAGAAGAAAAAAATTGGTCAAAGTCAACTTTGATGATGGATTCTTATATAACATGACGAGACAAATCGAAAATAAGGAATAAACTTTTTCGATATCTTGCTTAGTTTTCGGGATATACTGTCTCCAAATTGAGGGGATTGGGTTGATATGCGGCCTGAACCAAAAATTAATTCTGCTAAAGCCACAATGAATTACACGGTGAACATGCAGAATGGATATTTCAGTTTTATTACTACCACTTGTGGTTAGGTTGAAATGCGGCCTACATCAGAATAAAAATAGTTATCTTGTTACCATTCATCGTAAGCTTAATTGGGAACAGCTGGAAGTAGTTTACATCGGGATACATGTTTTGTCACTAACATGGTTCTCATGAAATTACTAACAATAATAGATAAATTCTTTGTAACTTATATATATATACAACAACAAAACCATTCTGGTATAGACTGCATTTAGACCTAACATCTCCACTAAATTGCCGCTACAGAATAAAACTATGTAGACACATCCACACACGCGTATTTGAATCGCAAACTGCATTTGGGGTAACAACATCGTTTGCTTCATCAAGATTCCTAGATGGCTCAAGATGGCATTATAAAAAACTTAGACACATTAGAAAATGAATTAATCACAGAATCAAACCCAATGTGAACTTTGCATTTGTATGGATTCGCCGCTGCCGCCACCGCGCATGCGCAGTATCAGCCGAGAGTTTAGAGGCGGCGTCACAGATTTAACATCATTTCTCCTCCATATATTTCCTTCCTCGATGGCTTTTCCCGCCGTCAGTCATCTGTCTTCTGTTTTTCGCTGATGGCCAACTTTCTCAATGCCCGAGTCCTCGTTTGCATTGCGTCGCTCGCCAGTTGCGTTGTGGCGCTCTAGCTTTCTCCGTTGCAATTCGCAGGCATCATTTTGTAAAATTGCACTTACTTAACGGTTTAGCGCTGCATCGTCAACAAGAAACACGCAGCACAATTTTTCAAGATTGGAGACTTCTTTGTTCAACAGTGGGTCATTAGTGGAGGCTGCAATAACGGGGAACAACATGTACATTTAACCCTCCTAAAAATCTGTAATCCGAGCGCGGTACGTGAACGGTAACGCTCTGGCTTCACATTATGGAGGGTACAGGTGTGAATACCCGACCGACCATCCTTATTTCGGTTTCCCAAAATCACTCCAGGCGATTGCTGGAATTGTTCCTTCACATGGCTATGGTCGTATTCCTTCCCGTTCCTTACCCCCCACCACCTCTCCTTTCCCGTCCCTAATGACTTCGACGAGGAGTAAAGCCATAAGAAAAAAAATGATCTGGAAGATCATAAACAAAACAGGCCCGTATATAAAATAACAGCATTTTGAAGAATTCAGCGAACATTCGTTAATAATTAGTATATTCAATTGAAGCGTCACTATATCAGTAGCTGATCCGGAAATATGTAACTCTGTTAGCAATAGTTCATCTTTGCCCAGAGTTTTGACAGATGAGCTGCTGATAGCAGCGTAATATCAACGGTTATTAAAACGTGATACCATTTTGTAACCGAGCCTTGTAAGTGAGCGGTAACGCTAGGACCTCGCATTGGCGAGGACGCGGGTTCAAATCCCGGATGATTTCGGTATTTCATGGTTTCCCGAAACCATTCCAGGAAAATTCCACGATGATTCGTTAAAAACAAGTGTCAGAATTCCTTCTCGTTCACTATCTCGTCTCCCAGATGTAATAACCAACTAGCCGTTTAGCCCGGAGGAAAAAAACTGCTTGAGTTTTTTTTTTTTTTAGCGGATTCCACACATAAACTTTTACATATTGTCCTTCCAAAATCCTTTTCTTTCGTGGTCTTTCCCTGTGCTAGTCAGCACTTTACGCTCTTCCAGAATCTGTCATGCCCATTTCGACTCCAAATCTGTTCAACTAGGGCCGTATTTGCCATCCTCTTAGTGGATAGAATTCCTCGTTAAACTTTAGGTCTATTTTAGTCAATGAGATCATCGCGTAGGTAGTTTATACTGGGAGATACTATTTACTACTCTGATAATCTCTGTGCTGACTTTATCACTGTTATTTGCTTTGTTCTGTTGTGACGCCCGGATTGCAATCAGCCGCCGATAGGTCTTCGTGGTGTGCCTCTTCTAACGAAGGAGCCATACATTCTCAGTTTAGATGTAGTAGAATAGATTCTATGTTAAACAATTCATTTTTCAGCCATGGGGTCCTGATTCATTAACAAGAAATTTACAAATACCGCACTATTAATGAAGCACCATTTTTATGTCTCAGATTAGACGTTAAGTGTACCGCTTCTCGCTGTATGAAATTTTAATATACTCCAAAATAATTTTGACTGTCTTGAATAATTCATCGCTTTAAGTTGGGCGACAGTGGATATCCCACAAAATTAGGCATTCGCGGAGTTGCAGGTTCGATTCCCGTTCCTGCCGACCTGAGTCTAGTTTCCCGAAATCCCCTGTACCCGGTAGGATTACCGGTTGTCTTAGGGTTGTTAGAGGACGTCCATTAATTATGTTCTAAATTTGGACCCACTCCTCCCCTTTGGTGAGATTTGACAAGATGTGATGCCTCACGAGAGATTTAATTTATAATTTTAATTTTTAAATAATTACATTCCTTTGATATGTTCAAGTATTTTGGTTCATGCTATTAAATACTTAAGCGTTAATACTGATGTCTTCTATGTGCTACATTTTTCCTGTGAAATAAGAGGAAAACTGATATAAAAAGTTGACGTGAGATTTTTATTGATCCCTCTTCCTTTAAATGAGATTTTGCCGAATCGTCGCTCCTATTGTAAGGTCACGTAATTAATGGACGTCCCCCTACGACAGAGGCGCATGCGCGGAAAATCTAAACTCCGTCACAGGGCGGCAGAATTACCCTTCTGGTTTTCGCTGCCAATAACTCAATACGCAACTTTATTTTACCCTCGGTACTCTCCCGGCTGCCATAAAGCCGCAGGCGAAGGGGGGGAGGGGGGAGAGGGGGAATGTCGATGCTTTAGGCCTATATCCCCGCACAGCTTCACAGAATCGTTCCAGTCTTGTTCCTGGAACTTCCAATGCTTGGATTTCGGGAGGGGAGACGGTAATCGTTCAAAGGACGGCTCTGATTGGTGGGGTGCGTGCAGCGGAGCCATTTGGAGCCGCTGGCCAAAATAGAATCGGCGACCCGGTCGATCCGCGCAGTCCACTGAACCGCAAGAAGAGACTGTCACACAAGGAACAGATACTGCAGAAACTAACAGTTTGGATAAGGTCGGATATCTACTCAGGTAAAACAGCGGAAAGGGAGCTTAAGAACACACTACGAACAACCGCTCTCACCATGGTAAACCCTGTAGCTGAGTACTGTGCTCCAGTGTGGCAACGTAGTGCGCACACTAGAAAAATCGACGTCCACCTGAATGAGTGTATGAGAGTAATAAATGGCACTCTAAAATCCACCCCAGTACTCTGGTTACACCTAATCAGCAAAATACCACCTCCAGAGGTAAGACATCACGAAGCAACGGCACGTGAGTGGATAAAACTACACCATCCTGACCATCCACAGGATCTCCCAATCCACGAGGTTCTAAATGACTTACCCCCACTCGTCTTAAATCAGAAATCCAGTATCGCATGATGTATTTGACTTTTATGTCAAGGAAAAATAGCGACAAAGCTGGAACTCCGCATCTGCGAAACATCCAGATTTTAAAGATCCCACAACTGGACTGCCGGGATTCCGCCTAAATAGAGACCAATATGTCAAACTAAATCGGCTAAGAACAGGGCATGCGAAATGCAACGCCATGCTGTAAAAGTGGGGTCTTCTGGATTCTCCTGCATGTGACTGCGGTGCTCCTTCCCAGAATGTGGAGCATATCATCAAAGAATGCCCTCGAAGAAAGTATGATGCACCATTTGAAGATGTTTTCAGAGCTACAACTTCCTTCATAGAATGGCTGGAAGAACTGGACACCAACTTGTGAATGCTGCCAGCGTTCTTGTCATTGTATATATTTATATGTATTATATTAGTTGCTTAGCCATACGAAAATCTATATATATAAAGATGAATGTATGTATGTTTGTTTTTTGGTTGGTTTGTTTGTTTGTTTGTTCGTCATACAAATTCAGTTTTCATCCGATCTAGATGAAACTTTGCACATTTATCCTTTGAAACAAGGAGAAAAATACTGTCTACCTTTGGTTGAAAAATTATCTGTATAAATAATAAATGTTGTCTTATAATTTCGAAAAATTACTGAACGGCGATAGACAGACGCGTTGGATATAGAGGTCTCTGTACCGTTTTTCTGTGTAGCGGTCAGCTAGCTCAGTGGTTAAAAGCGCTTGCTTGCTAATGTTTGGGTCGTGGTCGCCGGTTCAAATCTCCGTGGAGGCAAAGATTTTTAAAAATTGTTTTTGATCGTAAGAGTCACGCCTGGACCGTCGGTTATTCGGATTGAATGTTAAACTGTAGATATCACAAAGTTAGGGGTCAATGCGATGCAAATCGTAGGTACTCTTGCAATGCTGTAGGTTTACATTTTTTACGTTGTATTGAGCCCGCACACTAAAAGACGAAAAGCCTATGGTGGGGTTCTGCATAAAGCTTGAATCTTAGCTCTGACCGTGCGTAGCCTAGGATGTTACAGTTCGGACTTAAATATCATGACCTGGCCGCCACGTAGCTTATTTAACCAAAATCTACGGAAATGTATAAGTTCAAATGATGTTCACTAGTACATTCTCGTTAGATAACTATATTCTTTAAAATTTTACAAAGTCAGAAAACTGCACAAGCAATCAGACAATTTTACCAAAGAAATCTTTTTGCAAGTTCGATTAACCGTTTGAGCAAGACCACACCCCATAGTTCAAAGTTCAAATTTTAGTTGTGGAAATTAAATAAAAGTGAATCACACGCTCCCATTGTTCCACTGTTTGTTTAATGCCGAATTTAAACAATCCCGAGGCCTCATTTGGAAAAATACTATTTCAACGCGACATTATAATAAAACTGAATGATCTACGCTGCATATTCACGAGCCTTCAGGTTTTCAAAGCCAACTGATTGCTACTACGCTAGTTTGCGTCTTGTCTCGTGCACTGCTACTTGAAGACTGATCCTAACATGGTGTCGCGCCCACTGCTTCTGTACGACTGGACTACATGTTATCGCGTTCGCGGTTCCTGACAGACTGAGGCTGACTAACTGAACGTACTCTATCATTTCGCGCTCTCTGCTTCTCGAAGATTCCTGGCGACTGCTCTCTCACGAACCGTGGGAACGGATTCTTTTCCTCATTCACATTGATAGATCCTGGGAGGCTGATCAGATATCAAATCGCACATCAGAAAAAGTTTCGTCATGAAATTTGATCTTGACTATAAAAATAATTCAATCACTCTAAAAACCTTTCAGATAGCTAGATCTTTAAGTAAACGTTAACTTTAGTTATCATACAAAATTTCGTAACATTAATACTTAAGCTAAAAAGAAATAATTTAGATATGAACTTCCACTCCAGGCGAATGCTGAAAACTAATGTAACAGAAAATACTATCTTGAAAGCTATAAAAACCTGATTCCTATCTTGAATTATCATAGAAACAAATTTTTGAAATGAAACGCACTAATATTCTATCCAATCTAACTCGTGGTTCTAAAAATAAAATTTTGTTACGCAGTTACGTTGTATTGAGCCCTCAGGGGTGAAATGTTATCTACAAAAAACCAACTACTTTAAGTCCAAACTGAAAGAGTTTCTGCTTCAGAATCAATTTTACTCTGTAAAAGAATTTTCTTCTTGGAATTTGGTAACTAAGAATGACTGATAAAATAGTATATATGGTGTATGGAAGGGAAAGGTGACAAAGTTGTCCACAATTACTAAAATGATATATGGTTTTTCTTTCTGTTGAAACTTTTGACAAATGAAGTAATTACACTGTTTACAAAATTTCACTCATATATAGTAACTAACATGGGATAGCATGCACTCAAAAACTGCTGTAAAAAATTATGATACTAACAGGTTTTTAAGTAATTGACTGCTTATGAGTTGTGGTAACTGGTTGGTAAGAAAATAACTGGTTGTTAGATGCTGGTAACAAGTTTATACACTGTTCCACATAATAAGTATTAACTAACTCAGGATTGTATTTGTAGATTACAGGAAATATTGTTTATACTAATGGGTCATAACTAACTTCTTGTCAATATATAATATTATCAATTATATAGTAATATTGACATTACTAATAAGTGTATGTACTGTTCCACATCCCCGAGATTATTCTCACATGGGATCAAAGTGAACATATCTATCTATCTATCTATCTGTGTGTGATCTGCAGTAATAATACTATAAATGCGGAATTAAGTCTGTCTTTTTGTTACGTTTTGATAACTAAATGCCTATACCGATATTGACGGAATTTGAGAAGAAAATCTGTAGGGAGGGCACAGGACATTTTTTTTTTTTTCGGTATGAGTAATAGTTGTAGTCACGAAATTTTGAGAACTTATCGAATGGTGACAGAGAAACGAATGTGTGTGCTAATAAATAAATAAAATCCCTGACACCATCTTTTCATCCACCCTCATGATGCCTAAATGATAAATCTCGGCATTAAATAAAAACCTTTGGACCGAGCGTTAATAGAAGAGTAGCTTGTGCCAAATCAACAGAGATTTGTAGTCTGAGGCGGAAGCTGGGTAAGTCCCTATGTTCGCCTAGGTTATTACGGGAAACCACTTAAACACCGCGATCAGGGCGGCCGGTTCGCGGGGCGCGTGATTTGGACCTGGTCCCGTTGTACCTCCCCGATCGAGTGTGGTGGCGCAGTCACAATGGCGGGATCTGGAAACGAGCAAAATGTCAAACTCTTATAATAATAATATTTAATTATTTTGCAATGGAGCGCACGCTCCGGTGCCAATTTCCATACAACCCATCTTCCCCCTTCCCTGCACCCACCTACATTTGCCCTCGGCAAATTTTAACTTTAAGATTCTTTAAACGTTTTTGGTACAATATTCATCATTTCTCTTGGTAACTTATTCCAGTCCCTGACACCTTTACCCAACAAAGAGAATCTTCCTACACCTTTGTGCCTGAAGTCGAATGCCAGCTTGTGGTCATTGTCATCTTCTCCCTTCCAAGCATTACTTTTAATTCTTACACCAATATCTTTCCATGCATCATTACCAATATAGGACTTGTACACTCCCATGACCCTCTTAACCCTCCTCCTGTCTTGCAATGAATTCCGTTCCAAATCTTTTATCATATCTGTAACTGATTGCATTCTGCGGTAATTTCCAGAAAGAAATCTAGCAGCCCTTTTTTTGCACCCTCTCCAACTCTGTATTTGATACTCAAAATGTGGGTCCCGTGCTACACTACCATATTCAAGAAATGGTCTGACCAAAGTTTTGTAACCCACTTCTCTCGTACATCCCCTCATCACTCTCTCCAAAAAGTGCAGA
The DNA here is from genome assembly GCA_031002005.1 of Vandiemenella viatica. Lineage (NCBI taxonomy): Eukaryota > Metazoa > Arthropoda > Insecta > Orthoptera > Morabidae > Vandiemenella > Vandiemenella viatica. The sequence continues at coordinate 250,326,769 of CM061919.1, forward strand.
ATTTTGAAACCTTTACTCTTAGTCACTATACTAGAGCAGAGTTCTTCAGACTTATAGATCCACATATTCCTATTAATTTTCCAAGACAATGGAGAAACCCCTTTAAAAAACTGTCTTTTTTAAAATGATTTTTCTTTTAAAAATGAAATACAAACACAAAGAGCAATATATTACTAATTAATATGATGGTTGGTCTTGCTTCTTGTATCAAGTGGAGTCGATTTTATGAGAATTTTTCTCATGTTCAATCTCAATTCTCTATGTTGCGTGTTGCACGCTTGAGGCAGCCAGTCAGCCGCCATAAAGTAAATCTTGTCGCGAATCCCCTACGAACAATTGGCGAGCCCTTAGGGAATCGCGTACCCCACTTTGAGAAATCTTGGCCTAGAGTATTCAAAATGTTCTTAAATAAACTTTGGTCCTTAAATATAATATTTTCCCCTGTTTCAGTTTGTTTGGTCCAGAAATACAATTTCCAAACCTAACCTGAATATTACGATATGGAACAAGCATTCGAGATGAGGTTGCGAGTTGGTCTGTTCTGCTCGCACGTGCTTTTCACATCAATCACCCGTCAGTGGAGTAGCTGTTAGTGCCGTCTTCGCATTGCGCTTTTTAGGCTGACAAAGCGGGAACCTTCCGCTGACGTCACGAAGGCAAACGAGACTTTCTGCTGGGCAAGTGTTTGTAGTGCTGCTGCGGTCAGAAGAAAATTGCAATCATCGTCTCGATTTTGCTCGGCGCGTCTTACAACTCTGACCTTGCCTACTACGGATGTTTCCATGAAGAGACTTCGTCGTCACTGCATAAGCGATCAGCAGCTAACAGCCCAACGGTAAAGATTAAAGAAAGGAAATTATATGGATGCTTTTGTGGTGCATTCACGGCTTTAAACAACTAGAAATGCTCTCTGACAATGCGAAACTACAACTTTTTTAACTTAAACAGTGAAATATCCAGGAAATTATGAACAAGATTTTCGAAAGCCAAAAAATCACCTTTTCAGTTCACATTACAAATATATTATTTCATTTAATGAAAAGAATTAATTAGTTATTGTATTTTTCCGTCGTGTCTTGAAGCAGCAGTTTATCGTAGAAGCGTGGGTTATTGGAAAAGCACCATAGAGAAAGGAAGATTTAAAAAATAAAAAATAAAAATAAAAGAGGAAGGAGAAAAATATCTTCCTTGAGTGCCTTATTACGATTACTTTATTTATGTGCAACCATAAGGACAAAAGCAATTGTTTAGTTACAGAAGGCTTGGAAAGGTGGTGGACAGCAAAAAATTGGAAAATACTACGGAGAGCAAAGCAAAGATGCCACTTATGGAGAGTGAAAGAATGGGCTGAAGCGGTAGGAGGAACTAAAAAAAAATAATAATAATTGACTAAAAAATCGTTATTTCATGAAAACCCAAAACTGTAATGTCCTGATTTGTAAATATCAAATAAGACATTCATTTGTTGGGATTAAAACCCGATGCTTTTGATAGAGATCTCTTTCGGAAGAAGGTGGCACATGGGTAAACCGAGACGAACAATCCAAAAGGAGACGCGGTACCCCGAGCACATAAGAGGCCCTACTCAAAACGAATGAAGGACTTCTGGGCCCGAAAGAAAATCGCCGCCAAATGCAAGCAGGCTGACCGAGCATGGTGGGTGAATGGTTAAAGTTCTGGCCTCGCATTCGGGAGTGGACGCGGGTTCGAATCCCTTTCCATCCATCCAGATTTGGGTTTTCCATGGTTTCCCCAAATCGCACTAAGCGAATGCAGGGATGGTTCCTTCAAAAAGGCCATGGCCGAATTCCTTCCAGTTCCTGACCCCAAGTCCTTTCCCGCCTCTAATGATCTTCGATGTCGACGAGGCGTAAATATATAAGCAAAAAAAAAGCTTAATATTGTCCTAGATTGTCTCAACGAACATAAATACTTTTTTTTGTAGTTAAAAATGTGGCCAAGGCGCTTGTTTTAAAAATACAGGGTCACAGGTTCAAAAAAAGGCGGCTTGGAATTTTTAAGGTATTATGTGAGATACCACTGAACCTTAAACTGTAGGTCCGTCCACGACACAGGTGTAATACGGATTATAAGAACACGCTAGTTTACTGTAGATCAATATAACCTCCATTGATCGTAGTAATCAGGAACAATCAGACTCCATAAAACTACAGTATCTAGCACAGTTTTTGATATAAGTGATGGGATCACAAAAACTAAAGCTCATCACAACCACTCTAATGTTACAACTGTTTTAAGGTGAGAAAAATTCTCCTACTGAATGTTTTCAATATTGTTCTGACTGTGGGAGGTAGGGGGGTTCCACTCAAGGTCAAACAGTTTTTGGCTACGTTCGGTGTGTTTCGCTAGTTTGAAGCCTATTTAAAAGTGCCTGATATGGGTATTAGCATGTAGTGCATTAACAGACAGAAGTACTGTATTACTACCTGAGCCTGGGGGGTGATTTGGAACTCTCCAGCTTAGCGTTAAGGATGATGCAGGTTCGAATCCCCAATTTCAGTTTTCTACAGTTTCCCGAAATCACTTCGGGTGAAGACAAAGATTCATAATTCCTCATAGCTACCAACTACGTATTTTATAACATAAGTTTACTTCAGTACCATTAGAGTAAAACAAAAAAACTGGTATGCAATTATATAGGTACGCTCAGACGCAAATATTTTCTGGTTCTGGCAGTGTATGTACAAACAGACTAATTATTTACTGTTACTTACCCATTCCGACCGCACAACTGAATTCATATGTAAGTTGAATTGTATATTATCCAGCTGGGAATGGGTTATTTTGGTAATTTCTTATGGAGTATTTGTTCACTTGTCACTCGGATCAGAAAATACATGTATATGACGAAAATCTGTGTGAGATTCTTTTCTGAAATGTTAGCATAGCATATCATTGGTGTCATTTGCCAGGAGGGCATTTTCGGCTGGCTGGCTGGTTGATTTACCGTATGTCGGTTTTCAGCATCGGTTGTATTTATTTAAAATGAAATTTGGGGGCACTGTGTAAATTGTACACAGTAACATCTGCTAACAAGGGCGGATGTAATTCACTGTTTTGGCTAATGATAAATTTATGTTTTTACGTTAACTTAATTTTAATTTAATTAATTTGTAATGGAGCACACGCTCCGGTGACAATTTCCCAAAACACCCATCTTCCCCTTTTCCTGCACCCACATACATTTGCCCTCTATAAATTTTAGCTTTAACTTGCGTGGAAACGATCCGTTTTCTATTAAATTAATTCAGACGTTAACGAGAATTTTATCTCATTCTTTGCTACACGGTTATTCACTGGCATTGCGTTGTAAATCAACTCGCAGTTTATTAAACGTGTGGACGCTGTACTCATAAGCGGGACGAACGAGATCAAAATTCCAACGATATTACTCCAACGAGTCCAGGTTGACATAAAGAAAGGAAATATATTATATGGAGACGACACAAGGGACCTTCACCACGCATTGAAGTGACGCCGGGCGGAGAGGAGTGGGGAGGCGTGGCCGCCATATTACCTATCCATACAGACACGGGGAATATGTACAAAACCTCAAGGGGACTCTAGGATAAAGGTGACACCGCAATCTGATGATGGATTATTATGTAACTCGATGAGACAAATAAAAAATGAAGAATAAAATTTTTTGATATCCTGCTTAGTTTTCGAGATATTCGATCTCAAATGCGAGATGTTTTTGGTTGAAATTCAGAAGAAAAAATTGGTCAAAGTCAAATTTGATGATGGATTCTTATTAAAAAAGACGAGACAAATAAAAAATAAAGAATAAAAATTTTCGATTTTTTGCCTACTCACGAGATATACTGTCTCATAAGTGAGTTGAAATGCAGAAGAAAATTTGCGCAAAAAGTCAAATTTGATGATGGGTTCTTATGTAACACAACGAAAAGAAATCGAAAATAAAGAATAAAATGTTTCGATATCTTGCTTAATTTTCGGGATATACTGTCTCCAAATAGCAATTGTATGGATACGTAATATGGCCGCTGCCGCCACTGCGCATGCGCAATAGCAGCCGAGAGTTGAGGCGGCGTCACAGAATAAGCGATATTTCGTCTCCATATATTTCTTCCTCCATGGCTGACATTGGGATAGCTGCTTTAAACATATCGCTGTCGACAGTGATGTATTACAAACGGTACTTAGGTTAGACACGGTAACCATTCGACAACAGAGCTATTTTTTAATTACGCCCATTTTTCTTTAAACTCTTTGAGTGTAAATTTTTCCAGAGTTCCCTGAACGATAAATTATTCCAGACCTTGAATATTTTTGTTACATGTCAAAATTTTGCAACTTCTTAATGCCTAAACCTTGTGGTAACAATTTTTAATCTGCAATTGATACTAATCCTAATTATCCTACAAATGTCCATCGCATCACATACATATGCCTTATGGGCGAAAAGCGCTCTTTGCCTGCCTGTCTTCCATAGATTCATAACGCCGCTCCTTCCAACTTTCAGCTACTAAATATGTTATAGCTGCCCTCTTTCGCACCTTCTCGAACAGCCGTAATTGGTATACTTTGTATACAGGGTTGCCACCTTCAAAAAATATTTTCCCCTAAAACTTGTGTAAAAAATCTCTAAAAACCCTTAAAATTTTGTTTGTAGGTTAGGTATGTAAAATAAATCACTTATGAATTTCATCGAAGAACAGTTATAATTGTAATTCAATGGAGTGGATAATCCTGCGGCAAGGCCGTAAGGGATGGCATATATTGATTACAATATTGTAAAACGTCTGTTGATTCATAATGGAGAGAAGTTATAACAACAAAACGAAACTAATTTTTAAATCTGGATCTTTGTCCCAAGTCTTTGTGTACTTTGGACTGTATTTCTTTAATTTCATTTTATCCTCATTTTCAACAAACAGCACAATTAATTCGACCAGAAACAAGTAAATAACCACAAGATTGATGCACGTTGGTTGTTGCCGCAACAACCAACGTCTTTCCATAGGTAACCCTTCTATGGTAAACGTCTATGATGACGTTTTTAAAAATTATGGAACACAAATGTAGATATTTTATTTTGAGATCAGAAAAAAATATTCTACTATAGAGATCTCTGAACTCTTAGTAACAAGATACTTGTACTTGATGTCGCTATTTAAGTATTAAACAAATAAATACAAGACGTAAAAATCTCTAAAAATTCCCCTAAAATTATAAAGCCCCTAAAAAGATCCCATACATACTCTAAATTTAGGGGAAAACCCCTAAGTTGGTATCTCTGGTTGTATGGGTATTACGCTATCCCACGAAACTATGAAGGAGTAGGACCAAGGATTAGTTTCTCAGTTCCTTTACTGCCTAGTAAATCCTCTTCTCTAGTAAGAAATGACTTTAAAAACTTTTAGTTCCATATCTGTCCCTTGTATATTCCATGGTATTTGAATTTTACTCGCTGCCACCATATAATCATGTTTATTTATTTGAGTCTCTAATAACGTGGCTATTCCAATCCTGTTACATAAAAACCTGGCAGCATCAAATCCAAACAGTTTCTCAGAATGTGGTAACTGAAGAGGATTGTGCAAATAAACAGGCTCTCGAGTAAGGAGGGAGAAAGTAACAAATTCATTCACAAAACACATGCGGTGTATACATTTATATAAAGAAATCTTTGTTAATTCAGTTGAAATATACTAACATAGGATGCTGTGTGTTTATAGGTAACAATAAAAATTCTATGAACTTTTAGAATGGGAAGTGACTAACTTGTAACCAGTAATTGTTGATCCTATTGGTTTTCAAGAATGATGTGTATTGTTCCACATATCCATAATTATTGGAAACTGGATTAAAGTTAACAGATATAATACGACTTATTACATTATATGTTAATGTCTGTATAGTCCGTTATCAGAGAGTGACTGGTGAAAACAATGGGAAATCGGAATTGAACCCAGGCATCTAATCATGTAGGATCCGCAAGATGTACTTCAAAACAAAACATTAAAGCCCTTGCTGACCGTTAGTCGACACAGTATCTCTGTTAGCCCGTGACCCAGGCTTGGTTGCTGCTCTGAGAGGGGATTAATCCTCCGCGGCAGATGTTGTGGGACCCCGCATTAAAAACACAAGAAATCATTCACCAAAATTCGCTAGTAAATCACACCCAAAAATTTTACTTATCATATCCGACTATAAATCTGGTGAGGAAAGCTATTGCACGGGTAAAATCTGGTTTAAAATGGGTAGATGACATCGATATTAGAATGTTTTATAGTATATTGGATGTAATTACCCCATTTATAACACATATCTTTAATTTTTCTATATCCACTGGAACTTATCCAAAAGTTTGGAAGATGGCATTAATCTAACCATTATCAAAGAAAACCGCTCCTGTCGAACCATCAGATTATAGACCAATAAGTTTATCACCTACCATTTCAAAGGCTCTCGAATACGTAGTTCATGGCCAAACCACTAAGCACCTAAATGCGCACAACAAAATGGATAATTTTCAATCCGGTTTCGTAAAAATCACAGTACGGCGACTGCACTCATAAAGGTAACAGACGACATAAGACTTGCTATGGACAGACGAAAAATAACAATAGTGATACTTCTTGATTTCAGCAAGGCATTTGACACCGTCGACCTTGACATTCTCCTGTCCAAACTGAAAGGATTAAATTTTTCCAGTGGCACTGTTGACTGGTTCGAATCGTAGGGCTACGTGGGGGGGTGGGGGGGGTGGGGGGGTAGGGGGGTTCACAGGAGGGAAAAATGGAGCTACGTGGTTTATGCACGCTCCCTTATCAAAGAAGTGAGGATTGATAATAGTTGTCTAGAAATCTTACACTCTTGATATTTTCTAACAAATGGCTAAAGAATCCTATGAGATAGCGTTTGTCAACTTTTTTGAAAACGAGGACCAGTAAAATGTTCAAAGTAAATAGGTGGAACACTAGGTTATATGAAAGGGCCTATCCAGGATCAGAACTAGGGAGGGAGGGGAAGGGGGGGGGCAACTCGTATTTGTGTTGAAGTGGTGTGGGGAACTGAAACATGACAATTTCTTACAAAATGAAACTCAAACCTATTGAGGAAATTATTTTTATTATTGATTAACATAGTAATCCAACCACTAAAACTAAGGACCTACTATGTGGTTTAGATCGTAACTCAATTACAGTTTTTTATGTTAACATTAATCGTCTCGGATTCTCGGAAAAATTTTCACTAACTGTATATCTCATGGTATTCTTTCACGAAATTTTGATGCACGCTCATAAGGCATAATCCAGTCAATCTTTCCTCTCCCATAGTGTTCTTAAGCCAGTTCCTCACTCGTCAAAGCATACTGAAAGCAAATTGATTTATCTTCTGGAGGGGGGGGGGGGGGGAGCTACTGCCCCCCTGCTCTTTGCTGGATACGCCCATGTTATATGAGCCCTTTTTTTACGTATTTGTATATTATTAACATTTGGGACATATTATATTGTAACATTATACCATAATAAACCTAAAACTATGTTCTGAATTTCTACGGAAACACAATTATGAAATTTCAAGTAAACTGTCGTGGACCACATGCTGTAGGATATGTAAGTTATAATTAAATGGCGAGAGAATCTCGGAAAACACGAAGAATTTTCTGTACATGACATAAAAGGTGCTTTGTGATAGGTAGAACCTGTGTTTCACATTCCGGAGAACACCGACCACTTGCCATATACAGTAAGCTGTTGCCAGCCCGCTTGGTTTTAGGTTACTGGGTCGCATATACGCAGAGCTTGTTTATTCTCGTATCGTGAAGACGGTTCATTGTCGCCTTTATAACTTCTCTGCATGTTACATAGCCATACTTAATCCATTCACGTGTTATCGAATACCAAATACATCCCTCACAAACTGGTTTAGACGCCATAAATTGACCCACTATGTTCATTAATTACCAACCGGCAAGTCAAGCAAACACTGGTATGCTTCCTAGTACATGCTGAAGAAAAACACTCCAAATACAAATGTAACATTATTTCACTAATCATTTTAATACTATTAAAGCATCTTTGTTTTAACAGAATTTCGCTAACTATTATTTAATTACTACGTCATTAGTGAATGTTGGATGCTGAATACCTTGTCCAGTCTTGGAACAATCGGAACGTTAAGAATGCTTCTGAGCTGCATAGTACTCGCATCTTTGTGATTACCCGAATTCCTTCTTGTTCCTTGACCCCAAACCTCTCTCACCTCTAATAACCTTGATGTCGCCAAAGCGTAAAGCACTAGGGTAAAAAAAAAAAGAAACGGGCTCTGAAGTCTGGACAGGACAATATTTATGTTTCGCGAATACTGGCTTCTGCATTTCATGAGCAGATTACTAGCAGACGGTTGGATACATGTAACCTGGTGTGTTCAACCTGATGTCACCTCTGTGAACTCGCTAGTAATTGGATGTTACTGCTTTGCAAGGTTCGGGTTAATCACTACCTTGCTTCAGGTTACGAAACTACTTTTAATTGGAGCCCGTGCCGAGTATCGCAGTTACCACACCATATTGCGTAATAGTGACGGTTCAGGAACACCCAGCTCCATTGCTGATGGCGTCTGGACCATCCAAAACACAGTGTTTAGCACAACCTACTCACAGCACGTAAACTGACCTTGTGAGAACAGAGTAGTATAAGCGATGATGGGAAAAGTTCTGTGGTGAGAACTTCGCTCTGAACTCGTCAAACTGAGACTGTGGTGGCTGAACGGTGATGTTCTGGCCTTGCATTCGAGAGATCGCGGGTTCCAATCCCCGTTCGGCCATCCAGATTGGGGTTTTCCATGTGTTTTCCCACTGTAGGAAGTGCACTTATGTGTCGCAACATTTAACCGCAGTCGTCGAATAATTTATTCCAAGGTAAAACGTCGCGCCATTTCTTAGAATACATGTACGATATAAATTGTTTTCAACCACAACAAGTAGTCAGCTCCTTGTTGTGGTTAAAAAAAATTACTATGGTCCATATATTCTAAGAAATCGCGCAACATATTACCCTGAAATAAATGTCGATGACTGTGGTTAAATGCTGCGAGACAGGTGCAAATTCTGGACTGTTTTGGGATGAGTCAATAGCGGGAATTGCTCCTTAACAGAATGAAGCCGGATATTGACGTGTGTATTGTTAGAATAACTTACAAAAATATAGGGTTTATTTGTTAAAAATAGCACCAAATCATTGTTTTTGATTTGCCAACATTAAGATATGCATCGCTTACATAGTGATAGCAAAACGTTTCGGTACACATCTCTTTTGTCAGTTGTTTGTTATCGGTCTAAAATGAAACAATGTATACTTATGCCAAGTGCACTGTACTTTCTACTGCAAGCAAAAAAAAAAAAATATCCAAATTCAATTGTTGGCACCGCCATTACTGGAAGGATATGAGGACGTCCTCTTCGAGAAGGGAAGGTTGTTGGGTTCGACATATTGTCTTCTCCTGAGTCATGTCTGGTTGCTTCAAGCGGCATTTTCGGCTTGGGGAGCAGCCAAAAATCGAAAGGAGTCGTGACAGTAGAGCGGGGAACCTTTCAAACCAGAGATGTTGTTTTTGGACACGGAAGCTTGCCGAAAACTAGAGCGCTGGTAAAAAGATAAGTGTGTAGTGTATTCATGAAATGGTAAAACATTAGTTTTAAAAAATATCATCTTCACTGCAAATCGACTGATGATTTTGGTTGATGCGTACTGCTTTAATTGCCCGCTTATCACTGAACTTGCAATTTCGGGAAAATGGGTTATTATTAATTACTTTCCTATACACCTACTTTGACATTGCGAATTTTTTTAAAATTTTAATTCGCGTAATGTCAGAGTAGTGTGATCAACGCCGTGGCTGTAACGAAAATAAATAAAATCTGGATAGCAAGTGAAAAAATTGTTTCCTTTTATAAGTCATTGCAGTGTATAATTAGTCCTTAATTTAACTGTGCAGTTTTCCCCTTACCTTGGTTAGTGTGGAAGTATTACTGTTTGTGTGGATGAGTGTGATGTGTTCTCAGAATAGTGTTTGTATCAAAAACAAAAAACAAAAAAAAAGATGATAGAAAGGCCTCTCATCCCTAACCCTGTGAAAGATACCAAGCCTCAAGGAGACTAACAAGTTTAACGTTCTTATCATCATCAAAAGTCTCATATTTCCTCTCTCAATATAAACTGCGCGAGTTTTGGATTCAACCTAGGATTTAAGTGCACAATCTTGGGATTAGAAATAGTGCACTACCTCCCTTATAGTGCTGGCAACATACCTAATGACTAATGATAAAAACTTTATTCACCACTGGGACCCCAAACTGCTTACCCTGTGTCATACCACTACGGAGCCTCAACGGCCTGAGCCAATTGTCGCACAGACAAAACTTGGCTTTCTTGCCAGGCGGATTGACGGATAACTGCTCTACATATCCAGAGAAAAATGTACGGTGATTAATTAATCTTTATCAGTAGAGATCGGCAAAAATACTTTCAACCAAACCGTGGGAAATAAGAGCTGCGAAAAACATCACTGATAAACTTCGACCTTGATTCGCACCTTGTTACACGATCGATAAGTTCGCTTCAGATGAAAGGCTGCGACAAGTGGCTGGAAAAAACATTCCTGCGTAATCCCGAGTTCAGATAGAGAAGTCGCTTATTTATCGTAGTTGCTTAGTTATATTTTACTCCTGAGTCTCTTCTCGACAAAATATCGGTAATTACATACAATTTGGACAATGTGTGTCAGTAGCTGTCAACATATAGCAGTGTTCCTTTTAAATAATAAGAATAGCACAGCCAAACTATACTCGTTTGATAACGCAAAACATTCTTTCGTGAAAATGATAAAGAAAAAAATTAAGTTAAGAATGAAAAACCAAAATTAAACGTGTTACATCTGTTATCACATAGGTTCTGGTAATACTTTTGATACATATTTCACTATGTCTGATAAGTAGATAAGCAAAAAGATAGAGAGAACATACGTACCGTACTTTAGAAAGCTCAATTCATTCATTTACGTGATTTGGCTGCACTCATCGCTATGGTTGTTAATGAACTCCATGATTACCTCTTATGTTCCTTTATCGACAACTAGCTAATTGACGTCTCATCTACAGCAGTAAATAAGTGATCGCATTTATCTGTGAATTATGAAAAAAAATTCATGATTTGCGTTTGTCGTTTTATTCTGTTAAAGAAATTTAAATTGGAGGATGAAATGAAAGAACCTCCTAGAATTAACCGTACTCTACTTTCGCTAGCAAAAATAAAATAGGAATGAAGAAACAAGTGTAGTGTCACGATCATGTTCTGCGGCCATCACTTTTTTTTAAAATTGTAAAACGTCCACATTAAAGGACCAGCTGTAGTGAGAGACGAGTTTAAATCTTTGTGAGGTCACCCGATGAGCCTTCCTCTCCCTCTTGGGTTAGTCTAATGGACTCGCCTTCGACAAGAAAGATGAGAATTGTTGGACAAGTTTTCGCCCTCGAGGTTATTCTATACTGAAGTTATTGGTAAAATTAAAGAGTGTATTAATTATTTATTTATTTTTATTTATTTATCAATCTTGTTCCATGGATCCCTGCTGAGGAAGTACCTCTGGGATGTGAAACATGTCATTGTTGATACATATACACATAATATGAGTCATATCATAGTAAATATATATATATATATACATATTTTACAAATACAAGAAATAATAATAAACATACATTTTTGCAACTGAGTTTTGCTAACGTCATAATGAGTACAATTAATTATTTTCTTCAAATTCTTGAATGGAGTAGAAGGAGTTGCCAATAAGATAATCTCTAAGTTTTTGTTTGAATACATCTTTATTATCTGAAAGCTGTTTTATACGATTAGGTAGTTTATTAAACAGATGTATCCCAGAATAATTAACTCCTCTTTGTACTAATGACAGAGATGTTTGTGTTTTATGCAAGTTATTTCTGTTTCTTGTATTGAAACTGTGTACCTGTGAATTAGGTGTAAACAGGTTAAAATTTTCTATGACAAAGCTCATGAGAGAATATATATACTGAGAATACATTGTAAGAATATTGAGTTTCTTAAAGAGTTGTCTGCAAGAAATTCTTGGTGTTACCCTACACAGAAACCTAATAGCTCTTTTCTGTGCTATGAAAACTTTTTTACTTTGTGAAGAGTTTCCCCAAAAAATTATGCCATATGACATTACTGAATGAAAATATGAGAAGTACACCTGTTTCATTAATTCTAGATCTGCTGTTAGAGAAAGTGTTCGTATTGCGAAGGTGGCACTACTTAACTTTGCCAGTAGTGTAGTGATATGATCATGCCAACAGAGTTTCTGATCTATTTTAATACCAAGAAATTTTATACTCTCTGTTTCTAAGATTTTGTTGTTTTTATAGTTTATACATATATAAGAAAATTATATAAGAAAATTATATCCACTTGTATCACCTAATTTTTGGAGATATTTGATGTTTCATTGTTCGCAGAGGCGAATAACTTTCATACCCTCTTTGTACAACAGCAGAAGAAGAAAACGTTAAACCAGAGAAAAACGAGCATGTGAAATGACAAATACTTGTTGGTGCTGCAGTTAACTGGAATAACGAGCTACAAACACGTGGCTGCCATATCGAAAGACCCACTTCTGCATAATTGCTCTTCTGTATCATTAAGTAGAGGTAATTCCTAGCAAAGTAATAAACAAAAAACAAACAAAAAACGTAACAACCAGATAACGGTTGTTACGTTTTTCCTGATACACAATTTGCGATATGGTTCTTTTACTTCAGTCACTTGAAATATCAAAAACAGAAATTACGATTGGTGGGATTTTATAATGTGAAATCAAGTTTGCTAAATCACTTTCCTTCCTCATTTGAATACCAAATTTTTCTTAAAAGAAATTATGTAATATCGTTGTAGTTCGATAGAAACAGAGAAAGCTGTTTTATAACCGTTTCAGTACAAATGTAAATTTGTTGCCTAAGTATTGAAGATAAGGAATGTGATAACTTTATGCGATAGGAGAAGTAAGTGTATTCTGCTACTTGGGAAATAAAATTATCGTTGTAGTAGTTTGATATAAACAGAGAAAGCTGTTTTATAACCGTTTCAGTACAAATGTAAATTTGTTACCTAAGTAATGAAGATAAGGAACGTGATAACTTTATGCGATAGGAGAAGTAAGTGTATTATTCTCCTTGGGAAATAAAATTACAACTGATAGCCGAAGCAGGAATGATGTTAAAAGCAGAAAAGCAATAGCAAAAAGAGCCTTCATGAAAAAAATAGGAATCTTTTAGTTTCAAATATTTTATCTAGGACTTAGAAAGAACTTTTATTGTGTGGAGCTAACGAACCAGAAAGAAGGAAAATTGAAGCATTCGAAATGTGGTGCTGTAGGAGCATGGGCGCCGGGAGGGAGGTGCAAGGGGGTGCACTTGCACCTCCTCCCCCCCTGCTATGAAAGGAAATACGCAGAAAAAGATTATGAAACAAAATTTTTATTATTAAATTCACTGCTTGAATAATAACTTAAGGCGCCTAGGTTGTTGTCCAAATTTGTTCACACTGTCAAAAAATTCAAAATCCTTAGTTAATAAGTGTTATAAACAATGTATAAAAAAGATACAGATGCACACCCCTTGAAGTAATCCTGCCGGCGCCCATGTGTAGGAGGATATTGAAAATTAGGTGGACAGATAAAATAATAAATGAACGTCCTTTTGAAATGATGGGTGAGAAAAGAAGGTAGTCTTTCCACATGCTTTCTATTGGCATCTTCAGACGAGTCTTACAGCAAGAAGAGACAGGATGGTAGATCACAATTTGAGATGTTGCGGGATTAGTTAATTTGTTAGTGGTGGGAACAGTCTAAGGTAAGAACTGTAGAGGAAGACAGAGATTAGAATATACGAAGCAGATAATTGAGGACATATGGTGTGAGGGGTATATTGAGATAAAGAGGTTAGGGCAAGATAAGAAGGGATGGAGGATTGCATCAAACCAGTCGGTAACTTAATTTTAGGATACACATATTAGTGAAGTGCAAACACATGCTGCAGCGGTTTACAGACAACACATTGGAAAATATTAACTAATATTCACTACACATTACCGTAACAAGAGCTGAGAGCCGTAGTGCATGGACAGTGAGAACACATCTTCACTGTGTTAGGACTAGTCTGATGCGCTGCCCACCTTTTCGTGTCTTCCTATACTTTTTTTATCTCTGCAGCGATGCAGTGATTGTTGGGTTAAGGTTCCTTACTGGAGATCGAAAGGTCCACGATTGCAATCCTGGTCTCGGCTGAAATTTATACGGGCTTTTAAACTGGCCTTCCCTTCACCACCGAGCGTGGTGGTGTAACGGATAGCGTTCTGGCCTCGCATTCGGGAGGATGGCGGTTCGAATCCCCGTCCGGGCATCCAGATTTAGGTTTTCCATGGTTTCCCCAAATCACTCCAGGTGAATGCCGGGATGCTTCCTTCAAAAGGCCATGGCCGAATTCCTTCCCATTCCTTGCCCCCATCCTTTCCCGTCTCTAAAGACCACGTTGTTAAAAAGGGACGTTAAACTGTTACAAAAAAAAAAAAAAAAAAAAAAAACCCTTCACCTCTGACAAAACTTTGTTTTGTTCATATGGAGAACGCTAGAATTACCTGGTTAGGTTAAATTAGCCACGACATTGGCGGATTGCACGGCAAATTGAAACTGTCCTAACCAACATCATATACATTCACTTAACTCTGGACTCTCTTGGTTTGCATTTCCTAACTTCTGTAGGTAGTCTTTCCACATGCTTTCTATTGGCATCTTCAGACGATTTCACTCTGTTCTCCTCTATTTTTTGTATTACATATATTCCCAATTCTTTTCTATCCCATTTTCTTATTACATCACTTATTGTACATCCTTTTACAGACCTGAAAAATTCCATTTCTTGCTGCCTGTATCCTACTTTCCTTGGTCTTATTGAAAACACGATTCACTTCCGTAGGTTAATGTGGGAACTACGAGTGTCTTAATTTAATTGGTGACAGAGTGAATGATCCGTTGGCAATGTACCTACACATTTATTTACTCTTTGCTTATATATCTTCAATTCTTTGAGCGTAATTTCTCCATTTATCTACTTTTGCACTTTACGAATTTTAATTTTTTCATCTTTTTTTTTTGCTGGGGGTGGGGACTATACACGATTTCTCTTGGTAACTTATTCCAATCCCTGACCTTTTTCCCTTAAAAAAGAAAATTTTCTCACTCCGTTATGTCTGAAATCTAGTGCAACCTTATGTCCATGGTCATCTTTTAGCTTCCATGCACTACCAGTATCCTTTGAAGCGTCATCATTAATAGTACACCGTGTATTAAGCACTCTCTTCATCCTCCTCCTGTTTCCGATGACACCTGATCCAGTTAATTTATATCAGTTACTAATTGTGCTCTGCAGTAATTACAGATCTAGCTGCCCTCCTTTGTACGCCCTCCAACTCATGTATTTGATACCCAAAATGTGGGTCCCATACTACTCCACTACATTCAAGCAATGGCCTGACCAATGTTTAATAACCCAATTCACACACTTCTCTGGTGCATCTTAGTCGGTATTTTTAGATTATAGCGTTGAATGTTTTTGATAAATGTAATTACCATTTGTAAACCCCTCTCGAATATAAGTGTGGCGTCGTCAGATCATAAGAGTTCAGTATAGTATCTCGATCCAGCAGTACCCCTTCGTCATTTCTTCGGATCTCAATTCTTGCTTGGCTTCGTCAACATAAGGATTGAAAATATTCTAGAACAAGCTTCAATCTTGTCTAACAACTTTATTTTTCGAATTAATTCCTTTACTCTATTTACACTTTATAAAACATCAAATATATTGTTCTGTAATGAATTAATCGTTGAAATCAGATGTGAAAAACCTTTCATCTCCATGATGTTCCATAGGTTAATTCTATGCACATTGCCAATTCTTTTTTTCAAAATCAAGAAGAGTGTATATATAGTAACGTAATACAAGATGCAAATCTGTGTTCCAAAATAACAGCAAAACTTACCTAAAAGGTTTAAAATAGTCTCATTAATAAGTATAACACCACTCATTTATGCAGCACACTGATGCGTCATGAGATAAAACAAATTAAATCACTCTGTAATCTGAAAATTCCCAGTCTCTAAAAGCAAATGTGACCTAGTTATTTTTTTACTACACTTTGAATTTTTATAAACTATTCACCGATTTTAATTTAATCTGAACACTAAGACGAATAGCAGATCAAATTTATCTACAAAACTACCTCCGCAATTTGGTGTACGTGGATTTAGAATTTTATTGCTAGAATTGGATATAGAAAGCTGTAAGTTGCGTAAAAGGTATCTCAAAAAACACGTAGTTGGGATAATATGACTGGGAAGCCATCACCATACCATTCTACCAGGGAACCTGTCTCATAAAAACCAATTTGGGTCATGTTTAATAATACAAACAAACTAAGGGTGGCGAGCAGGGTTAAATGTGGGCGGCAACCTACCACAATTCCTCCGGCAGATTATTGTTTGTGGTTTAGAATTGTCACTTTCTGGAGACTTATTATGTCAATACCGTTTTGCACACAACGTTTTTGGTTTTGCTGCCTTTTGCTATGTTATATTGTCTTTGGGGTTTGGAAGCCGTGAGCAAGCAACGTACAACTGCCCACCTTATTCTAAGAGGACCCCTGCTACTTTCAGTGTCTCTTCTTGGGTTAGTTAAGTCATCGCATGCAGCGCAAATCTGCATCTGTACTGACAATATATATAATAAGTTGTCTATATATGATATTTATGAACAAATCTTATACAAATAGACCGCGAGAAAAATAAAGATGGAGCGACTGATATAACATTACAGAGACTTGCACACGTTATCCGTCAGTCTGTCGCCGTTCGGTTAGTTTGCAAATTTTTTTGACAAAATATATTATTTATCCCGAATGAAGTATTCTATGTCCTTCGTGGTGATACATAGTATTTCCGTGTCAAATTTCATCAATATCGGTTTAGCCGTTTATTCGTGAAAAAGTGACAGAGTTACTTTCACATTTATGATATTAGCGTAGATAATTTCCAATATATTGTACAAGAGCAGTGATTATAATTATTGTACATATTATCCTGTAACAATGCATCCTCTGATCTATACATCTCTTTTGCTATCTAACGATTTTTCTGTCGGTTGATTCCTTTCCACATTCCATAGAGTCAGTCTCTTATATTGATATTTATGTAAAATGACTATATTGTATATTAAAATGCTTGATGGGTCTTTTACTGTGTCAGTTATTTTCTGTCACCATGCTTTGATCTCCACAAGAGATATTCCTCAGGGTAACTGGCCACTTGCTGATGATACACGGCAACACTTCTCAATTTATAGGGGAACTTGGGAAGAAATTTCCTCGAGCAGAGAGCGTATGCTGTTACAAAGATAGTATGAGTGAATTGTGCCCTCTGTGGCAGAGAGAATTAGTTTTATTTTTACAGTGCGCTTATCAATAAGCACTCAATTCAAAGCTTAACTCAGTCCGTATTACACATCTTTTTGGGGTGTTTCTAAATTTCAGTAGATTCCATAGCCTAATTAAAAGAACATATTTTCATTTTCGAGATCAATTATTCAATTTAACTGCGTCTTACATAGCGTGTTCGGCATTACTAGGAAATTGTGCCATTAGTTTTCACCAAACTCCGAAGCTCAGTGTTTTTAAAGCTGTGACTGTTCGAAGGTCGAGAAGTCTGACCTATGTTACGCAGACAGTTTATCAGTTGGGCCCAAAGCCGACATTCAATCCAGTTTTGGAAAAACTAGTTCCTTACCAAAATATTCTCCCTCTGTAATCATTATGTTCTTCATAAACCCATCTATAGTTTCCCTCTGCTGCTTAGATGTTTCAAGTGTTATCTATCTCCTTGCTGTCTCTTAACTCTGTTGTGTCTTCTTCTTATCAACCTCTTTAGCCTTCACATATCCCTATTAATGTAGATTTTGTATTATTATTATTATTTTTAACAATCATATGTACTTGAACTGTCCCTCCCCCCCCCCCCCCAACTGTTCCTTGAAATGTATCTTAAATTTTGAAAAACATACCTTTTTATAATTTTGCCGGTAACACCACCAATTTTGGCCATTGGTTCAATGAACCTTCTTCCATCGGAATTACATAATGATAACTTATTCATTCCGTAACCAGAAATCTCACAAAATTATCATCAGGATTTATAAGGAAGATGTCCAACATGTTCTTTCCTCTCGTTCTCTGGTCTACCTCTTGTGTAAATCTTCCTTTCCCCACCAAGTCATTTCCAACACCGTACTCTCTTTTGCTTTTAATCCTAATTACTTCTCAGTTCACATCTGGTAAATTTTTAGTCTACACCAATAATGACCAAACTACGCCCACTTCTGAATTGTAAATATTAATATCTCCGCTAGCACTTCATCTTGGTCACTCGTCCAGTACGGTAAGCATTCAAGACGCTTATTTTTTCTGTCATATCTCCTAATTTTCTTTAAAAAAAAAATAATTTAATTTAATTGCAATGGAGCGCACGCTCTTTTATCATATCGGTTACTGATTGTGTTCCGCGGTAATTTACAGAGACAAATCTAGCAGCCCTTTGTTAGGTTCTCTCTGTTTTAGAGATGATATGAAAATGTACATTGGTTTGTATTCTTCTATACAATCTTAGCGTCATCTCTTATTTTCACCTTTAGAAAAATAAATTATACTACTTTTCCTTAAGTTTCCAGCGTCAGATTAGTTCAAATAGGATCTTTATTTAACCCTCTATGTCCACTGCTGTAAATCAAAGTACTATTAAAAATCTTATTACAGTATCTTCCATTTTCAAATGACAGTTACCTAATACAACTTTCATAATTCACTAACTTTATCATTATATTAATCTTCAGCTCTCAGGCTAATATCTTACATTACTAATCCCGCAGGATTTTTACTGCTTCTCCATTAACCCTTTTTTCCAATCACACCTTCTCTCATTTCATTTTCTCTTCAACTACTTTTTTTTTTCTTCAACTGTTATTTTTACCAAGGATCTCGTATACCTCTTGAAATTCTGTGACCTTAAAACTCAATGATAGTATTTAAAATCATAACTAATATATTTTTTCTAATATTAAAAAAGTCACTAATGGTTAGGTTATGTACTTCACACGTTCTTTGCACCCCCTTCAACTCCTGTATTTGATACCCAAAATGTGGGTACCATACTACACCACCATATTCAAGCAATGATCTGACCATAGTCTTGTAACCCAGTTCCTTTACTACTCTCTTACATCTACTCGTTACTCTCCAGAAATCTACCACTAATGACTGATGTATAAATACCAGCAAGCTGTAGTAGTATTTGCTAACCAGTCTGAATACTGCTCGATAGGTCCTCTACTGTCTCCGTCTACACTCCAGAGACAATACTCTACAATCCCAAGGAAAACTTCACTGTCTAGCGCTCTTTCCTTTAACCAAAAGAATACTCCTAGGTTACCAACCTCTATTAAAAATCATGGCTATTCCTACCGCACATTATGCATCAGATTGGAAGTCCCATCAACTGCAGAAAACAACGGCATAGTTATTATTGAATTTTGCCGGCTTTACTCTTTATCCTCCAGCAACTGGAGCTTGGTACCATCATATGTCAGGAATGAAACATCAATCGAATGATTTCAAGAAAGGGTTTAGCTATGGAGGACACCCCTTTATACCATAGGAAATGGCGTCTTCCTCAGAATAGGATATATTCTGAAGCGTTGGTAAAATAAGAGCATCTACTTTTCATTAATTCACTTGGCTGGTTCTCGATGACGATATCCGAGTTTGCAAAGAATGCTTCTTTGTGAGTATCTAAATGCATGACAAAAACCCAAGCCACCAGAAAGTATAAATTATTATTAAGCCTATACTTATTACTTATTAGGGTACATCCGATTGACATTTTAACGATTGCGGGAGACCTTCCATTTCAGCTGCGTTCTGAAAAATAATTTCTGCAAGAATCGAACTCGAAGGTAGAAGACATATCGCACGAGCTGCGCCACAAAAACCGGTTTTATGGACGGCTTTTGTTTCCTCTCGGGTGTCCACTGAAACAGTGTATCATTTTAGGCATGGGAGAAGGAATATATTCCTCCGTGGTTTTAGGCTGCGAGTCTTTCAAGTGTCTTTGCACGATAATTTGGTCAAAAAGAAACAGAATAATGAAATCAAAGACTAAACTAGTCTCAAATGCGAACCAAAGAAGTTTGAATATTATACACTAGAAGGAGCCCGATGCGAACACAACAAGCAAATGAAACAAACTAACAACGAAATCAAAAAGATATCAGTAAAAACAGAAGAAGAAAAAAATCAAAGATTATATCAATATCACATAAAAAGGGAGATTATACTTCTGTGAATTAACCATTCACCCCGAAGTGTGTACTAATACTAGGGAGGGGTAAGCGGGACAAAAGAACCCCGGGTCCACGCCCCCGAAGGGGGCCCTCCGGCCATGTTGTCTAGCTAAATAGATATCAAACAAAAAAACTTTTCTATAAAAGGTGTTATTTGATTTTTTTTATTAAAATTTTCTGACTTTATCCAAAAAAATCAGTGGAAAATAAAAAAAACTCGGTGGGGAGCCCAGGAACACTTACCTGGAGCTCAAGAATCCTAGCGCTGGCCCTGGAACAGATCATACACTAACAGACTACCAGAGAAACACAGCCTGAGTGACCGATATAACATATCCATAAATTACGTGAGGTGTTTTTCCGGATTTTTGGACCCCTCCCTCCCCCCTGGTGAGATTTCGTGAGATCTGGCCGGATCCCCCCCCCCTCTGGTGAGATCTGGTCCGTGAGAACCCCCCTTAGAAATCGCGCTGTAAACTTTTTTTTTAGGTCACACCCTAACTTTTTTGACGAAATACCCTCCTAAAATCGACTTTGCCGCAAATTTGAGACCTTTTTTTTTGCTCTACTGTCCCCAAATTTTTCGCAAAATCTCACGTGAGTTTTCCGTAGACCCCCCTCTCCCCCTTGGTGAGCTCTGGTGAGATTTCGCCGGACCCCCCCTTCCCCTATTTCACCTCACGTAATTTATGGATGCCCCCTAACAGACCATAACAGGCTTACATACGCTATCGGTCTGTTTGGCACCATTCAAAATTTAATGACAAAAAAACACCAAAAACAGTGTCCCATGCCCCTCATAATGATACAAAGTATTTCCTCGTCAGATGTCATCAATATCAATATAGTCTTTTAATTGTCAAAATGTGACAAAGAGACAAAGTCAGAGTTACTTTTGCATTTATAATATTATCAGTGTAGATCATATAAAAATGACTACAAGAGAAACAAAGCGTGAGTGACTGATAAAAATGCATATGGCATTGTTGGATCCCAAAACATTGTTCGGCTGCCTATGTAACAATAGGTTCGATTTGCCGCATATTCCGCCTCTGTCATGGCTGGACCTTCTGTTTAATGTGGAATCCAAACAATGGAACACTCTTTTAAAATTTCCTGCTCCAAACAGGATTTGAATCCGTTACCAAACCTAAAACTTTTGAAAGCAAACTCCTTAATCACTGATCCGCCAGCCCACTCTCCAGCATAGTGTTACAGATACTTACACATGCTATGCGTCTGTCTGTCACCGTTCTGTTAGTTTTCAAAATTCCATTACAAAATATATCATTTATGCAGAAAAAAGTATCCTATTGCCAATGGCAAATAGTATCTCCTTGTCAAATTTCTTCAAGATGGGAGATTACCTCTTTAGCCTTGAAAATGTAACAAACGGACAGAGTTACTTTCACAATATAAGTATAGATTAAAGATATGTCTATACACCATTATACCATACCTATAAATATTTAGACGGAGTTTTGAGACTTGTTGCACACTAAAGCACTGGAAGAATTCCATAGTAATATTGGTTCATAAAGGGGGTGAGACAAATAGGGTTCAGAGTTACAAGCAAATGGGCTAGACCTCAACGGTAGATAAATCTATTAAGAGCTTGTTATAGAACTTCATCAGGAATTTCTATCAGGAGACAGTGGTTTTATTAATCAGTAATATGTTAATCTCATTTAGCATGTCATGGCAAAGTTATTTCAAATTAAATAAACCAGGCAGGTCAGTTTGATAGTGTGCCAATACCGTATGTCTCTCAATGGTATTTGATATACTGAGTACAAAACTGTAGTAAATAAGTGTTAAAACTACTGGGATCATTCATAAAGTGACCTATTGGGTGAAGACAATACTAATACCAGGAAGCAAAGAGTCGGAGCTAAACATAATATCAAGAGGTTGAAGTGAGCTTGGGAGTTCCACAGGATAGTGTAATTGGATCATTGTTCTAATGTATTATTGTGTTTCTGATTTAGAGCCAGAAGAAGTCAGAATGTTTTAAATCTGTCAGCAAACAATCTAAACTTTGTTGTAAAGTGAGTTATTTTCTGTGTAATGTGAGGGCTGTCTCTCTACACTCGGAAAAAGAACCAAAAACTGTAATTGACACAGCCTGAAATACAACCCCATGGTTTAGTACCAATCAAACATATAAACATGTTTTCATTTCAGGCATGATGTATTTGATTGTGTTATGATTGTTTCTTCTTTTTAGTAAATTTGTTTAAGTGTATTACATTTGTATGATGCTGACTGAGTAGTTTCTGTTGTGTGCATTCATTACACCTTCTCACTGTCTCACTACAACAGCAGACATTCTCAGAATGAAGAAAGGCAGTAGGTCCTTCACACGTTTCCCAGGGCACTTTTACTGCTTTGTTTCAATGTGAAAACTTTTGAATAGACAGATAGTCTTTTGAATAGACCTGGCACAAATTAAAAAATATTTCTTTGCGCCAGGCTGATGCGAGTTGAACTGTAATACTGATTATTATATAAGCTTAAACAATTCAAAAATATTCTAGCATTTCTATTTAGCTTACAAAGCAGTCAGTATTTTCCAGTCACTTGGTTGAAGCACCCCGTAAGTGCAGGAGCTATGCATTAAGTCGTAAATGAGAAACATGATGCTGGCCTCTATCTAAAGCAACAATCAGCTGTGTCCAAACAAATTCAATAAGTTCAGAATAAAATTTGTTGAGAGAGATCTGTAAAATTCTTTATGTAGATTTTAGATTATTCTGTACACTGTTATAAGATGTAAAGATTTTCTCGTAATGTCATTAGAAGGCCAAGTTTGTTTGTAGACAGCAATGATCACAAAATTTTTGGTATCATAGTTTTTTGATAGTATTGCCATCTGCAGGCTGTGAACATTTTAGATAACTCTCAAACCTGCATCTTGATTTTGTAATATTATTTTTCAGAATATTCATTGCCTTGAATAACTAGCTGTCAATTTTTTTATACACTCCAAAATATCGTGTTTTAAATACACAATGCGGCGGTACACCCATGAAGATTTCATTGCAAGCATAGAAAGTCTCCATTCTTACACTCCTGTTTTTAATTGCTGGCATAATATTGGCATAACATGGTTGATAAAACCATCCTTTAAAAGCAGTGTGTCAACTCTGAAATTGTGTTAACTTATTTCTGTTTTATTTGAGTGTGTTTTGTCCCTATCTAATTTCAACAATTGTATCTGTGTTTCAGTGCTCTTAATAAGTTCCTACGTATTTCTGCTCTCTTATGGTGGTGGGAGAGACGGAAGCTTACTGTTCCCAAAGTCTTCACAAGAATCGCCAAGAAGCATCCAGGAAAGGTGGCTTTTAGGTTTGAGAACAAGCAGTGGACTTATGCCCAGGTCGGAAAAATATTTTTTTATGTATGTATGTCACTTATAATTTTACAGTCAATTTGAACTTATATTTTTAACATGTTTTTATTATACATCTGTTTATAAATTTCTAATTTTATTTAGTTTTCCCTCTTATAAAAGATCAAACTTTTTGAGAAAACAAATGATTTACTGTACCTCAACTGATCATCACAGAGATTATTCTTTCCAACAATTATCATCTGTCAACTTTCTCTCCCCATCACCACAGCAATCCTTACCCTCCCTCTTGATTCATCTTTGTCTCATTCCTGTGGTAGGTCTGGAAGTGTACACATATTTCCCCTTGCCATGTGTCTCACCTCATGCAGGAACAAGGCTGATAATCGAAGAGTGTGTTTGGGGTTTTTGTATTAATCTGCTTTTCCTGCCTTCGTCTGTAAATAATTTTCTCTATCTCATATTATTTTCATTGCTTAATGGCAGTTTGTCACCACTATCCAATTACATAAATAACTGGAAGAATCATGTAACCTAAAGCATGCTAGAAACATGGAATAATATAATTACCATTACCGGTAGTTTTAAAGAAGTAACAATATCAAGTTTCCTTACTGTATATTTGCATTCAAAAATTTATCAGATTGATCATGGCGCAAAATTTCACTAAAACAAATCTGATTAAAGTTTTTCATGCCAGGTAGTAATTAAATGTATTTTCAGTTTGAAAATACCACTTACAATATTGTATCACCTCATAACAAATTGATTTCTACTGCCACTCTCTTCTTTGATGAGCAAAATCTGCTATTACTATTTACAAACACTGAGTAATATGTTTTTAGTATATGTGGTCCTGTTTTCAGCTACTTTATCTGAAAAGAGAGCAGATACATTTCTTTGCAAATATGATGGCTGTGTGGAATCCCAAAAATTCATGAAATGATCATAAACAGCAGTAGAATATCTTTAGACTGAGAGGCACAAGTGCAATACCAACACGTTTGCTCTGTTCTATTCGTTTTTTTTGTTTTTTTGTTTTTTTAAATCTACACCACTGTGGTTATCTATGGCAAGAGTTTGTTGTTTGTTATTCCTTATTGACATTTGACAATAAGTACCTTTCTATTTCCCATTAAATCAGAGCATTACCTTGCTGAATATTACATCTAAAGTGATACTGAATTTGAACTACTTCCAAGAGATTGAAATAGTGAAGGCAAGCCAGTAATTTAGGTGACAAGGCTTGTTTAATCATGGTCTGTGTTAGGGAGAGGGTTGCAGATTTGCAACTACCATCAGAATTTATGACATAAAATTCTGAATGAATCTTGCCTCAAACTATCTTAACATCTAAGAAATTATACTGTTTGAAGTTTGGTTTAAGTTATATATATTCATGTCTGATTTACATGATAGCTAAATTTTATTTTACTAGCAGCTGAGTTGAAAACCTTATAATAACATCACATGCCTCTGTGATGTAATTGTTAGTACCGAGTCCTTTTTAATAATAAAATTTTGGAATTTTGGTGCGGGAGGGGGAATTTTGAGGGAAAGGCGGCATGGTCAGAAAAGGTTTGAGAGCCTGCTAGAGACATTAGTAACATAAAGTATTCAGTCATTCTTGATATGATATATGTTATATGCTACGTTAGTTATTAAGTTATGGCTCTCCTTAAGTTTTGCATCCTCAGATTTAATTATACACTCAGTGGATTTTGGATTTTTTTTTTTATTGAACTTGTATTGAGTTTGATATAATCTTCATGGGCTGATTGTTATTTACACAAATTCTGATATTTTATCTAAGTTGCTTTAGTAATTATATACGAGGAGTATTTTTTAAGTAAGAACCGGTCGGCGATATCCTCTTAAATCACACACGAACGAAACTGAAGGCATGCGCACACTAATCTGGCATCCTATGAGCATGCGTAGACGAAGTTATCACCAAGTCAGCTGAGTGTACACTTCGTGATGAGCGATGGAAGTGATTAAGACGATCCTGAATCCTGCCGCATGTGAAATAAGTTCAGTAATCAGATTCTTGTCAGCAGGAAATGTGACACTGGCGGAAATTCATCGCCAGATCTGTCAAGTGTATGGCCCCAATGCAATGAATGAAGGTAACGTTCGTAAGTGGATAAGATTATTCAAGGAAGGTCGGGAGAATGTGCACAATGAATCGCTCTCGGGCCGGCCATCCGTAATCAACGACGATCTTGTGCGTGCCGTAGACAACAAAACTCGTGAAAACAGGAGTTTCACAATTTCCACATTGTCCTTGCATTTTCCACAAGTTTCAAGTCCATCCTCTACAACATTGTGTCGCAGAAATTGGATTACAGGAAGTTGTGCTCCCGATGGGTTCCAAAGATGCTTTCAGAGGAACACAAAACGAAAAGGTGTGCATTGACGTTTTTGACCCGATAACAAGAAGAAGGTGATGGATTTTTGGACGAGACTTGGGTGTCCCATCTCTTTTTGCACCTTAAGAGGTTCCTCGGCAGCATGCGTTTCAACAATGATGATGAAGTGAAACTTGTGGTTCAGCAATAGTTTTCCGGACAGGCGGCATACTTCTATGATGATGGTATACAAAAACTCATCTCACGGTGTGACAAAAGCTTTAACAATAATGGCAACTATGTGGAAAAGTAGTCGAAAGGTTGTAGAATGTCATGTTGAATAAAGTACCAAAATATTTTTCGTTGTTTAAAGTTTACTGCCAACCGGTTCTTACTTAAAAAATACGCCTCGTATTTTTGTCCATCAAGGTTACTGTTACAGGAGGGTGATTTTCAAAAAATGGAAATATTTATTGTCCAAATCCCTGTTTAATCCACTGATCCACAGCAAAGCAAGTCATTAATTAGTCACATTACCAAGGCAAAAATTTATTAGTATTTACAAAAAGAAGGAAATCTGCTTAATGAAAACACTAAAATTATTTTATTTGATTACAAGTGACAGGGAAATTAAAGAGTTAAAAATGGTGGTTCTATATGCCTTCGAGGCAGGATTTAAAGTCACCAGAATTATTTCATAAATATTTAATTTAATTGGAATGGAGCATATGGCCCATTTTGTTTCCCAATGCAACTATTTTCAAATTTCATTAGTGCAATTCTCTCACACATACACCTACTTTTGCACTTAAGAAATTTTAATTTTAAATTCTTTCAGTGTTTCTACTTATTACTTGCCTCTGTAATTCATTCCAGTCCCTGACTTCCTTTCCTACAAAATAAAATTTTCCCAGCACCTTAAGTCACATAATGTATTTTGTAGCAAATTCTTTCCTTTCCTTCCTTAACATGCAAACTAAGCAAATATGCACTATAAAGTTTTGTTCTTAACCATTGTTGAAATTGTGGCTCTTCAGATTTTAAAGCCAGTGATTCAATAATAGGTTCCAAATGTTAACTTTTTTTGTATTTACTGTTAATTACAGGTAGAAGAGTACACAAACAAAGTAGCTAACTATTTTAAAAGCCAAGGATTTAAACGAAATGATACTGTAGCGCTGCTAATGGAATCAAAGCCAGAATTTGTGTTCATATGGTTGGGATTGTCAAAGATTGGTGTTGTGACTGCACTCATTAATTTTAACCTCAGGAGACAGCCCCTTATGCACTCCATCAAAATTGCCAACAGTTCAGCCCTTATCTTTGGATCTGAACTTACAGAAGGTAAGACTGAATAAAAATAGGATACAAGATTACTATCCTGTTTTATACTCAAAAGAGAATTTTGCAATAATGGATAATTCCTCATTATAACGGACCTTTTTTTATGAGTTTGTTATATTGTGCTTTGTTCATATATGTAACTCTTATAAATCTGATTATGGAGACTGAGTAAAAATAGGATACAAAACCACTAGCTTGTTGTATATCCAAAAAGGAATTTTTCAGTAATGAACAATTACTCATTACCACACAAGCCATTATTTCCTGTTGCTATTGTAATAAAATCTCTCAAGCTACCATCTACCATTCCCAAAAAAAACTCTAAATACACTCCCTAAAGCTGACTGCAGTCCCATACTCGTCAAGTTCTCTCCTGGCCTTAATTACATTAATCAAATCCTTCACCATAGGCATGACACTACATTCCTTCCCCAAAACGCTCATTCTCTGTCTCAAAATCCTTCCCACCATCCCACTCACATGCTTCAGCAGGCCACCTAATCTTGAGAACATACTGGTGCACAAATACTCATCTCTTGACTCTCCAAGACTATAATCTGGATATCTTCCATACAACAGACCTTGCTACAAAATTTGCAACATGCATCCAGCCACCACTGCCTGTTCCAATTCTAGTGCAGGGCAATTTTTTTCTATTATTGGACATGCCACTTGTGCAACTACACACCCCATTTACCAACTTACCTGCTTCTACTTGACAGCTTCTTTTATTTGCCTCACCACTAACCTATTTTCCATGTCTATGAATCACCACAAGCAAAACATTTATGCTAGCAACATAGTCCATTCAGTGACAGCCCTTGCCAGTTCACACAACTCTAATAACCTCAACAACCTTTTTACAGTGAAAACAGTCAGAGATTTATGATACAACTACCCCTTCAGAAACCCATAGATGGGACCTAGCCTACCAACATATCTTTGACACCGTGTATTCTTCTGGCTTTTACCTCTGTTACGACCACAACCGTGTCGTTTTGTCGAAGCATGGCTTGTGTCCGTTGTCAGTGACGTGTTCGGCTAAGGCAGACAAAACAACACGGCTTTGTTACACAAATAACTTTTGGGACAGTGTTGTGAAGGAGGCTATTGAGATTAGGCTTAGCAATAATGTTATTAATCGTGATCAAGGCCTCAATTTAAGCCAAGCTTGGAAGCCAGTAATTGGATTATTACAAACGAGACGGAATCGAGCCATATTAGGGCATAGGAGTGACCCGATCGTGACGTCACCAAGCGAGCAGGGTCCAATTAGACCGCCCCTCCATGCGCTTTCCTCTCCGCTCCTGGCTGCAGGCGCTATATAATAGACTACCGTGCGGCAGACTTCAGTAATGTTAAGCGGTGGCTTGACAATGGAGCAGTGCAAGCTTCAGAAACGTCGCCAGACGGCTCAATTTTGACGCAGCTTGAAACCCGAGAAGTTTTTATAAAGCATTGCCGCCGCGAGAACGTACATAGTTATCTATACAATTATATATTTATTTTTTTAAATTTTATATTTATTTATTTTTACCCTATGTCTTTTTTTGTTTTTATTTTGTTATCAAAGTTTTTACTCAATTTATTTTGCTTTGATTGACCATTACAGAGATTATAATTATTGTTAGTCAACTTCTTCCAAAACCATTGCGATCCTCACCATTCCCACTTGGTTTGTCCTTGGTTTAATCATGTAGTGAGTTTCTGTGTGTACACATCCAATCTCATTGCAATATGTCCTCTAACCATGATTAAGGTCTATACCAAAAAGTTATAAAGTGTTTTCGTATTGATGTGTTGATCTATGCTGAATGAATTTATTTTCCTAATCCTTTATTATAACAGTTCCTTTTTCTTGAAATTGTAATATTGTGCTTTTTTATATTTGCATTTATCATGTTCCCCATTCCACCCAGGTCTAAGGGATACACTGATAACAGTAAATGACTTATGAACTAAACTAAATTGCCAAACAGTAAACATATGAACTAAACTAAATTGCCAAATGGTATAGTTCCTGCTGATTCCTCTTTTTCCACCAAAGACATCGCCTCTCCACCATATCCCTCATTGCCAGAGCCTTACTGCTCTTGAATACATAAGCTCTCCAATCACTTTCCCTAGCATTGCCTTTGTCACTTTATTCTTACCAAAAATTTCTTCACCTTCTAATCTCACATCTACCAGCAGGTACAAGGCATTGTATTGGGAACTCACATGGTACCCTCCTGTGTCAACCTTTTCCTTGGTAGATTGGAAGACTTGATTCTTCAAAAGATTGCCTTACATCCTGTTATGTGTTTCAGATATATAGATGCCATTTTTACCATATGGACCCATCGTGAAAACTACCTCCTTGACTTCCTAAACTCCCTTGGCAACATGTACATCCTAAACTTTACATGTTACTACTCACACATCCACATCACCTTACTTGATGTAGACAGCTCTGTGCATAATGTCCACATCAAACCCAAGAACAGATAACAATATCTACACTTTGATAGGTGCTACCCATATCACAAAAAATGCTCTTTCCAGCCAACACATGCAATCGATCCACTCAACACATTTTATTGTAACTCTACCACTGGTGAAATCTACCTCAACTTAGGCCATGCCAGATCTCACCTTATATATCAGTTTATCTGTTGCTATCAAGGCCATATTTCACAACTCTTGTGACCTTAACAACCGTTTTACAGCCAGAGACATCAGAGTTACTCCCTGAAACCACTTCACCATGCAAATTCTGGAGATGAGAATTGGCCTACCAACACATTCTGGATACCAGACACCCACAAGGCTTCAATCTCAAATAATACTCTTCTTCCTCACCCTAGTAAATCAATCACTTATGAGTGTATTCAATTTTCATACATTATTTAAATTATTCATTCTTCTATGAGTGAGAAATTCGTATTCGATTGTAGGTGTTTACCATGGGGCATGTTTACCTCTCCATGGTAATGACCCGGGTTAGATGAACTGGGGTGGTGACAGTGTTTGTAAGTGTTATTGTATGTGTGTATGACTGTGATAGTGTGTGTGTTTAGTGCAGCATTTTGTTTGTGTTGTGGTTGCAAGATGAAAAAAGGGAAAGGGTGAAACCTGATACCAATCCATTCAGGCCTACTCTTCTAAAAGACATTGGGGAAGCCACCTTCTGACTGATGAATTACCATGCCATCATTCAATATACACTGAGGAGAGGTTTAAGATTTAATCCACGACTTTGGTGCACAATATGGTAATTAGTAATTGTGCACCACCGTCTCTCCTGCCTTGTCAGCCTGATAAGAAAATTTTCTCCACAACCAGGACACAAATCAGTTAACCTCATGTCAACATGACTGAGCCAGCAGAGAGGTCAATTATTCATTATTTTTTATTTGACATATTTTAGTAATTTTTTCCACTTACATATGCCCATTTATTTTAATACAATTAATTTCTTTCCTACTAGTAACATTTCACATCCACTTCTGCTCTGATTGTAATAATCAAAACCACCATTCATGTCACTGTGTTGAACACGTGTTCCTTTTCAAGCTTAGCCACAAGTTTCTGTTTTCATGAGTAAGGGCATAAATATTGTGTTTGTGTAAAGTGTTCTTTGTAGCTTCAGCCCTCCACTTTTCAACCTTGGTGAGTGTGAGATCAACTTTATCTTCTTTTTTTATATTAAACCATGAGAAGCTAATAGACCACCATTCGGTTCCTCTTTTTGTTGTTTGTTCTGATTGCAGTTGTAATTAATATAGCATTGTGCAATTTGTGATTGGTTTTAGCGGTGGAAGAGATTCTGTCTTCTCTTGATGTGCTGCCAATGTATAAACTGTCTGAGGATGGCACCTGTGGGACTACTACAGTTGTCAGCAAAGACCTTAATGCTGGCCTCAGAGATGCTTTGTCAGTGCCGCCTGAGGAAATGGCTGATGGCACCTGTAATGACAAACTTACTTATGTCTACACTTCTGGCACCACTGGTCTTCCAAAGGCAGCTGTTATTACACATCTCAGGTTAGTCCACAGATTTTTGCTACATACATAATCATTGTGATAAAAGTAATTATTTACAATTAGTAGTAATAATCTATAAAACAAAAACTGGATAAATTTGTGATATAAAATCTCAGAAACTACTGAGCAGATTTTGATGGGGTTTTCACAGTTTTAAAGCTTAGAATCTCAATTCAGTTGTTTGGCATGTCTTATGTTTCAATGTTACATAATGCAGCAGCATTAAATACGTATGGTGACAAATCTAAAAGATGGAAGGATTGGAAGTTGCATACTTCACACTAAACACACAACTGCAATGTCTCTGACCATAGTCTTTAACGAAAGCAATATGATAACTTTACAATAATAACTATTTTGCACACTAAACGAAACCTGAAGTTCCTTTAATTCGGGGTATTCAGTTTTTAAATGTCATAGATGGCTGTATTGAATGTGAGAAACTTTTATTGAGATCTCCAGTAGCTTTATATGCTTTATCATGTCTACCATGTGCCTAAAATACTGAAGATTGCAAATGTATTTCTCTCAATTTTTCATACTGATTTTCCTAATTTCCCTCTTTACTATTGTCCTTCCATTGTATTTCACTAGGTGTGCACCCATGATTGTGTTTTGTCACAGGTCTGATTTTGTTACAAGTAGGCATACAGGTTCAGGTAGTTAAATGCCTAATTTGTCCAGGGTCTGCTCTTGATACTTTTTAACTGTCATGGGAAATGCCAAAACATTAGATATCTGCTTCCTTTCAATTTGAAAAGGAAGGCCCTAACCTCTTTTAGGTGTTTGAAGGATTATGTTAGGGATAAATAAACCTCATGCTTGGGAAGCTTGGCAAAAATCCAGTTGGGACATTTTTAGAGACAAAAAAATGATTTTGTAGGATTATGGATCTTGACTGAGTGACCTGATATGATCTGTTTCTTGACTTTGATGATTGTCAATCATCTTAATACACAACACACACACAATCTAAACACACACAAAAGACAGTGTTAGTCTAAAAGTGACTATAAAGAGATAAATGTCACGAAGGGGTGACCTGATGTGGTTGAAATATGAACTTGATCTATATTTGATCCCAAGTGTTTGTTTTACAAGAATTTCTGTTTAGTTTGAAGGGACTAAGAAATATTAAAGTGGTATAAAGATTCTCTAGGCACGTGTGCATTTTCTTGAAAAAGGGCATGGCCCAAAGTATTGTGTTTTTAGTGTTTGCAGATTTTTTTTCTTCTTTTTTTGTTCTGCTGCCCTCCTCCCTTCAATTTTTTGAATTTTTGGTCAGTGGTGGGTATAGTTTGATTCCTTTCCACATAAATATCACAACACTCCTTTACTCCATTCTATATATGTGTCCTTCAAGTCTCAAGATATATTTTCTTAATTTGATCTTTATCATCCGCATATTTAAAAGAATCACAGTATCATCTGTCATTTTTTAAAATTAATAGCATTGTATGCATCAAATTCATGTTCTAAGAATTACATACCCTGTTAACCCTCTGCACAGTTCCTTAACTTGCATCCAACTATATTTTTCTTTGAAGGTCAGAGAGATTATGAACAGTGATTCACTACAATGTAGGATACTTCCGTGAAATTACTGGTACGGTTGTAATGAGACTGCAAGTCTTGAATAAATTTATATAACTTGGAATACATTGTTGGTAAAAAGACAGCAGGTTATGGGGAAAACAATACTGCTTTATGTATTTTTAGTTCAAGGAAAGCATTATAAATTATTAATTTATAATACCTGAACGAAGTTTTTCTCGGCATTGAGAATTAATATAATGTTTTCAGTTGACTATCCGAGTTAATGAGGTGTTTACACACAATATTTAAGTGATCAAATTCACTTTCACCACCTTCTGGTGCAATGGCTAGAAGATGGCAACAGTAAAATTGATCGCCAAAATATCAGACGTAAGCACCATATTAACTTGGCTAATTACCCAAGAATATCTTATTAAGAGTAACATTATGTAAATTTGTGAAACTGTTTAAATATTTCTGTACATCTTGTATAGGTACATGGTAATGGCTGTTGGTGTGCATAACATGCTTTCAATTTCGCCTGATGACACTATATATGATCCACTGCCCCTGTACCATACTGCTGGAGGGACTCTTGGTGTGGGCCAGGCACTACTCTTTGGTGTCACTGTAGCAATAAGGAGGAAGTTTTCTGCCTCCAATTACTGGCTTGACTGCATCCAATACAACTGTACGGTGAGCAACATAAATATTTCTGATAATATGGTTTTAATTGTTGAAGTTATGGACATTCATCTGTCATAAACCACTTTCAACAGTCTACTGTACAGAAACTTCCACTTTACACCTGGGATCTTTCAGAAATGAAAAGTTTCAGATTCAATAATCTTCTTACGTAGGTAAAAATACTAAGGTGTTACAGTACTGTCTGTACCTGCATCTAACATAGCTTAATGATTGCAAACATCCAGTATAGATTTTAAGTGGTATTCCACATTCATATTAGAACAAATTTACACAACTTGTTGGTGACTCACTGTATCTACCATCATAGTATATGCACATTTTAATAGGACGTTAGCAATTAAATAACTGTACAGGGGATATTAACTTCTTTCTGCTGGACAAGAGGTTAATGAAAATGACCCAGAGACTTTAAGGAAAAGAAAGAGTAAGGAAATAAACGCTTTCTAACTATCTAGGCTCACTTGACAAATGCTGAAAAGAAAGTAGAGTGAATTAGCGGTCAGTTGGTGGTAGTTACTTTGAGTTGTATGGCTTTGTGCTCGTGAGGGGATGGACTGCAGTGAGTTGTTATTTAGAAATGGAGAAAGATTACTAAAATATGAATTATTAAGGTGCTATCTTTGCATTTGTCTTTAACGTGTTTGAAAAGCCACAGACGTTGAGATTTGTATCCAAACACAACAATATAATCAGTGTACCATGTGGCTCACTTCTCTATAAGATGATGCTGGTGATGTGTTATTAAACAAAAAGTAAGTCATTAAAATAAATTCTGAACAACTGCATGATCAGCAAATTTCTTCTTAAAAAAATATGATTTATAATCATTGTTTGAATTGAGAAACTGGTGTACTTATGTAAGGATAAGAGTACGAAAAGACCAAGGAAAATTTCATAAAAAATCAAAATAGTTTTCTAAGTTGCTCAACTAGGTCCACTAGTCAGTCAAGCCAAGAACTTGCAGTTTTTCACATGTCTAACAAAACAAATTAGCTGCATTGCAAAGGTTTAATCTTCTTTCTGTAAGTTCCTGTTACACTATCTGCACAATGAATACATTACAAAGACTAGCAACATCTATTATTATATTAATATTAAGCAGTGGAGATAAAAAAAGTTTAATTGGATTCCCCAGTTTGCCCCCTTCTCCCCCCCCCAACTGTGGGTCAATGGTGACAATAAAACTGCCATTAAACAATGAAAATAATTATTGGGCATTTCACTGCCAAGATAGACTCTCCAGTAGTAGGACCGTATAGGACTGAACAAGAAAATAGAAAAAAGTATGCAAGACAGGTGCACATTGGACTTTTATTGAAGAGTGCATTTGTACGCTATCTCCAAATAGAAGAAAAGGACCAGCATAAGAAAACTAAGTTACTGTATTTTTACAGTATTTATTATTAATAATGAAGCAATGTTTCATCTGAGAAGTAAAATAATCATCAGAGTGGCCAAATATGTGGATTTGAGAAGCCAAGCACATGATCCCCCAATTGAACTTGCTTTTCAGCCTGCAACTTTTTTTGTGTGGGGATGCATCAAGGATAATGTTTTTTATGTAACTATCTGTAACTGAGAGGATGACATTGAACACAGAATTGTGACAATGGTCACTTCACAAGGAGATATGTTGAATGGCTTTTTGGATAAAATTCACAATTATCTTTATCTATACGCCTTAATTGGTGAGCACTTTTGGTATTTATAAAGTTAATATTAAAAATGTAATAATTAAGATGTTTACATTTTTGTGTAATGATAATCTGTTATAATTATCAGATATACTGCTTTAAAATTATGATCTTTTGAAACATGCTGCATATCTGAAATTCTACTGTATAAAATATTTACTGCAAAGATTCATGTCGTAAAAAAATAAAATAAACTATGAAGAAAACTCTGACGAAAAGAAAAAAGTTAAGAGTCTAGTGCTGCTAAAGTGGCACTTTTTCTCTTCTGGGTGTAAATTCGTTAAGAAATTAAAAGTTTGAGCTATATGATATTTGGCTTGTAGTCTAGCTCATGCTTTAATTATTTTCATTTTTTCTGAAGCAAACACTATATGGATAAATATAAAAAATGAAGAATAGGTGCCATAATTGGCAAAAAGTGTTTAAAGATATATCATTGTTTGTAGATATAGTAGTATTTATAAGATAATGACCATGAGTTACTTGGAGTAGATGTCTTGGTTGAAAAAAAGAAAAAATCAGGGTGTTAGCTGTGTACTGTAGTGGAAGCATGAATAATAAAGATAAAGCTGGGGAGAAACTAATTCATACACAGAGTTCAGAAGTGACAGTGGAATGGTCATTATTGGAGGGGATTTAAATTTACCAGTTGTAAACTGGGTAGGAAATATGATAAATAACACAAGGGAACAGAGATTTGCAAATACCTTAGTAATGCAAGCAGGCTTTACACATGTGGCAGAGCAGAACACAAGGAGGTAGGTCCATGTTGAATATCTTCCTAATAAAGCCTGATGATCAGTTAGTTGACACCCTACAAGGTTGTCTACTAACTGAAGGAGTAAGTGATCACAATGCAGTTCTGATGGATATAAGGGGACTTCGTAAATTAGTGGCCAAAAACGAAGGGGAAAATTGTTACATTTATAAAAGGCACAAATTTTGAAATTGGAGAGATATTTCAGCAAAAGTTTTAGCAAATGGAAACATGGAACAAGTACAATGAAGTGGGAAAATTTCAGGGAAATAATAAAAAAGGACGAAGGAAAAATAAAGAGAAGTACAGAACCTAAACACTATAACAGGCAGGTGAGACAATGAAAGAGGATGGTGAGAAGAGAACATAACTGAATTAGGACAGATAGACAGTAGGGAATACTTGAAACAACTAAATAAGGAATTAATAATAGTAAAGAAGATGACTAAAGATGGATTTATTAAGAATATTGCTGGTGTAGGGGGCCACTGACAGATGCATCTAGAAATTTCTATAGGTATGTTAGAAAACTGGTGGGAAGGGAGGGTGTTGAGATGGACAAGAAGTTAGTGAGGTTTTGAAAAACGCAGAGATTTTAAGTAAGTGGTTTATTAACACCATTAGAGATTATGATTAAGGAATGGGAGGGTGTAAATCAGAGAACGAGCCTATCCATACAAACTGAAATAAGCAGACCAAAAAATTTGAAATTCATCCTGAGGATATTACAAAAAGCGAGAAAACTAAAAAAAAAGCATAAAGGGGCTGGTGTAAATAATATTACTATAGATGTCTTATAGTTAGCATGATGTGACAATTTACCTTATTTTGAAATGTTATTTAAATTTAATCTGGATACCTGCTTCTTACCAGAGGACTGGAAAAGTACAATAAGTGCCTGTTTATAAAGGAGGGGTGACAAGTAGGGTCGAAAATTATAAGTCATTTAGTTTGATATTAGTGGTAGGTAAATTAATGGAAAGTTTGATATGCAACCATCAGAGGTTTTTGTTGGGAATGTAAGTGGTTTTGAAGTAAAAAAAAAAAAAAAAATCACTTTAGGCAAGGATATTCATACGAATAGTAGCAGTGGTGGCCAAAGTGATTTGCTCAGGTAGTGACAACACTGAAATTTTTTGACGGTTTACTAATCTTCCTTATTGAAGTGAAAGGTACCTGGAAAACAGCTCAGAGTTGAGTAAGAATCTCACAAAATAAAGATTTGTAACATGTGAAAGTTTCATTACTGCCGCATTAAAGAAATGATAAATGTTTTAAAATTGACCAAATGGTAATAATTGGCTGATTAGCCAAAAACTGATGAGTTGACCTCCAGGCAGTGGTGGATTACCAAATAAGGCACTACTAGACAGTAGTCTGGAACCCATGATTTTTGTAGGCCTCTTGAGAGTTAACTTTTTCATTAAATAAAAATAATAAAAATGAAAGTCATTAAAAATAAAACAATTAAAGTAGTATGAAAAGCATGAAAATTAATTTTTTTGGTAATATACAATAAATAAAAGTAATTTTCAAAATATCGTAAACTGTATAATTAATTTGTGTATGTGAATAACAATGAAGAGGACCATGGGAGTGTACAAGGCATATATTGGTGGTGAGCAGTACTGGATTAGATTAGCAACGTAGCAGGAGTTAGCAAATGCTACGGGCCCGCACCTTGTGGGGGCCCCACTTAGGATTCCGAGCCTACCAGTCAGGCCACTTCTTTATTTTTTTTTTATTTTTTTTTTTTTTTTAAAAAAAAAGCTGTTCTACTACCCTGGATGGCGAAAAACCAAGGGCTCGTTCTTCACATTTTGATACTGGGCCCTACGCTGTCTTAATCCGGACCTGGTGGTGAGGCGTGGAAAGATAATGGTGGAAGAACTAGGCGTAGTGCATGGAAGGGATAAGATGACCATGACCACAACTGGCACTCAATTTCAGAAATAAGTATTTGTATTTTTTTGTATTTGTATTTATTGGCCCCTTAGCATCATACATAGTACGAAGTACAAATGATATAGGGCAAGTCAAAATTGGTCTGTACACAGACAGACAAACAAACATATAACAAACATTCTATTATATACTATGAGATAACATACTATACAGATATGATATAGACAAAAAGAATTACAGTTACAATTATACAATTAATTCTTTACAAATTTAAATGATACTAATGACATCACCAATGTTTAAAACTAACATTTGGTTCGAAAATACTCATCAATACAGTAGAAGCAGTGGTCGAGCAAGTACTCCTTCACTGATGATATGAATTAGTATTTTCTCTTACAGACTTGATCCTCTGTGGTAGTTTATTAAACAATCTGATTCCCATATGAAGTGGCCCTTTCTGACAGAAGGTAGTATTTGTTTGTTGTATATGAAAGTCTAGTGTCTGTCTAGTATTATACAAGTGTATGTCACTGTTTGTTTGTAGTTTATACCCAGAAGCTTCTATATTTTTTTAATGAATTTTATAGTTTCCAGTATATATAAACAGGGCAGTGGTAGAATTTGTAACTTTCTAAATAAATGTCTACATGAGGTTCTACTTCGTACTCCTTCAATAATTCTGATAATTTTTTTCTGGATTTTGAAGCATTTGATACTAGGTGGGGAGTTCCCCCAGAAAATGATTCCATACCTTAGTAATGAGTGTACATATGCAAAATAAATATGCCTAATGGTTTCATTAGATATGCAACCAACTAAGATTCTCATCATATAGCAGATAGTATTTAGTTTTTTACAAAGGTGTTCAATGTGTGTGTTCCATTTTAAATTCTCTTGTATATGAATACCTAGAAATTTTATATTCTCTAAATTTTTAAGTAGTTTACCACTAAGTTTTACTGTAGGTAACTGTGTATCTAAATTATTTTCTGTGAGAAGATTTATTTCATAAGTTAGGGGTTAGAACAAATTATCAAGAGAAACGGTGACTAATTTACCAAAAAGGCTAAAAGAATTTAAAGTTGAAATTGGTAGAGAAAAAAAGTAGTTGAGAAAAGGAAAGGGGAAAACTGGGTGTGTATGGAAATTGCTACCATAACAAGCACTCCATTGCAATTAAATTAAATAAGACCTCCAATAAATAAATCGGAGATAGTCAGTTGTGAAGTCTATGGGTACAATAAGAAATTATGTCTCTTTGGAATAAACGGATTCATGGCGAAAATTGATTTTCTGCTGTCGGTACCTGTGTATGAATGTCATGCAACCTTTATGTTCCCATTTTTATGCGTTTATTTTTGGTTGAATACAGTAACTCCATCTTGCCTCATCTTACAAAGATTATATAGTGTCATCTCCAACTTATCCTAGACTGATAAAAAAATATTACACACATCTTTAATCAGTACTTTTTCTCTACCAATAAAGAAAATAAGGTTTATCAATGAGTTTTCTGTTTTAACATTAAGATCAGTGCCTACGTTTTTTAGACACATAACTTCTTTGCATAACTATACTCACAGGTAGCCCAGTACATTGGAGAACTCTGTCGTTATCTTCTGGCTGTGCCTGAGAAACCACATGACAAACAACATAAAGTGCGCTTGATGTTTGGAAATGGTCTTCGTCCACAGATATGGAAGGAATTTACAGACAGATTTGGTATCAAAATGATTGGGGAGTTCTATGGAGCTACTGAAGGAAATTCCAATATAGGTAAATGACATATTATTTTGATTTCATATCCAACAATTTTTAGCTCCAACAGCCCTGCCCCTTCCGGTAGGCCGCTGGGCGAAATGTGCATTTGAAGGTACTTTAATAAAAGCTTGTGATTCTTCATACTGTGAATACAGATGTCTGCAAAATATATTCAAAAAATCAACTATCTTTCAACTATGCCATATTGTGTTCATACAGTGCATACCTGCTTCTCTCCATGTCCCCAGCATAATATGATATGATAAAAAATACTTTATTATGTTTGGAGCAGTTATTGTTTTGCCTGCTACCAAGAGGAATAAATATGAGGGTGCTTTGATATGTAACTTTGTTGATATGAAAGAGATCAAATTGAGTCTTGAAACATATTTTTTTGACATATTTGCATTAAAGTTCAACACACTTGCTCCAGCTTTGTGATTCCCTCATATGAATGGGTTTCATCAAGGCCCTCAAAATACTTATTTACATTCTGTATGACGTCATTTGTGTGCAGTTAGGAGTTTTGAGTTTTGAGAACAGATGGTAATCCAAGGGATCTAGAATAGAGTGGATACCAAGGATTTGGAACCATTGTTCAGCTTTGGTTAGACATGGTTAGAATGCACTGGTACATTGCCATGATGAAACAAGAGTCTCTTTTTGGGCATTACCAGACATTTTTCTTTTTTCGCAATCTCTGACTTCAGTCTCTCCAAAAGTGACGTGTAGTATTCTCCAGTTATGAGGTTTTTCCTTCTCCAAGTAGTCAACCAAGAAAATTAATTTTGTGTCCCTCAGTAGACACACATTTTGCGCCTTTGGAGCTGATTTGACTGCTGTTTCATTTCTGGCCATGTTTTTTTTCTATAGTTACAAAATACCACAAAAAGTCAATTGGATTCTTCTTAAGCACCTCCGAACAATTTACCAATGTTTACATGTGATTTTGCTTTTTTCCAGAGTGAGCAGTATTGCAAAGTATTTTCTTGTGTAATTCATTATGCACAATAAAAAGAAACAACTTAGTTGAGATGCCTGTGGCCTCTAACTCCTTCGCATTCACTTTTATGTCTTTCAAAATAATACCGTGCCCTTATTGATGCCTCACAACTGTTTTTGGAGCTCCAGGACATAGTGCATCTTTGAGGCTTTTTCTGCCTAGTTTGAACTCGTTTACTTAAAGCCAAACACTTTCATAGAAAGTGCATGTCACTTAAAGAAAGCAAAATCCTCTCATGAATTTCCTACCTGTTTTTACTTCCAGAAAAAAGAAATTAATCATACCATGAATCCAAATTTTATCCATTTTTCATTGGTGTTCAGCATACTTGTTTTTAAATAACTGAAAAAAATGTCAGCAGTAACCTTTGATGAAAGATCATAGGTATATAGAAAGCAAAAATTATAACCACATACATAGTCACACTGTCACTTCAATTAGTATTGGAACCAAGTTATTTATCAAACCACTCTCATGTTGGTTTATATAGTTCAATTGTAATGATTTGTAATAATTGTTTTATCATTTCTTTGTTATGTTGATTTTCCCTACCCAATTCTCTCCAGCGTTTAACACATAGTGATTATGTTCTCTGGTCCTCTGGATATCATTACACCATTGTTTCCAGGTGTCTGTTTTTTATGCTAAATAAAATAGCTCATTAAAAGAATAAAAGTGATAATAGACTGAGTCCAGATAAGTTTGTGTATTTCTTTATGGTGAAAAAGCCATTTATAATCTGTAGATTATATGTTTCACATAGATTTATTGATTTATGTCCATTTTTGTGTACTGATATGAAAACGTAAATTCTTCTTACCAATCAGATCAATTTTTTTCACTTTTCTTTGGCTAATAACTTCTGGATAGCTAAAATAAAGTTTTTAAATGTATTTTGAGTTGATTTAAAAGTATTCTTACTCATGTGTGATTAACATATTTTATGACTGAGTTAAAAGTGCTAGTAACAAAGTTGTTGACACAAAAAAGTCTCAAGTTTTAACATTACAGTATGTGTGTGGAGAATTTTAAATTCTTATTTACTCTTTTATAATTGCAGTAAACATAGATAATACAGTGGGAGCTGTTGGATTTGTGCCACGCTATGCCAGTGCTGTGTATCCTGTAGTTTTAGTTAAAGTTAATGAGATACAGGAGAACCAATCAGGGATAAAAACGGCTTCTGCATAAGGTGCCAACCAGGTAACATAACTTCATTAAACACAAAAAGTGTGAAATCCTATTTATTAAATTTTGGATAGGTTTTAATTTGCATGTTTCTGATATAGGTGAACCAGGACTTTTCATTGGTAGAATCGATCCAAAGAAAGCCATCAGTAAATTTAATGGCTACTCAGATAAGAAAGCTACAGAGAAGAAAATACTTCAAAATGTATTTACTGAGGGTGATAAGGCATTTAACTCAGGTAGTTACTCATATAATTACTGGATACTCAATTCATTTAGTAAATTCTGAATTGAAATGACTAAAGTAAAAGAATATATTTCTCTGAACCTTCTACACAATACTGCATATCTTCTGAATATTTTATTAATTTATTATGATTTGTGTTTGCTGATATCTTCATTTTCAGAAACTGCTATAATTTATTCACCACAAAATTTCATTCACAAAAAAGCGTGCAGTAAATTTTTTTCCACACATTCATATTCCGCTTAAAATTAAACTATTTCAGAATTTTATCCAAATCTCAATATTATTTGATTTTAACTGGGAATATTATTTTGATTTATTAATTGAAATGGAGCACAGACCCAGGTAGCAATTTCCCTCCATCTACATTTCACAAATTTTCACTACGAAATTCTTTCAGTGTCTTAGGTAAATTGTTAGTTATATCACTTGTCATAGAAAATTTTTGCATTCCCTTATGCCTGAAATCAATAACTTATTTTCGACCATGCCCATCACTTCCTACACATACTATCACTATCCATCCAGGTCTTATCACCATTATCTGTCTCAAGTGATGCACTGTTTCTGCATTTAAAGTTCTGGCACCTGAATGACTATTAGTGTAAATGTGTGAACGAAGGCTTTCCCAGTGTGTCACTGAAATGTAATCTTTACGGGGGGTTCTCTGTCAGAAAACCTGTGAAGATTATATTTTAGAAGTTAAAGACTAACCCACTTCCTGTCTATGTTACATTAAGTAAATTTGTGTGGTCTTACAACCTCCTGATATAGTTTCAATTTGCCACACTTTCCACCTCTAACATGCCTGAACCTACAGTTTAATATGGAATCCAAACTATGGAAAATCCTGCCACATTCATATGAACACAGCAAACTCCATAAATTTACTGGCCATACCGGGTATTGAATCTAGGAGTTGAATTTTGAAGGCGAACATGTTATCCACTAAGTTACTAGATCACTTCTACTAATAAGAATGCACAGCAGAAGATAATGCTCTTGATACTCTTGCAATGTTTGTATTATATTAAATAAAATAAGTAGTAAATGTTGAATTATCCTGCAGTTGAATAGTCATTTTGATGACTCTGACAGTGTTGTTATGGGCAGTATTCATGTTTGAATTGTAATTACAGGTTGTTAATTTTTTTCAACAATGTGAAATTGTTGAATACACATTTCAAATATGGTTTAGGTTCAGGATGGTACAATGAAACACTGCACTATGATTTACTCACAGAGTATTTGAATACT
Source organism: Vandiemenella viatica (assembly GCA_031002005.1). Classification (NCBI taxonomy): domain Eukaryota; kingdom Metazoa; phylum Arthropoda; class Insecta; order Orthoptera; family Morabidae; genus Vandiemenella; species Vandiemenella viatica. The sequence goes on from CM061919.1 coordinate 250,370,407, forward strand.
AGCAGTTAACCGCAACTTCGTCCGTGTGGAAGAGAGTTGTGAAATAAGATTTTCCTGGGAGGTCTGGATGCTCAGTGGTTAGGGCGTCCAACTGAAGATGAAAAAGTCCCCAGCTTGAATCCCAGTCTCAGCAAGGATTTTCATAAGTTCTTAGCTCGACCTTCACCTCTGGCACAGGATGTTGTGTGATGTGAAGTACGCCAGAATGCTCACGTGGTTCTGATTCGGCGTTGAACTTTAGGTCCCCTACGCCCAGTAGGAGTACTGCGATCTTGTAACTCGTCGATGCGTTGTAACATCTCTCATGTTGTCCTCATGGCACACGGTTGGGGTGGATCACTACCTTGCAGGTTACTTCAGGCAGGGCCAGCTCCAGGATTTTGGGGCAGTTGGGGGCCCTTGGCAAATTCATCAGTTAGGGCCCTCCCTCTGACCAAATGGGCGACCTTTTTTTAGCTTTACAACTTGTTGAATGGGGAGCCCCTACAGCCGGTGATCGGGCCCCCATCAGCCTGGCGGGCCAGGGTACATTTGACGCGCTTCAGTGTAGGATTCGATAGATATTTGTAGAATATTGAACAGTAAGTAAAAAGCACTGTTACGTGAATCATAGTCTCTACTATTTGTGCAAAAATTTTGAACAAAAAAATAAAAAGGCTTAGTTAAGTTTTAAATGTTGGCAAAAATAATTTGTAATAAAGAGACTTTACAGTAACAAAAAAGAAACGGGAAGTAAATTAAACCGAAATAGAATGGAATCCTTTACATTTTTATAAATACAACATTTTGGGCATGACCATTTTGCACTTTTAGTGAACAGACTTTTGTGCTGGTATATTCATAGCATTTTACGTCGTTTTTTTTTTCCAAGCTTTGATTTTTCACATTTATTATGACGCATATATTACAAATGAAATTATGGTGTGTAAAATTTGATATGTCATACTATTTTATGTACGCAAATGAAAACATCTCTTTGTGAACAACAGTACCTACCCATTTTTTAAAATTTAAGGTTGAATACAGATTTATATTTCCTGCTTCCAAACTATTATTAGTCAAGTGTGTCGGTTTTATGGCTTTTAAACTAAACACAAACTTGCATATGTAAGAAGATTTTTGCTTTTATTTCTGAAAAGTAGTGTTTGCAATTTACGTAAAAAGCAAAGAGTAAACGTTGCACGGCTATCTATGAAATAGGAAACTCTTTGTTGTTTGCAAATTTATATTAAGGGCAATTTCTAAAAGAACTATGCATTTTTGTGGGATAAAATCTATCCTATGTCACTTCGCATGCAATTAACTGACTTCATGCCCAATTTCATTTAAATATGTTGAGTTATTAAGGTATGATTGATTCCAGAAGTACATCCAAACACACATCCAAACTTTCTCATTTATATAGATATAGATTAATGACGTGTGAGCCTTGGCAAGCAAGCTCAAGTTTTAGTAATGTTTACCAACCTTAAAGAACAGTGCTATAGTTCTGAAATTTATTTATATCTGAAACTATGAAAATCCTTGTAGCTGAATGTTTCTGAAGGTTATCAGTTGTTAGGTAAGGGTATCAGGGATTGGAATAAGTTACCAAGGGAATTATGAATAATTACTGAAGACGTTGAAAGAATTTAAAGATAAAATTTTTAGAGGGCAAATGTAGATGGGTGCAGGAAGATGTGTGTGTATGGAAATTGCCACCGGAGCATGTGCTCCATTGCAATTAAATTAAAGATTACAGTAAAATAAGAAATATAGTAATTTATAGAGTTTAATTTCTGAAAAGAAACTCTCATTTGGCACTATGACAATATTTTGTGGTGAATGAAGATTTAGTTGAAGGAATAATTCACTTGGATTGTTTTTGGAAAGCAAATATCTTTATGACCAGACTTGGGACTGAATTTGTGTACTCCTGAATGTTTCCACTATCCTCCTGGTTAATTATCCTGATATCAACTTAGGAAAAAATGCAGGTTACTGCCTCCATAAAATCTCATCCAAAAAATACTTAAAAATCAAGAAAACTATTAAATTTTCTTTACTGTACAAGAATGTCAGACAGATTATTAGTACTGAAGTAGATCTTATACATCATTAACAATTTTCCTACTGTTTGTCTATGCCATTTTTTCCTTAAATTCTTTTACCATTTGAAATAAATTGTTCAGCACATCCCACAATGATTTATTCCAGTCTTCCTCCTTTACCTATAAACAAAATATTTGAGACCTTAAATAAAGTGATGATTTACTGCCATGATCGTCTTGTTTTCATAATCTAGTTGCAATTCTTTCACTACTTCCAGTAATATATTTATATATTGGATGTGCATGATGCAAACTGTTGTTGGGAAGTTGGAATCCAGTTTTTTTTTTTTTTTTTTTTTTTTTTTTTTTTTTTTTTTTTTTTTTGGGAAAATCATTGCATTATCTTAATATCAGTAAAGTTGGTTACATATAATTTTTATGAATTTTTAAGTTATGCTATTGGTAATTTAACTGTGATGAAACGCACGTTCCATTTGCAATTTCCCTACACAACCATTTTTTTCCATTTTTGTACCTGCCTATTTTTGCATTCTACAAATGTTAATTTTAAGTTTAGCATTGTTGGTAAATTATTCATGAATTTCCTTGTTAATTCATTCCAATCCCTGACTTCTTTACCTATGAAAGAGAATTTTCCCACACCATTATACCTGAAATTAAGTGCCCTGCTTGTGATCATGGTCATCTCCTTCCTGCACTTCTCTTATTTCTTCCAGCAATATCTTTTCATGCCTCATGTATTGCAGACTCCCACAACTCTCTTCACCCTCCTCCTGTCCTCTAATGAATCCCATTCCAGTTTCTTTATCATATCAGCTACTAAATGTGATGTGCCATAATTTTCATACTACACCACCATATTCAAGCAATGCTCTGACCAAAGTTTTGTAACCATTAACCAAGTACTTAATTAATAGGAAAACATTTGTAGATGTATGTATTAGATAAACTAGTCACTTAAATAAACAAGTCTAACTTAAGTTTTCTTATTAGGTGATATCCTTGTTATGGATGAATTTGGATACTTTTATTTTAAAGACCGAACTGGGGACACTTTCAGGTAGGTGTGCAGTATGTTAAGTATATATTTATCAGAGTTTAAAATTTTACAGTCGGTTATATAAAATAAATAATTGAAAATAGTGACAGAAATTTTTTATTTTAGGTGGCGTGGTGAGAATGTAGCAACTTCTGAAGTGGAGGCTGTAATTAGCAATGTTGTTAGTTTGAAGGATGCTGTGGTATATGGTGTTGAGGTAATGAAAATTAAACTTGATTATGTGTGAAGTTAAATTTACTTTACCAAAACACACATTTTTTAAAATGATGTGTTTACTTTCCCTAACCTTTCCAAATTAATTTTCCTACAAGTCATTTTTTTTGTTCAATTGTTGTACGAGTCTGAAGCACAACCATGGTATATGATGCTTTTTTTGCGCAACTATTTGCTCTGATTTATTATTAATATGTTGGCAAATTTACTAAGTTATTTAGCAAATGTCATTGATACAAATCCCAATACAAGATAAAATAACTGTAAAAGAACAAGAAACATTGAATATTCCAAGCTGATATCTAGTTAACAACATCAATTGCACTGTCACTTACATTTGGGAGATTTCTGATTTAGCCAAGGGATACTCTTGTACTTTGTGATGGATCATTTATCGTTCTGCTCCACATTCACATTCACATAGCAAGTCCATACATGTGTCATGAATGATCCTAATTCTATTTAGACCTATCCATCTTCTAAATTGGATGGCCTTTGAGATATACTGGATATCTCGAGTATACTGATTTTGGACTATGTTTTTGGCTGTCAGAATGGGAGGCACTATGGAACGAAGTCTAATGGTATTGAGATAATCAGAGGATGGATGCTTGCATAGTTGTTGGTAATTTTGAACTTTCAGATATTCTCCAATAAGAAAGTCACTGCACAATAACAGGATAAAAATCAGACATAAAAGCGATGGTTTTTATGGTGCAGCTCATTAGAAGCCTTCTTTGCATAAATTCTGTTGATACATACAGAACAGCAGTAGTCAGATGCAGAATAAGCCAGTCCCGGAGCAGTTAAACAAATTTTTGGGGCCTATGAACTCGTGTAGTGCTGCACAACTATTGTATGTCATTCCTAGTATAGAGTTTCTCAGCTGATGGCAAATGTTTTTGACAGTTACCCAAGTTTTAATCAGTTGTAACACCCAAAGATAAAAGCAAGAATGTGACCATAGAGATTTTTTTAATAGTACTAACAGCAAATAGGCCAAATACAGGATTTATTTGTAGGGGATTTTATTTTTCATTATCATCCATGTTGAGTTGTTACCAAATTACCTACCTCTTGTTATACTAGGGAACATCAGTCGAATTTTTACAATTCTTAACTGGTACTATTTTCAAGAATCTATTTTACCAGTGACTTAATGATTTCATGTACTCATATGTGCAGCATTGGTCTCCTGCACTGTCTGCCATGGTGCTCTAGCCTTTTCTCAACATTCATGCAGCAGATCCTGAAAATAGATAAAGCTAATATTTATCAACAGTCTCAAGATAGGTTAACAGCAAAACCAAGAACAACCTTTATTTTTGCCTTCATATGTGCTGTTTTATATGTGGGCTATCACAGTCACCTCATCTTTCAGATAGTCTGCAAAAATTAATTTTCTTTGAAATAGATAAAAAGTAGTAATACAAGCTTTCTGAATAAAAACCTATTTGTTAGTTTAAATTCTGAAAACTGTGTATGCTGTAGGAAAAATATTTAGGTTTGCTCTTTTCCTTACAGACGACGTTTTAACGTGGGTTGTCCCAATGTTCAAATTTTCATTTGTTTCCTATACTTTGTTCTCTGCAATATTCGATCGGTCGCCAACCCCAATAATTTTATAACAGGATTTTCCAACACAGATTGTTCAAAACACAGATTTTAAAGTCCAGTCACTTATTGTTCAAAGGCATCTTTACACTGACAACAGTAATTGTTACCAGAAAGACTTCGTTCCGAAAATTGCAGATTAATGCCACAAAAATTATGTACACTCCATTTAGACACAATAAAAGTTCACTCCACTTGAAACCTCAAATGAAAACTTACAAACCGATAAATTTAAATGGAATTTTCTGCTACATCTGGCATCCTCTCTACGCTCTCTGTCTCTCCTATCTCTCTCTTACTGGCGTGGGTTACACCCCCCCAGTTTTTCCAATTTCCATGAACCTTTGTAATAATGTAGTGTTCATCAATCTAAGCATTTTCTATCCTTATAAAAATTTTAATATCTGCTCTCCTATTGTTGTTATTAATTTTCAACCTATTTTCTAGATCTAGTGTCCCAACTATTTGTTCTAGCGTGTTTGTTCTAATCTTCAGAAATTCTACATATTTTGACAATTAATTTGATGTATCTTGCTCCCTTCTAAAAACCTTTCACTAAAAAGATATTGTCCCTCAAAGTTTTCATCCTTTCTTGGCAGCCATCATTAAATTCAGATTAAATACTTTAAAATTAAATATCTTATATTGAGAGTGTGTTGTTTTGTTCAAACTTTCCGCCAAACTTACATAAAAAAATTGCGGTTTCATAAAAATAGGGTGCCTCCCAGATGTTTTGTCTAGTTTAGTTTCACCTTTGTTTCTACCTGTTCTAGGTGGTCTGTTTAGCTACGATGCGATAACAGCTTTCACTTTGAAATTACTTTTAAAATACTTCCACTCAACTCAACGATCTCAAACTGCTGTCATCATCTTTTCACAAGGAGACCTTAAATTTGATGTAATTTTCTTTTGACTACTTATTTTATTCTCGACTTACCATTTTTTTCTTTATTGAAAAACTACCTTAAAACTTTATAAACGTTTCTCGGGAAACAAACCGAGTAATATTGTTATTGATGCACAATATTTCAGCGACTTTATTCTCCGTCGCCATCTTCAGGTGCAGTTGCAAGTCTTGAAGTCTGCCTTGAATTCAGCCTTGAGCGTGTTGTTTGTAAACTAGCATGGCAACGACAGATGTTGTTATGTTGCCTAGCAGCATCTCAGATGTCGTTAGACGCCCACAGAACACAAAAACAGAGCGTTGGTGATGAGCAGCTTCAATAACAGGAATCTATGCATCACTTATCTGGAATCCACAATATTACTCGGTTTGTTTCCCGAGAATCGTTAATAAATAAACAACGCCGAGAAAAATTACATTTATTTATACCTTAAAACTCTAAATTCCGTTTGAAACCATATTTTGTACTTCTAAACCAAGATTAAATACTTTCATCCCTGTATCTTAATTCATTTACTACCATTCTTTCATACCTCTATGAATCTGCTGGCTGTTGCATCATCACTGGTACAAAGCGTTCTGTTCTGATTTTAAGATTGCGCATAACTTCCTTTACAAAATTTGTACGACATTGAGACTACTATCAATGTGATTGTTACATTCTCTTCTACACCTGATAGTGTTATCTTTTGGAGGAAATATCACTTTGAGTAACCTACTAAAACCGATACCAAACATTCTCCCTTCTAGTTTTCCAGTTGCCAATAAGGCCAACTATGTTACAATGCTCCAAAATTGTCATTTTAGACATTCATGAATAATGTATTCAACATATAACAGAGGTGTATAATTCCAAATTTGAGAATTAAAATAAACAAAAAAATTGCTTTTACTTCTTAAACGCCATAAATTTCTTGGAAACTTCATCCAGAATATGGGTGCTCCAAATTTAATATCAGGTTCAACATTGTCAGCTACCTATAAACTCACCAAAACTGTTTAGAAGGGGGTCTATCTCATATAGATGTACAGTAAGTTACATTCTAAACATTTTCGTAAAGAACATAAAATTTATAAAGGCGAATTTATCAAAAGTTAACGGATTTTGCTACATTGATTTCCATGAATAATATGTAAAATTACTATAAATTTGATGTGTAATATGTATAGGCTTAAAATTTTATTTAAAGAGGGAAGAGAGATTTTGATGTCAAGTAGTATTTTGCCATGTGTGTGGAAGACGGACAAAAGAAAAGTACATAATTTAAAATTATCAATTAATAGAAAGGGCTATCCCAGATTTTGATATCACAGTTTGTTGTCAGCAGATTTAGACAGATTCTGAATAAAAATAAAGACTGTAAATAAATTCTAAATGTGTTTTTTAGTAAAATAAAGAATTAGAATTTTGCAAATAAAAGAGCTAGGAAGATAAAAGTAGGCTTAAATAAGAGATAAAAATTAACTTAATAATATAAAAGTTTAACTGTAATTACAGATTTAAAGGGAGGAAAAATGGAATTTTAGTATTGAAGCTTGATGACATTACCATGTGTGACTTTTAAATAATAACTCTTAACAAGAACAATTATGAGAAAAAGTTTCATGTCTTAAGACATTCTAAATAAATTAAACTATAACATGTTAAAATTTTGGGAAAATCTGAGTAAAAGTAGTGTTCCATGAGAAAGTGGGATTTTTGTAATTCCACATGGGAATATAACAAAAATTGAAAACAATAGAGATCAATGTTAGCGAAGCATATAAATAGGGAAGCCATGTTTCTTTGTGGCGGACAGTATCAAGCCAACAGTCTAGCAGTACTTGATGCACTGTAAATGTAAATTCCAAAATGTAACTACTGAAGGTTTAAGTAGAATAAGTTTGTGAACTTTATCATGCATTTCAAGGGAAACTTTAAACTAAATTCAAGGAAAGAACTCTTAAATGGTTTAAGAAGTCAATAGTAGCAGTGTTTAAAATGATCTTAAAAACCATTCTAAACTTTGGGGTACAAATATAAGTATGTTTACAAGGGTGGATGCTTTTCTACAGTGTGTGCCTTGAAGCATTACCTGCAATGTTCTATGTGATTTCAATATTCTACATTGCCTTAAATATTTCCAACAGTGTTAAACTTTCAAAATATATTCAAATTCAAACCAACTGTAACTTTCATTTTTATATATATATATTTGACCTGATAGATATTACAGGTGATTTAATAGCTTGGCAGCCATTTTAAAGAACTCTCGTATCTTCGAGAAAATGTATCGATAATACAGGCATCACAATTAAGTTAATGTGCTGATGTTGCAGAATCCCAACATACATTTTTCCGACATCCTTGTTTAATAAAATATATACATACCTTGGAATTAAATACTTGGTTTTTCATATTGCACAGTTACTGTTTTTAGGTGGAAAAAAATTATGTTGCTTTGAACTTGCTATTAACACTGAGATTATTAGTTTAGTATATTTTCAGAATTTTGTAATGAGACTTCTATGCTAAAATAGCTCAAGATTTGACGATGTATGATTATTTATTATTAACAAAATCTGGGAAAAATTTGAATAATGTTCAAATATGTAATATCAATGTTTCAATGTACAAATATGTAATATCAATGTTTCAGATACCAAATGTGGAAGGTAAGGCAGGCATGGCTGCCATAGTGGATGAAGATAATTCCTTGGATGTTAAAAGTCTTGCTGCTGGCATCAAGAAGAACTTGCCTGCATATGCATGGCCTTTATTTGTTCGTATTCTCCCACAGCTACCGATGACAGGTACCCTTTTTAGATACATTTCATCTTGTATTTAATTAGTGTTAGGGCTGTTGATGTTATCATAACTTCTTACAGTTAAAACATGTGAAAACTCTGTCAAGAACTGCATATTTGTATTAAACTTATCACACAATACTTATACATTTTTTAAAAATATTCCATTACTATATATCAATTTTTATATGGACAGTAAAGGTGAAATACTGTATAGCCACCACTCACAATAGCAGAAGTAAAAAACACTCCATAAACACACAAAAACAGCATTTTGGGCTATGCCAGTCTTCAAATAGTACCACCTGACTGAGGTATGTGGGCCACATAGACAACACCAGCATATGAATGATGTGTTTTGACTGTTATAGTCGGACTGGAAATGGTCGGACGGGGTGCAACAACAGTATCAGTGGAAATGTTAATATGTGGGGCTGGGTGAGGAAAAGTAATGAATATCAAAACAAGGAACAAACCCACAAGTAAGAAAGTAGGTAAAGAAGGAAAGAAACAGAACAGGAAGACTGATAGAGATAATTTTGACAAATGGGATAGCCATGGGAGGGACGCCAAAAGGCAACAATCTTGGTAACAAAGGAGTAGGAAGCTTCTCTTCCCATTTCTCCTTGACTATGACCTCAAACATCAGACTCTCTTCATGTTACTATTCCTTTTCATAGAGCTGCCTCAAATTTATCTTCATTACTCCCTGTTCCCTAAAACGGTTGTTCATCACTCAGTGATCCTCCATTAGTTTTATTCTGTTTATAATAATTTTCTCTGAAATGTTTGTAATTTGAACCATAAAGACATCTGTCCAAAAGTTTTTTTACTGCCTTCTGTTGTTTTTATATGCATCTGCTAGAATTATTCCTAGTCGCCTCATCTGGGTTTCTTGATTCCATGTGAGATCACTTGCATTACTTATGCCTCATTTGCCATTCCTTTGTGGAAGTCCTAATCTAATGATTTCTCAAAATAATCCTCCACACACTAATTTGGTTTAATTTAATTTAATTGCAATGGAGTGTACACTCCAGTGACAACTTTCCTACACACCCATTCCCCCCCCCCCTTTACTGCACTCAACTACATTTGCCCTCTACAAATTTCAACTTTAAATTCTTTCAACATTTTTGGTAAATTATTCATCATTTCTTTTGGAAACTTATTCCAATCCCTAACAATATTACCTAAAAAAGAGAATCCTCCTACATTCTTGAGTCTGAAATCGAGTGCCAGCTTGTGGTCATGGTCATCTTTTCCCTTCCATGCATACTTTTAATTCTTAAAACAATATCTTTCACCAATTACACCTTATACACTCCCATGACCCTCTACACCCTCCTCCTGGCTTCCAAAGAATCGCATTCCAGCTCCTTTATCATATCTGTTACTGATTGAGTTCTCTGGTAATTTCCAGAGACAAATCTACCAGCCCTTTTTGGCAACCTCTCCAACTCCTGTATTTGATACTCAAAATGTGGGTCTCCTATTATACTACCACATTCAAGTAATCGTCTAAAAAAAAGTTTTGTAACCCAATTCCTTTACTTCTCTCATACATCCCCTCATCACTATCTCCAATAAGTGCAATATTTTGAAACTTCTTCCCACTACCTGTCCAATGTGTCCTGCCCAGTTAATTTAATTTAATTAAATTAATTGCAATGGAGCACAGACTCCGGTGGCAATTTCCCTACACCCCCATCTTTCCCCTATCCTGTAGCCACCTACATTTGGCCTCTACAAATTTTAAACTCTTTCAACGCTTTCGGTAAATTATTCATCATTTCTCTTGGTAACTCATTCCAATCCCTGACACCCTTACCTAAAAAAGAGAATCTTCCCACACCCTTGTGCCTGAAATCGAGTGCCAGCTTGTGGTCATGGTCATCTTTTCCCTTCCATGCACTACTTTTCATACCTACTCCAATATCTTTCCATGCCTCATCGCCATTATATGCCCTGTTCACTCCCATGACCCTCCTCATCATCCTCCTGTCTTGCAATGAATCCCAATTCAGCTCCCTTATCATATCCGTCACTGATTGCATTCTTCGATAATTTCCAGAAACAAATCTAGCAGCCCTTTTTTGCACCCTCTCCAACTCCTGTATTTGATACGTAAAATGAGGGTCCCATACTACACTACCATATTCAAGCAATGGTCTTACCAAAGTTTTGTAACCCAACTCACACACTTCTCTTGTACTTGTTATAAAATGTAATGCCAAGATATTTACATTTCAGGTCTTTAAAAGCAATTATTTCTCCACCTTATAATAATAAGCAATCTTTTGTTTATCTGTGTATCTAATAAGCTGCATTGCATTTATCTTCAGCCCATGTATATCAACCCAACTAAATATTCTGTCCAGATCACCCTGCAGCTGTTTGCAGTCCTCTGTTTTTATCCTTTTATATAGCATTGTGTCGTCCGCAGACAATCTAATTTCTGATAGTAACCCATCAACACAATTCTTCACTAGAATAATGAATAGCAATCGTCCCAATATGCTACCCCAACTTTTTGTTTTCTACCTTTTAAAAAATCCTCTGTCCAGCAAATCAGTTTCTCATCCACTCCAATAGTTTTTACCTTATTTACTACCATTTTATGGCTCACTCTGCCAAAAGGCCTTTGAAAGATCTAGTACTACACTATCAATCTGGCGTCCCTTGTCCATTTCATCCGAAATACCTTGCAACTGAAATTCACATGAATATCCATGTTATCTACTTGAAAACCACTTACGTTTCTCACATATATATATATCTGATGTGCTCACATATCAGTCTCTCCAATAATGTACCTACCATTGATTTCAAACTGATTGGCCTATAATTTTCAACTCTATTTCTCACTCATCCTTTATGTACCTGCACTACTATCGCACTTTTCCAGTCCTCTGGTAAGTAGAAGTATCCACACTCAATTTAAATATTTCAAGATAAGGTACAATGCCACATCTGTAGTAATATTATCTACATCAGCCCCTTTATGTTTTTTCAGCTTTCTTAGTTCCTTTATGATATCCTCAGGATGAATTTCAATTTTTTTGGTATGCTCATTTCTAATTGATTTAGACCCTCCTGTTTCTTATCATTGTTCCCAATGGTCACACTAAATCAGTTACTTAAAATCTCTGCCTTTTTGAAATCCTCTCCATCCTTATCTATAAGTGTCTTAACACCCTCCCTTCCTCTCAGTTTTCTAACATAGCCATTGAAATTTATCGATGCATCAGTCAATGGTTCCCCTGCACTGACTCTTCATAAATCCATCTATAGCCACCTTCTTAGATATTATTTTGTTTAATTTTTTTCTCTCCATCTATTCCTTGTCTTGCTTTTTTTGGTGTGTATCAATCTCTACGAAGGACATTTCAAAACAGCCTCACTTCATGTCAACTTCTCCTTTGGAATATAAATTGCTTGCACTTTTTCCACCCCTTATTTTCCAATATTTTATCATTTCCATGCTCTTAATAGAGGCAAAAGCCACGTAGTGCTATGTGGAGGGGAGGGGGGGGTTCACAGGAGGCCAAAATGGAGCTACGTGGTTTATGCACGATCTCTAAGGACTAGTTCTCAGCCTCCATCAGAATTTTATGGATTTGGAGGGTTCAGTAGTTGTGAAGTTTTGGCACTACTCTGTCCTTCAGTCTAAATGTGACAATTTTTTGTTGGAAAGTAATAATGAAACAGTTTACCCAGTCTCAGTTTTTTGATTGGAAAGGTACAAACTCTTTAAAACTTTACACCAACTTCCAAACTGCTGAAGAAGTTGAATGCACTTTACAGCAAGAGCTTTGATGAAAGTAGCACAACTGGTAAGTGTTTTTATTTATTATCACCCTAAAGATGTTACCTACAGGTGTTTCAAGAGACTTTGTTCATAGCAGTAACACACCTGTAGGTATACATTACTCACTTATGACTGTGAACCATTAGTAGTTTGGGACTAAATTGTTTAACTGTGCTAGATTTAATATAATGAGTTACTTGCCTTTTATTCACTTTGTTTCAGGAACTTTTAAGCTTAAGAAGCGTGATCTGCAACTGGAAGGATACAATCCAGAATTAATAAGTGACAAGATGTACTTCATGGATAAGGGAGAATATGTTGTCTTAACACAACAGCTGTACAGTCAAATTATCAGTGGCAAAGTGAGACTGTAGCAACTTGTGGTGCTGATAATGCCATATATGAGAAACTGTTCCTGTGCATTTCTGTGGACTAAGTGTACACATTAAGAATGTTTTTCTTGTTACTTAAAGCTGGAGAACTGAAAAAGTTTTTAAACTGGGACCAAATATTTTTTTTACATCATATTATTATTTAAAAGTGTGAAGAAGTGTCTAGGAAAATCTTATTAAAGCAAAAAATAAATTATTTTATAATAAAATTCTACATTCATGAGTGAAATCTGGAAATGGAAGCAAATCTTGACCTTATTTCATTTAATGAATTTATTCTGTTGTCTTCAATGAAGAAAAACAGTATCCTATTTTAAGAATTGAATGAGTAGTATCTTAATATTACTTGGTACATGTTACAATGGAGCAAGAAACAGCTTCGACGATGTGATGTTAGTTTCAAAACTGATTTTAAAAAAGTGAGGTGAAGTAAATAGTTTTGTCAAGTATTTTATTTAATTTTTACATTAGGACTTTCTGATAAAGAATATTTTTTGTCTTATCTGACACCCAAATACGTATGTTTCTTGAGGAATTAACTCTTTCAGAAGGTTTCACATAATTATCAATGATAAAAGCAAGTAATGTTTAAAATCACACTGGTAATCATTAAATTTCAACCCTGTGATTTATTTGAGGTCATGACAAAGCTGAATGGGCCTTTTAAATTCAAATGGTAATTTCAAGGAAATTAGTGGCATTCAGGGTATTATTACTTTATCCCAGTGGCCTCTATGAAATAATTGTCCAATTTCATAACATGTAGGCAAATCCCATAACACAATTTTGGGCGGATTTAAGTAGCACAGTACAAATAATACCAATTGATCAAAATAAAACTGTGAATAAGAAAGCAATATCTTCCAATTGTGTAAAAAATAAGCTGCACGCCTCTCACAGATATCCACAACATTACCATGTATATGCATGTGTTCTATACCAAAAGCTTCCTCAATAAACAACATAACTAAAACTGCAATCTGAATTACAATCTATTTAACAGAAGTTATAAGCAAACATGTGGAGAATGTAATTGAGATGCATTTACTTATGAAGACAACACTTCCCTACTGATATAGGTAATACATACTTGTTTGTTTTTCATAAATGTTACAATTTTCATTATGTATGTAATGCTTTTTGATGAAATACACATATTTTCTTTCAGCAGAGTAAGAACCACCATACTTTTAGCAAGTTTCTTTGGGTAGACTGATTACCATTTTTAAGCACTTTTCTATAATCTCCTAATTGAATGCTGTAATGTTACCAATTTTCTGCCTAAAGATAATTTATGAACTAATAGCAAGTAATCACAATAATAATTAAAATACTTTTAGACAATAGAATAGCTAAAGTAAACCAATCATTTATCACAGCTGAAGGCAGAAGGGCTGTGACGAACACATAAACACTTTACAATATTTCAGTATAAACCTTATTCATGTTTATGGTACCTATTGAGAGTCACCACACGAATCATTAATTAAATGATTGCAGTCCTAAATTAAATTACTTATCAAAAATAACTAATGGACAGTATAACGTGTGTAATTGATAAGTGTGTAAGCCATGTAATGTTTCATGTTGTGATTATAAACAGTACTGTAGCCAATAATTTTTCATGAACATTCAAAAGTATCTATATTATAATACAAGCAAAATTTTAATATTCACATTTAAATTTGTCAGTTCCATAAACGTAACTTTTTTTGCTGTCATCAGACTATCGACTTGATTTGATGCAATCCTCCATTCCTTCCTATCTTGTGCTAACCTCTTCATCTCAATATACCCCTTAAAATCTACATTTTCAATTATCTGCTTCATATATTCTAATCTTTGTGTAACTCTACCATTCTTCCCTTCAACTGTTCTCTCCACTAACAAATCATGCATGCCTTAAAATGCGACCCAACATCCTGTCTCTTCTTTCTGCAAGACTCTTCCATAAGCTTCTTTTTTACCAATTATTTCCAAAACGTGTTCGTTGAGTACTTCATTTCTCCACTTAATTTTAAGCATCCTTAAATAGCACCACAGCTCGAAGGCTTCAGTTTTCCTTTTTTTTGGTATACCAAAAGTTGTAAGACCGTAGACTGCATACCGGGGCTGAAGTATCGCCTTAGTGCCTTAACTTACACTCTTGTAGACTCACAGTTCTCAGTAATACTTGCTTAAATTTGATTTGATTTAATTTGACCATGTAGCCAGGATGACTCAACTGAATGCCTAGGTCGCCACTATATTTGTTACCCACAAATAGAGAAAAGGGTGTTATGCTAACTACTGAAGAACACAGGTTCACTGTTAGAAAAATCCACAGTTTTATTTTCAAAGTCACAAGTTCAAAATAGCATTCACAGTTGAGCAGGCATATCGAACTCTCTTTTCCTAAAATTACAGATTGTGGAGAGAAAACTAACCGACCGAAACCCCTTTAGCAAAATTAAAAGTTCTTAACAGTCATTGAAGTTGCAATATAACCCGACACGATCCAACATGATTGAACTAGCCCGCATGGCGAGTTACAACCAAATGAGACGAACGACAGACAGACGCAGGTTCACTCACATAATGCTAGGCAGGAACAGACAGACCGGAACAGGAACAAACCGGCTCTTTTATCGAAACCACGAGAACCAGTAACGTCAGCAAATGTATCACATCTTTTTCCTCCGCGTAGCTCAAAGAGTACGAAATTTATTTGACGATACCGATTATTCACAATGTTCAAACTTTGACCGTATCTGGACTTATCTACTAGAAGTCCAGGGGCAGTCTCTTGAGAAATTTAGAGTAATTAATTTTAATGTTTTAGCTGTTTAAGACTCCGCGTAGTGATACATTCAAATTTGGGTAAAATCCCTAAGTGTTCTAGAACTTTTTACGCGCGTGCACAACAATCCACGACAATCTATTTTACAAAAACTTAATTTCCGGACAAATGCTTAAACTTTTTATGAAAACCCATATATGTATGAAATCGTCTTAATTAGGGCTATCTGCTGATACAAAATTTAAATTGATATCTCTTTTAATAAAAAAGCTTATTTTTTTCTCTTAATTAAAATCACTAATTAATCTTTACCAAATTATTTAATTTTATTACCAAAATATCGGGGATAGTTCTAACTACAGCTGGTGATAAAAGATCGGTTGTAGCTTTACTGGACTTAAAGATATTGCGAATCTTAGAATTTCACTATTCTGATCGCGTGTTTCAAAACTCGAACAAACGAGAATAACTCTTAAACCAAACGTTTCCCGATATGATAATTACACATAAAAATGATTATTATAATGAATTACAACTACGAGCAAGATTACAGGGAAATTCCTTAAGGTTGAAAACTATACTTCTTGAAATTTCTAAGTCCCGCCTAAACAAAACTAGAATTTGCCAAAATTCTAAGGTGCTTACAAAGTCCATGTGTAGCAACTAAATGTTTATAGTGGGGGTTTGTGTTCTTCTGCAGTGTGTTATATATTGACTGGTTCCTAACCTCTTTAACAGCAGAACAATTAAAAGAGGGGCAAAATTAAATGACAGTTCACTGATCAAAATTAATTTTCAAATTCTGGATTTTACTATTTAAAAGTTTTAGGTATCACTTCTCTGGAATCAGCATTACAGTTCCATATTGTCTTTGATCCAAAAGACTGCAGATTAATGCTGAGGGAAAACACACATGCCACTAATGTTCCATGAAAACTATCTTCAGCTGAGGCTCCCTTCCCCAGACAAAGTGCTCATAACTGATATAAACAGAAATATTTTTTTTAGTTGCATTCAAAACTGAACCAACTATAGTATAAATCTTCAAATTCAACACCACATGATCAGCTAACAACTTGCCATTGCTGCTAACACATCGCACACTGGCGTGTCCTCACCCTGACACCTGTTTAAACAAAGCGGTAGAGGGTTGTGCCTGAGCTCCTTATACAGGGAAATATAAGGAGATGCCAAAGCCAGTGGAATTTCCCACTCAGTCTGATGTTTGCCACCTGTTGCCATCTGTTCATCATCTATCGGTCTGGCCTGGGTTCCGAAGGCTTATCAAAACTTTTCTGATCTTCCTAAAACTTTGTAATAATGTAGCCCTTATGATTTTAAGTACTTTATGTCGTACTAAGTCTTGTTGTAACTATATTAGTTTCTTTGCTACAAATTTTTGAAGACTGAAAACCTATGTTTTAGATTTACTTTCCAAATTATGTTCTATTGTGTTGGTTTTCACATCAGAAAATTCTACATATTTTTACAACCAGTTTCATGTTTTTTCCTCCCTTCTAAATCCATTTTTATGTTGGAGATATTGTTCTAGAAGTTTTTCACTCTTCTTGTCTTCCTTTATTACTTTCTGTTCTTATTCTTCATAGTTAAATATTATGTATTAGCAGGGAATTCTTATATCAAATTTCCTTTACAAATTTTCACTTTCATTAAAATTGGATGCCTCCAGGAAATTCTGCCTACTTTAGATTTGACTTTTCTTGTCTTTATACTGTTAACAATTTTGAATTGTATTGTGAAGCATCAACCCCAACGTGCTCAAAACTTTTGCTTAGGGATTATTTTTAAAATCTTTAATGAAAAACTACCTTGAAACTCATCATTTACTTTAAATTCCGCTTGTAACTGTCTCTTGGATTTCTAAACCACGATTTGTTTGTATATGAATCCGTTAACTACGTTTCTTTCATGTCTCTAAGTTTATTGCCTATTGTATGACCCGACACCTCGAGGCTCCTTTGTTCTAATTCAACATTTTGCATAAGTCCCTTTAACAAATTTGTATGGGTTTGAGACTATCACTACTATTGCTACATTCACTTCTACTCCTGATCATGTTATCTTTTAGGGGCAGTATCGCTTTAGGTATCATGTACAAACTGTTCTCTCCTTCTCATTTTCGGTTGCTTATAATGCCAACTACATTACACATGCTTCACTATCATATAATACTGTGCCCCAAACATAGTTTTAAAAAGTTCTTTCAGAGCTTTACATCAATATTTAAAACTAAAATATTTCTAATTTTCATGAAAGGTCTTTCGTTAGTGTTATTCTGCTTCAACATCATTCCTGCTTTGGCCACCTGTTGTAACTTTACTTCCTATGTAGCAGAATTAATTTACTTCTCCTATCACATCCAATCCTATTTTTAATCCACTATTAGTGCTATCGTTTTTACTACATTTTGTCACTTTTGTCTTGCTCTGATTTATATTTAGGCCCAAAATCTTCATTCACTATTTTATTCATGATATTAAGTAATTTCGCAATATGCTTAATCTGTTCTGCTAATGGGTGAATGTTATCACTGAATTGGTGCATACTGATTTTTGCTTCTTGAACACTTATGCCTCATTTTAATTTTTCTTTTACTTCCCTTATTGCTTCTTCTACATACAAATTGAATATTATTGGAGAAAAACTACGATTTTGTCTCTCACAATTCTCTACTTTTATTATAGCAGATTATTATATAGATTATATTCTATCTCAATATTTTACACCAGACATGTTTAAAACTGTGAACATCTTGTCTCACTAAACATTATCAACAGCTTCTTCTAAATCAACAAATGTCATAAGAATACCTTTCTTTTCCTTGATTGGCACTTCAAGTATTAATCTTAAAGCCTGAATTTTTCCTAACCTAAACTGATCTTCACCTCTCTCTTCTACTATCCTTTCTATTATTATGTATACTATCCTGGTCAGTAATTTTGAACCACGCGATGTTAGACTTACGGTGTGATAATTCTCACATTTGTCATCTTTTGCTTTCCTCAGAAATGTGAAGACAATACTTTTATTAAAATCAATTGGAATATATCGTTTTGTATCTGTCTGATACAAGTTTGAATAATCTTTGGATTTCTTCCTTTCACAGGGATTATAGAAGTTCTGCAGGGATCTCATCAACTCCTATTGCCTTATTTGATTTCAGATGTTTCAAAGCTCTTTCCTATTCTGTTCTTAAAATAACTCATTAATGTCTTCTTCCAGTACACTGTTGTTTAAATCATACAGTTTCTCTCTGTCTTCTGAGTTATAAGAGGTTTCCCCAATAGCAGTTTCTATGTTTAAGCGTATTTTCTTCAAAAATTTGTTTGATCTTCATATTGGTCACATCTACTTTTCTACTTTTTCAGATTTTTTTGATTTTTTATTTCCCGTTTTATTTGATTTCTAAAATGTCTATACCACTCTCTTCCTGCTTCAATCTTGTGCATTCTCTTTAACATAGCATATTTTAATTTAAAATTAACAGTGCATAGTGATTAAATCTTACTAACATATTACATTTTTCTTATCAAGATTACTTTTTCTTGTCCTTTCTGGTAGATTTTCCAGTAGTCTCCATATACAAGTAACATTTCATGTTTTAAGAATAATTGAAATGAAAAGTAAATTTGGCTGATTAGTAATGTTGATTTCATTAGGGAGATGCAAAAGAAAGTAAGTGTAAAATAAATAAATTGCAAGGCTTTGAAACTGCTAATTGGAAAAACATGTTGGTGAATTTTGAAAACTTCCTGATCATGACAAATGAATAGTGGTTTTAGAATGTCTATCAAGATGTTGCAATTCTTATGAAGATTTTAAAATTAACTATTGTACACAAAAATTTCTCAGGTTATATTTCTTTCATGTCTGCAGACATGTAACTAGAAAAATGTCAATCTAAAAATAAAAAAGTTAATACTTTCTCCTACAAATCTTTGTAACAGCTTATATCAATCAAATAAAGTATCCAATAAAAACTATATAAATAAATATGAGACAACTCTGAATAAAAGAGAAAACCACTGTTTAACTCAGTTGACAGCAGTACAGTATGGCTCATGTCCGTCTCCTACAGCATCCTCCACCCATAATGTTCACCTGTTGACAAAGCGCCAAGACCCGAAATATTGTTACTCATCCTTTTTTTGTAAATCCTATTCGCTACTTAACACCTATTTCCTGGTTAATATATATATATATATATAAGAATAAAAGGAAAAAACTGCAGCGAGGTAATATTTATATGGAAAGGACAGATAAAATACACCCAACACTCACCAAAGTTGAAGGGAGGCGGGCAGTAGCAACACAAAACAACACACGAGCAAAGAAAATACAATATTTAAAGTGAAAACCTCTTTTTCAAGTTAATAGAGGTAGGTGGCTGGGCTTGCGCGAGACTTGCATTCAACTCATAGAATGCAATAGACCGTCGGAGGTGGTGGGAGCAACGATAATATAACTTTGGTGAGTGTTGGGTGTATTTTATCTGTTCTTTCCACATAAATATATATATATATAATATATATAGTAAACGATGAAATCAAAAGCACTATATTTATGTATATGTAACAATGAGCAGGAAAATACTTTAAGGCAATAAAACTAAGGAAGGATAGGGAAAAATGACCCAACACTTACCACACTTCAGATGACTGAATTTGTTTATTCATTCACCTATCTCGTTTTACTTCATCTCACACGAGAAAGTGTGAAGTGTTTACTATTAACATAAAGAGAAGCAATTATGAATTAGTGTCCGGATAGCTACGTGATTGTCTTCACTGGAATTCAGAACGTCCTACATTCGAACCTTGGTTGGGATAATATCTTTTGCATGCATTTTTTCCATTTTTGGTTGCGTTTTTTTTTAAACTACCATATTTTTATTCGAAGAATTCATAATAGTTGTAAGCGTCATACAAGCGTTTGAAACATTGCTACCACACATGAAAAATTTTTAATTTTTTTAACTTACCAGAGAGAGAATATCATGCAAAAAATACAGGTGCACGGCGGTGAATAATGGAATTTATTTTAGAAGTGACATCACTTGTAGAAATTTCATGCTAATCTTGCAACATTTCCCGAATGCCTTGTGTCATTTCGTTGGAATTTTTACGTGATGATACAACTGCAGGTTACCTTCCTGAAATAACTGCGTCTATTAGGCGGTATTTACTTTTAATGTGAAAGAAATTTTTTTTTTACCTTTTTTCGGTGTGCAAGTAACGTCCAATTTCCTTTTTGAAATCTTCTTTGGTTGTTTTAAATGGTTGTAATTCGCTTGTTATCCAAAAAGTTGAGAAGCCTTCAGAAAAAAGAAAAACTAAATTGATGTTTTTGTGGGTTTTCGGGGGAAAAAATGAGTATGCCATGCAACCAACAGCAACTAGTATCCAAAGAAAATGACAGAAGAAAGCAAACTGAACATATTCCGTAGCGAGGATCAAACCTTAGGACCCTAACCCTAATAATTCTCGCCTTAAACAACATTTAACTCTATGAAATTGCGGTGTAAATGAGCTTCACAGAAGATCGTAAGTGACTTTGTCGCAATATCAAATTGAAGTTGTTACATTTTTAAGCTCCACAGAATAAAACTCAGCTACCCCTACAAATAAGGCATCTACTTTCAATATTTTTCCGCTGTAGGCTTTAACAAATTGTTTTCGATTTTATATTCAAAACGAACTTTCATTAATAACAAGAAATAACCAGCAACAAACAATAAAAATAGTTGAAAACTTGGGCGATAGGAAACGCTCCATTCGCAGCGGCAGCGTTTACAGACGTGTGACGTCATGACTGTCGTTGCACGCACCAGGCAGCGAAGGAGCGTTTTGGCAGGCTTTTAAATTATTTAAATTTTAAATTTCAATTTTACGCAAAATAATGCACTTTCGTCAAAAAAATCTCTTCACTCGGTGAATTAGGTGTATCAATAAACAATTTAAACCCATTTTCAAGAAGTATTCAAATACCCTATTGATAGTTTTGCAGGAGACCTTTCAAAGACCTTTGACAGAGTGAGTCATAAAATGGTGGTAAATAAGGTAAAATCTATTGGAGTGGATGAGAAAGTGATTTACTGGGTAGAATAATTCTTACAAGGTAGAAAATAAAAAAAGTTGAATGCAGTGTCAGAAGCAGGGGCGTAGCTACAATGGGGCTAGGCAGAGCAGTGCACCGGGGCCCTCATCATACTCAGGGGGCCCCCAGGCATACCTCTAGGGGCCCTCAAGCGCAGTTTAGAGGGACCACAAGCCTTCACAGCAAACTGGAGACCCTTTTTTTTTTTAGCTCTTCCATCGTCTAAGGGTCCCCTGAGAACACAGGAGCCCCTCACTAAGGGCCCTCGCTGCTCAGGGGCCCCTAAAGAACAATTCAAGGGCCCCCATCCTCAGTTCAGGGGGCCCATACCAGCACACAAAGCAAAAAAAAGGTCGCCCGTCTGGCCTGAGGGCCCAAAATAAATTTTTTGCACCGGGGCCCTTGTTGACCTAGCTACGCCACTGGTCAGAAGAAGTGGAAGTGAGAATGGGAGTGCCACAGGGAAGCATATTGGGACCACTGCTATTCATCATTGTCATGAATAATTGAGTTCGTGGATTAGTATCAATAGTTTAGTTGTTAGCAGATGACATAATACTATACAACAGGGTCAACTGAACAGCTGCAGGGTGATCTGGACATATCATCTAGCTGGGTAGGTCACAATGGGATTAAGATAAATGGAGAGAAGAGTCAGCTTATTAGGTACACAGAAGAAAAAAACTAAAAGTTGATTATGGATGAGGAGGAGAAAGAACTGCTCATTGCAACTGGAAGAATAAGTACCTTGGCATAGCATTTGATAAATTCAACTGGGCAAAACATATTGGTCAGGCGGTATGAAAAGGTTTCAAAATCCTTGTTGGAAAGGGGATGTACTAGAGAAGTAAGGGAATTGTGTTACAAAATGTTGGTCAGACCATTGCTTGAATATGGTAGTGTAGTAAGAGACCCACATTTTGTGTATCAAACACAGGAGTTGGAGAGTTTGCAGAGAAGGGCTGCTAGATTTTTGTCTCTGGAAATAACCACAGAACACAATCAGTTAGTGATATGATAAAGGAGCTAGAATGGGACAGGTGGAGGGTGAAAAGTCATGGGAGTGTACAAGGTGTATACTGGTGATGATGAGTGGAAATATATTGGTGGAAGAAATAGGAGAGGTGCATGAAAGATTACCATGATCACAAACTGGCATTCGATTTGAAGCATAAGGGTGTGAGAAGATTTTCTTTACTATGTAAGGGGTCAGGGATGGGAATAAATAACCAGGAGAAATAATGAATACTAAAAGGATTAAAAGTTGAAATTAGTGAAGGGGAAAAAGTGTGTGTGGAAGATGGATATGTAGGGAAATTGTCACTGAAGGAAGTGCTCCAATGCAATTAAATTAAATACTTCAAATAATTGGAAGGAAACCGTTGAAGATTTAAATTTTCTCTACAACTTCACCACTAAACCTTACAGAAGCTATACATGCAAATCACACACTCTACACAGAGATCCTAACTGCTTGGACCTGGAATTTGGGAGGGAGTCTGTTCTAATCAGAGTCCAGCTTTACAAATTTTAATTTTACCATGGTTTCCCAAAAAATCAGTCCAAGTGAATGCTGAAATGATTCCTTGAAAAGGTCACGGCCCATTCTTTTCCACCAATCTTCTCCCACCTTAAACTGACAATCTATCATGATTTTTAAAAATCCAGTTGTCTTAAAGAGTGAGATCACCACTTCCATTAAAAAATCTTTTTATTGCAGGTATTTACACTTTGTAAAACCATTTTACAAGCTATTAACAAGTGGTGGTGATCACAGTTACTGAAAACTTGCTGAATATTTAATACATGTAAAACATAATATCAATAAAATAAGTATGAACAACATGCGAAGAAAAAGTGCAGCCAAGCAAAAACACAAAATTGGCAGCAAAATTGTATGAAACACTATATCTCACTCTCTCTATGAAATATACCCACTTAAATCCAATTAATGTAATCCAGCTGTATGGAAAAGCATACTCTGCACATAATCAAGTTCTTTTTTCCACATGTTAGACATGCCCCCTAGAATATCCCAGGTACAAACTCCACTACGATATATACCAGCCATACTAAAGCACTATCATATAAACTTAAAGTCCAGTGCAACTGCTATAAGGACAAGATCGTTGAGAGTACATTTCAAGTCTTCAGCAAGCAATTCTTTCCCACCTTACAATCATAATGAATGTTTAGTTTTTTTATATGTGTATCTAATAAGCTGATTCTTCTTTGCATTTATCTTCATCCCATGTTTATCAACCCAACTAGATATCCTATCCAGGTCACCCTGCAACTGTTTACAGCCCTCTATCATTTTGATCCTTTTATACAGTATTGTCATCTGCAAACAATCTAATTTCAGATAGTAAACAATCAATAATGAATAGCAATGGTCCCAATAAGCTACCCTGTGGCATTCCCAGTTTTACTTCCACCTCCCGTTTCTGTATTTCCTACCCCAACCTTCAGTTTTCTACCCTTTAAAACCTCTTCCACACAGAAAATCACCTTCTCATCCACTCTGATAGTATTTACCTTATTTACTACCATTTTATGGCTCACTCTGTCAAAAGCCTTTAACAGATCTAGTTCTACACTATCAATTTGGCTTCCCTTGTCCATTTCATCTGAAATATCTTGCATATATCCCACCAACTGAGATTCACATGAATATCCTTGCCTAAAGCCATGTCACCTACTTGAAAACCACTTAAGTTCCTCACATATGTTTCTGATGTGGCTGCATATAAATCTTTCCATCAATTTACCTACCACTGATGTCAAACTGGCCTTTAATTTCTAACTCTACTTCTCACCCCTCCTTTATTTACTGGATTTAATATCTCACTTTTCCAGTCCTCTGGTAAGCAGCAAGTATCCAGACTCAATTTAAATATTATTTAAAGATAAGGTACAATGTCACATCCGGCTATCTCCAAGATATTATCTACACCAGCCCCTTTGTGTTTCTTCAACTTTCTCATTTCCTTCATGATTTACTCAGGATGTATTTCAAATTTTTTGGTATCTTCATTTCTAATTGTGCTGTTAAGCTCATTCTCCAAATTAGACCCACCCGTTTCAGATTCATTGTCCCTAATGCTCTCACTAAACCAGTAACTTAAAAAATCTCTGCTTTTTTTTTCAAATCCTCCATAACTTCTTCTCCATCTTTATCTAAAAGCATGTCAATACCTTCCCTTTCCCTCAGTTTTCTAACATAGCCACAGAAATTTCTAGATGCATCAGTCAATGGTGCACCTGCACTGACAATACTCTTCATAAACCCATCTTTAGCCACTTAAATCCTTGTTTAGTTGTTTTAAATATTCTCTACTATCCTGCTGTCTCTTAACTCTGTTCTCTTCTTACCAACCTATTTAACCTTCTCACTTCCCTGTTATAATACACAAGTTCTCTACTTCTCTTTATTTTCTGCTTTATAATACATTTTTCATCCCCCTTTCTTAGTATCTCCTTGAACTCTACTGTCTTGTGCCTTCTTTCCATTTGCTGAAACGTTCCCTGTAATATCTCCTTAAATTTGAAAACTGTGCCTATTTCCCCTTCAATTGTGGCTGCTGGTTTACTGAATCCTCTAATATCCATCAGAACTGCCTCATGATCATTTATTCCTTAGGTTACATGAAACCCCACAAGGTTATCGTCAGGCTTTATTAGGAATATATCCAAAATATTTTGTCCCATAGTGTTTTGCTCTTCCACTTAATCTACCCCAAGTAACTAATGGTCTTGATCTATGAACATCAGTGAACAACTGAGAATCAGTATAGCAGAGGAGAACAGACAGTGGATGAAGAGAATTCGCTAGCCTTGTTACAAGTAGAGGAGGTATGGTACAAGCAATTTCTCCAATTATCCTTACGTTAAGGAAGAACAATTTATAGTCAGATGTATCAATCAGATGAAGTTTGTTTTTTTTTTTTTTTTTTAAATAATAACTTGCAGATTTCATTAAGGTCTGGATTTACTGATTACTGAAGGTAAAGAAGTACAGAAAACTGAGTATGAATTGCTCATATACTACTGCTTAACACTTCCGTTATAGAAAAAAGTAACAAAGAACACATTTGCAAATCGAATCTTGTAGTTCATTATGTACAGAAACAAGTGTTTACACCTTCATATTACAACTACTATTTTTACAAGCTTCTAACATTTTGCCAATTACACTCATTACATGTACATGTTTTAAAAAGAGAATTAAACACTTAGCAAATCTTTGAAATTGTGACAACTGGGTTCAATTATTAAGAGCTAACAAGTTTCATACAACAATGACTAAAGAGTTTTGTACAAGTGAAGGGATAAACACTGAATGCAAAATCGTGATATGCTGATTTCAATATACAGCTAGTTTCTTCTCATTAAACTTGGTATGGCACATACGAATGTAACATGGAATGCTCAAACTCTGCAACAGGACCGGAACAACTTTGAAGCCAGTGCCCATTCTGGACAGCAGGAAATTCAACCAATGGTCCATTTCCAGCCACCTCTGACTGGTGGTGAATGGACGCTGCATTACTTGTGAACCAGGAAGCGTAAGGGTACCTAGAATAATTGACAGGTCACAAAACAGAGATCACAAATCACAAGTGTCTGAAAGGTACACAAAAAAGAAATGTCAGGAAGCATTCATCTGATGTTGGAGGTTATTACAGAACTTTCTACCAATCATGTATTTCAGTTTTCCTTCTCTTGTATAGGAATTGTGGTATACAAGAAGTGAATAAATAATTAAATACAGTGCTAAATTTTGAGGAATGGGGAAAAACTTGGTAGCAACAGTTGGTTACAAATGAAATTGTGTAAAATGGGGTGTATCTCACATGCAGTATTTACCAAGAATTTCAAAGAAGTAAACAGAAAAAAAATATTTGTATTTAAAAACAGATCATTTATTTGTCACTGATGGTATATAAATTCATAATCCTTCAATGTGTAGGTGTAAAACTGCCATTTTTTCAGAAGCATTCATAATTGACAAACTTACCTAAATGAACAAACTGAGCAAACTTCTTATTATAGTAATGAAACTTTATCACAATTACAAACCAAATAACCCCTTTTAACTGAAACTTGTCTACCAAAGGAACACTTCATATAATGTTGTAATTATCAAGAACACAAGAGAAATATAACGATGAATAAATAACACACAGTACAAAACAATAGGAACCGGCACATAAAAACCAACATGTAAATGAGATTAGAAGTGAAGCAAAAATCTTTTTAATTTTAAAAATAATGTCACAGTTTCATATCTCAAATGCAAATGATAGTATTTCACAATATTTGTGTTAACATGATGATATTTTAAGAGTTAAAACAAAAAACTGACAATTATGCAACAATTGTTTTGGAGACCAAACTTTTATAGCACCAGCTAGTACCATAATGCAAACAATACAGGGCAGTGACGACTTCTCCCCCACAAATCACCTGAAGTTGCAGGCAGAGTAAGATTATTTTGTGAGTTGGTATTATTCCTACATATTTTACCAGACTGTGGTTTTAAGGGGAAAATGTTCTACCATCTTTCTACTTTTTTGCTATGAAACTCTAGCAAAGCTAGACTATAAGAGTAAATTGTCAACAAGATGAAATCCAAACACTTTGTAAAATTCTGAAAAAAAGTTTCAACTTTTCTTGATAATAATCAGAGTGAATTAAAATTAGTCATACAAGACTGCTCTAACATACAAGTGTTTTAAAAACTATTTAAAACCATATAAACGCTGAAATATTATATAATTGCTTTAACTGATAAAATATACCTAGATTTGAAATATAAAATTATAGGAAAACTATCAAGAATGATTAATATATTACAATCATCCATAACAGAACAAATTAATCACATATTTATAATTCTTTTTACAGTACTAACGAGGTAATGAAACAATTCCCTTTTAAACAAAGTACCAAAAAGTCTATGTTGACAGTACAAATCTGAAAAGTGCATGACCTTATATTTGCAATCAATGTATGTTTGTTGAAAAATTTTAAGAGGTACAGAATAATTAACAAATTTTCTTTTAATGACACCTATACTGATAACATCACATCAGTAATGTTTCTAGGCCATCGCTAATAAAATCAAAATATCTTGAAGCAGTGTTGTAATAAAGGACTGCATAGTAAACAAAAACTGAGACAAAGAGATTACACAAGACAACTAAATAAAAACTGGTGTTTGCCCTTCAACAAAAATTATCAAGTTAAAAGCATATACCATAACATTACTGAAAAAAGGGCATGTAATATATATAAGAGGTAAATTCCTCCAAGCTTGTAATATTTGCTACAAAACAAATAGCAAATTTATTCGCCATTACAATAAGTGAGACAGTGAAAATACTGTTAGGCTGTGAAAGTAAGGAAGGATAGGGAAAGTGAACTCATCATTTACCACGGATGAAGGCAGCCAAAGCATACATTAACCAGAATTGCCTTTTACAATATTTCAGTTTAAACCTTCGTCATGTACAGAAATGAGAAGGGGGTCAGATGTGTACATCCTGAGACTCGCCACACGATTCCCGGTAGTGTGTTTGTGACTATAACACACGAATACTTGCTTATTAAATTCATGTCAGGCTTATTATGATGGTATTAACAAATATAGGAGCCCGATTCAAATTCATGGTGACATTGTAAAAGTTGGTTGGTAATGTATCAACAATTAAAACAGTAATCAACCATTGTTTCAGGCTAATTATTTAAGAAAATCTACACGTTTTCAGGATGATTTCTCTCAAAGTCAGGTACTGACCTACATCTACATCCATACTCTGCAATGCACAAACATTGGTGCTTAGCACCCTGTGCCACGCACAATCTTAATTCTGCACATTCGAATCCTGAACAGCACGAGGAAAGAAAGAACACATAAAAGCATCAGTGTGGCATCTTATCCCTCCGGTCATTGCAACCTAACTAGGTTGGTGAAAGAAGTGTTTCATTGCACTCGTAAGTCAAATAATTTCACATATTCTCCAATAAATTAAAACGTAAACGCTGTCATCTCTCTTCCAAATGATCCCAACCCAATCTGTGTATCAATTCTGTGACACTTTCATGAGGGCTGCAGCAACCAGTCACGAATCGGGTGGTTCTCCTCTGTACCCTCTCCACTGAGTCAATCAAGCCCTAGTGATACGGATCCCAAACTCCACAACAGTAATCCATTTGTGGACACAGTAATGTTTTATACGCTATTTTCTTTTGTGTGAGGATTAAAATTCCTCAAAATACGACCTATGAATCATAATTTAGAACAGCTTTGCCTACGACGGAAGTTATGTGGAAGTCCTATTTCATGTTGCTTTGTACTATTACCCGCAGATACTACAAGGCATAAACAGTGTCAACAGCTGAATTGTTTACTTTGTACTTGTAAACAAACTGATTTTTTTTACTTATTCGCATTACCTTGCACTTTTTACAATTAAGTGTAAGCTGCCATTTACATCACCATTCGGAAATAGCATCCAAATCATGCTGAATTTCTAAACAACCTTCAGAGCACATTATTTCCCTATAGATAACTGCATTGTCGGCAAACAATCGCAACCAGCATTTAACGATATCACCTATATTGTTTATAAAAATTAAGAAAAGAAGTGATCCTATTACACTTCCTTGAGGAATGTCCGAAGTAACATCTAGTTTATAAGCATCAATGACATACTGTGATTGACCAGTTAGAAAATCATGTATCCATTCACAAATCTGATCTGATATACCGCATGGTCGAATCTTTGCTAAAAGAGAGAATCAAAAGTTTTCTGAAAGTCCAAGAAAATTGCATCAACTTGTGAACCTGCATTGATAATTTTCATTACGTCATGGGAAAATAAGGCCAATAGTATTTGACACGATCTCTTCTCCCAAAATCCATGTTGGCACGGTGTAAGTAATTCATTCTCATCTAGAAACACGATAATGTTAGAGATATTGGTCGATAATTCTTAGTCAGAACCTTGCAGTCTTCAACAGGCAGAATGCAGAAGGCAGAAAAACAAAGCAACATAACAGTGTTGTACAGTCTAAATGTACATAAAAGTATACCGGCCGAAAAAATTTACAGTGCAGTACAATGAAATTGTATGATAAATAAACAACAAATACAACATGATCTGCTGTACAAAAATGAAGCTAAAATCGCAGAAGTCAGGAGTAAATTATAGATACAAACCAATGTAAATTGATCATAATTTACACCAGGACTTAGATGTACAAAATTTATATAATTACATGTACACATGTTTAATACAAAAAAAAAAAAAAAAAAAAATTGCTGAATGAGCTTCTGTGAAACAAATGAACTTCAAATTGTACTGGCAGTAATCATTTATCTTACATTTATAATTCAAGTTTTATCTGGTGACCACTCATATTTCAAACACCAAATTAATAACAGTAAGGCCCAAGAAATTTAGTATATATCCATTAAAAGTTGTGTGCTCATCTGATCCTCTTCACTTCAATACATGATTAAAGTATAAACTGAAATACTGTAGAAGGGGGTTGTTTATATATTTGTTGTGAGCCTTCATCTATAGTAATTTATGAGTGTAATTACTCCATCCTTCCTTAAATTATTCACGTTTGTTAGCACCAAAAAACAAAATACAAGTGGTGCAATTAGAGTTATTGCAAACAAAAGAATAGGAATTCAAACCACAATAACCCATTTCTGTCTGGATTTAAGACGACACATCTATCCCGACAGTAAGAGTTTTAATTTAGGTCTAAAAACAACAGTTTAAAGTTCTCTGTAAATCAGAATATTTCAGTTATTAAAAAAAGAAATTTGTTAACAGATTTGTGTTTTATAAATTAAAACCACAGATTCAAACAGAATATCCAAGATCTATGTCACCAAAAAGCAATAAAATGTTATAAAACTAACAAATTGCAATAAAATATAATTATAAATGATTTTGGTATAAAATGCAGTACCAAATATTACTTATTAGGAGTTTTTAAATATATAATATATAAATAAGAACAAAAGGCTTAAGAATTTAAAAAATAAATAAATTAAAAAATATTTTACACTTAGGCAACTAAAAACTTTAAAACCTCACTTGGCCCAAATTTTTCTTGATGGCTTTGATCTGACATTCATATCAATTACGTACACAAGTTCCAAGGCAACTTGTACTGCTTATAGCAAACATCAGAATACCAAAAAGTTGTCTCTAAAATGCCTGTGCCATTCTCAAAATGATTTTCTTGGAAATATGTATCCATCCCCATTATAATTGAACACACATAGAATTCTTCACTGTAGTGGAATCTTTGGCAAATCTGAACTGCTACACTTTGGACCTAGTTCATATATTAACAACAAAAAATTAACATTTGAAAATTAGTGATAGTTTTGAATTCTATACTTTGTTGAAACTGTAGCTGTAAAGAATTAGATATCACTTGCCAAAAAAAAATAACATCAGATATGGATGGTTTCTGGTCTCCAGAAAATAGCATGATACAGACTTATTTTTTTTACTAAATTTAGAACCATCAACAGTAACAACACTCCGCAGTCATGTATATAAAGTGAAAAAAAGAGTGTAATGTTACTTGAAAACGTCTGTAAAGGTGTTTCAATTCCAACTGAATGACACAGTGATGCTAGATGTGAAGTATCTAAAAGTTTCCAAAATTCTGGATATTAAGATTCAATTTACACAAAAATGAAGTAAAAAGGAGAAATAGCTTAAAAATTATTATATCTTTCAGTCGACAGAATTTCAGAGTGAAATATGTACATATAAGGGTCAGCAAATACTGACATATCCAGTAAAACTGTAAAATACAGAAGTAAAAAGATCTAATTTGTTAACTTATGTCAGAAATATTATTATTTTAATTCTGAGAATTCTAGAGTTGAATTTAATGGAAAAAGTATATACACCCTTGACCTGATCAGGGAGATAAAAGGAACTATTACTACAGAAGAAATTGCTGACCTTCTGACCATACAGAAATTGTAGTCAACCTTTATCAACTTAACAGCACAACAAAAAATTCTAAGTGAATAATTGCACTTTGCATAACAGCAAAGATGAAAGTACTGAATATATAAGAAAGAATACTCAAACTATATCTATATTATAAAAATTGTTCTCGGGTGACTAGCCGAATTAAATGAGTGTTATAATTACATTTAATTATAACACTCATTTAACTCAGCAATCATCCGAGAACAATTTTTATATTCTCAATGCCGAGAAAAACTGTGTTCTTACATACCTATATTATCTGAAACCTGAATAACAAACCGCAGAAAATAACTTTACGAATCAGAACTTCTGCAGGAAGCAGCAAATTCCTAAAGAAATTTACCAAATACACGTTACACCAGTGATCTGTATATGTAGCATCTATCCAACTACATTATATAACAATAAAAGAATAAATATATGAATAAATAATAGATATAAACACTATTGATAAAGTAAAAATATTTTATGTGAAATGGGTAAAATAAAAAAAAAGGAAAGGGCCTAGAACTGTCTACAAAAATTACAATTATGAAGCTGCCACCTACAAAGAAAGTCAATGAAAGAGAATTGCAAAAATAATAAGAATGGGAAAGGACACCAGCAGTCCACCTACGATCGCACTTCCTGTTCGAGAGGCACACTGGTCTGAACGATGGCTTCTGACTCGTGAGGGGCATCATCATACTGCCCAGGCTGTGGCTGCTGTTGTTGCTGCACAACATGGGACCCTGTATTACCAGGCTCCGTCATTTCACCTTCACGCAGCCGTCCACGTCCCTTTGGCAAGCCCTCAGGTGGTGGCACTATAGGAATAGCAGCACGCTGCCGTTTCTGGGCAACAGGTGGTGGTCGCGACATCACCTGTTCCTCTGGACTGTAATATGTGATCCCTTGTGCCTGAAACAGCTCTGGGGGCTGGCCAGGGGCCTTCCCCACAACAATCTGTCAGTAAGAAGCTTTTTCTTTTTTTTTTAAGGAAAAAAAAACATGAAAATTGCTCATCATATTTTGAATGTTGGAAGCTTGTTTGACTTATAGTGGGAATTTAGTTTTGCATTATGCAGCTTCATTTAAAAACAATAATATTTTTTTAAAAAACTCCACAAACATTCAGACCTAAGCTAGTTTAATAGACCCTTCAGGTATAATCACAATAATGTCTCCAGTGCTAATACTGAATTTAGCTCAAGTTCAGATAGCCAGTAAAATCTTAATATGTCAGAAATTTGTCTTAAGGTAATTTCAAAATATTTTGCAAAACTACTTTCAACCAAAGGTTGGTTTTGTTGTTAAAATCAATCAAAAATAAATTCTCTAATAATGAAGCATTTCTTATATAAAATTTCATAAGCCTACAATAAAAGACAGACACAAAATTGGTATCCTTTAAAATAAAAGTTAAATTTTTCCTACAACTACAAAAATGTAAACATGGTGACAAGTGATGAATTATAGTGAGCACTTTTTCTAACAAAAATTGAACAAAAGTTCTTTAACATTGTGAACAACACAGTTTTATGGAAATAAGAATTGGAAAAATTTCACTTAAAAAGCTAGAAAATCTTAACTTTTCTTCCAACTTACTTTCAAATGTTTACAATACATTCTATTTTTAAATTTTACCCACCACACAGAATTCTAGAATAAGCCCTGACACAAGTGGTTTTATTAAACTATACAATGGTTATTTGAACATACATCTTGTACATCTAGGTATGTGATTTGATGCAACTAAGGAAAATGGAAGCGGCTTCTAGGCGATATAAATAAGAAAAGAAAGGGAAATTAACCCATCACATACCAAAGTTGACAGATGCGATGAGAGGGAACAAGGTAACGTTCGTTGTGGACACGCGTTCCGAGCCTAATGACCCGTTTTTCTACTTGTGAACAAGGCAGATGCCGAAATATTGTGTAGTTATTTGTCAGCATAGGTATGTGATTTGTAATACAAGCACAGGGCCTTATTTGCTCCTGTCATGTAACACACACAACTCCACTGATTTTGTTTATATTCACAAATATTACCAACTGAATAGGCCACTGATTGCGAAATCAGATCACTCAAGTTTCTCACTAGTTAGCCTTTTGATGATGATGAACTTTAAAACAGTTACCAAATGGCTAAGGGTAAAGATTTCTAGAACTACTATGTGCAAATACTTGTGCTGTACACTGTTGTAGTTGAAAGAACTGTAAATACTGAAAATTATATAAGGTTTTGAAGCTTATTGAAAGTATAAATTGTACAATTTATTGTTTTATTTGTTCAATGGAACTTGCCAAACAGCTGTTGCATATTTACATAATAAGAATTAAGTTATTTACAGATTTGAAATTAAATCTATTAAAGGAAATAGTTTACAAACCAGCAAGCATAAATTCTAATCCATTTCAAACAGTCACACCATAACATCATCAGTACCAGATGATTACAAATTAACATGCTTGAGAGTCATCTCATGACATGTTAAATACTAGAGATAACACAATACAAAGAAATACCAAAATATCTATTATACAGGAAACAGCATTAAGAACAGCAAAAAAAAGCCATCACTTACTATTTAAGATGGAATGGTATAAGGCATAAGAAAGTAAAACATAAAAAAAATTTCAGCAAGAAGACCATTTAGACAGCTACATCAATGCACAAATTCTCTCCATACTTTAGAGGACACCCCCCTCCCCTCACCCAAAAAAATAATTTTAATACCACATTTCTACATAATCACTTTTTTCTAAAGTAAGTGATGCCATTCATCTCCAACAATGAAAAAAAATGCTAAAACTAGCATTTTTTCCACCACTTTGCCTACACCAATCTTGTTTGCGTTTATTTTTCTTACAGAAGCAAAGCATAAATCTATTTAAAGTAGTATCTTTGTAACCTTAACTGTAAATTAAATTCCAAAATTTTGTTCCACTTTTTGAAGTTTTCTTCTTTGATATCGTGGTTTGATTAACATTTCTGACATAGTATATTTCATAAAACTGAGGAACTAAATAACCAAAGTTGCATAGCCAAAAAATAATGTGAACTGAACCCAAATAGTGGAATCTCTATCTATATTGCAGTATGACCTTTGGTGGGTATCCGGTAAAGGATTGTTTGAGATGAAATGTGATATATCATGTCTGTCTGTTCTCACTATGAACGAATTATCATTTCTTACTCTTTTCCCAGCCATTTGGAGTAATAAGCTGCAAATTTAAAGCTAGACCGTAAGCTTCCAAACTTTTGTAGTTTTTATGAGATTTCTGGACGAAGGGATAGACAGACATAGCCCGCTTACATCAGGGGTGGCCCGCCTTAAATATTTTTCCGGCCCGCGAGATTCGTCACACTCTTACAAAATATATTTATTTTATAATGGCCAAAGTAAAATGTGCATTTATTATCATTATTATTATATTATCTATGTTTATA
>CM061919.1:250406610-250435465 GCA_031002005.1 Vandiemenella viatica
ATAGTGACATTTTTCTATGTTCTGTAACTACTATCCAAATTTTTATTTTTAGATGCTTGGGAAGGAAACGTGCATGATAATCTTATTTTATTAAGGTCAGAGAAATGAGCCACTTCTAAACCCTGCCAGTGTGTCAAAATGCAAAACGCTTTCACGAAAATTTCTTTGTCAGGAGGATATGTCCCTCTGCACAGGGTTATTCTTCCCTTATTTCCCATTACTTCATTTGCAGCCCTTCTCCCTCAACATTCTATTTCTGAGATTCCTGGCTTTGTGGCAATATAAACATCTTGGTTGCTGGAGGGCGTTGTCCAAAATTGTACTCTTTTTCTTTCTTCGTGTATCATATGTTTTTCACTGTATTCTATGGCAATTGTTTATTTACTTGATGTTCATTTTGTTACTGCTGAACTATTAATTTATTAGGAAACAAAGATTTTATGTCCTTCTGAAGATGCAATAAAGTACTTTAATTTCTCATTGGCAACAACTACTTTTATGGACTGGTCCTGATTTGTGCAGTGCTTCTCTTAGATAAATTTAAGATGAAGGCTATCGACCATACCATAAAGAACAACAATTCACAATATTTGGGGTTAAACCCTAGTAATGCTGAAGAGGAAAGACATAGAGATAAGGGTTTGGTGTCAAATGGTGAGACTTGGTTGTGTATCTGGCTGTCTGAAGCATGATTAAGGTTTAACCCAAAGTATTGTGAATTGTGTGTGTGTTTTGTCAATACTGTGTCATGTTGTCATCTTAGGTAAATGATAATCTTATTTACAAATGTTTTATGTAATTCACTTTAAATAATTTTGACTGAAAATGTATAAATGTATTTAATACTTGTATATTCCGTTATTAAATTTGTGTATGTATATTTTTTTTCAGCTAATAGAGAGAATCCTCGAACTGGTTTATGATATTAAGCCAGAACTTCACAAAAACTTCAGAGCTGCGAAGTAACTGTCTTGATTAGTTCAAATAAGTTACTTTATCAGTTCTATTATTTACCAATTATTAGTTGTGATTTTTGGTTAAAAGCAAATTGCTGATGCAAATGTGTGTATATCTTGTACAAAAATTGGGTGGTGGAATATGTCATTAAAATTTTTAGACAAGGTTCGTGGATTTTTTTGGGCTTTTTTCCACACTCAAAATTCTATTTATTGTTACAAAATACTGTGCATCATTTCTAACATTCCTCATTATTAGTAAAGACCAATCAATGTAAATGATTTTTTTTAATGTTCTTGCGGATGTAATATATATTATAAGTAGTCAGACTTTGTCTCGTGTTTAATTAGAAATAGTAAAATACATACTATTAAATTAAGCATGCACTTCATTTGTTCTTTCTGTAAAAAGCTGTATTGCATTGTTTAGGTACCTGACCTGAATGTCCTTTTATTGTGTAGTCTTTATCTGTGTATTTATATTCTTTGACAAATATATGGAAATTTATGAAGTGTTAAAAATTGTCTTATCTATGTATATATTTTGGCTGTGCCTGATGAAAAAGAAGGAATAATGGATTTTAATTTATAAAAGCAGTTGCTGTTAATTTACTACTGTTAACATTTGAGTGTATTGTAATATATGTTTTTAGAATATGGTATTCTCAAATCAATAACTAGGATTGACATATTTTGCCAATTTCTTTGGGTTTACTCTTTAACATTACCAGTAATAAAAACTGGATAAGGCGTCAAACTGCTGTTAGACAATTGAAACAAAGTATAGCAAAAATAACCCATCGCTTACCACAGATAAAAGTAGGAGGCCAGGGAGAAGCACATTACCTCCTTGTACACTTACGTCCCCCACTGTCGGAGCTTCAGTTCTCTTCAACACTTCCTGGATATGCGCTCCCTACCTAGCCTCCCCAGCACATCCTTTGTCCACTTTATTCTCTCCAAAAACTATTCTTCCTTCAATTCTCCGTTTTATCACCAGATACGTGTACTTGGAAGGCGACATCTTATACCAGCTTCTTCCTGGACCATCAGGAACAATAATTCCTGAAGAAATGCCTGCTCAACCCCTTTCTGTGGTCCATATACATAGATTGTATACATTCTTAACAATCCTTATCCCTCCTCACTCCTCAAAATCCCCATACACCTACCTTATACCTTCTCCCCAAGATTCACAAGGCTGGCACTCCAGGGTGACCTATAGTTGCAGCATATGGTTTGCCCCTGAACAGATTTCGGTCTTTGTGTATCAACACCTCCAACTTTTTGTGCAGAATCTTCCTACATCAAAGACTCCCACATTTCTTGGACCATCTGTCTAAAGTCCCCACTCCCCTACCTCCAAATTCCTTCCTTGTCTCCATTTACATAATTTCCTTGTGTACTAACATCCCCTACTGTCATTGCCTCAGTTCCCTTCAACACTTCCTTGATATGCGTCCCCTACACAGTTGACCCAGCACTTTCTTTTTTCACAACCCTAGGCAACATCATCCTCTCTAAAAACTAATACTCATTGAATATTTGCAACAGGTTTGGCTGTGTTTTCATTGTACAATTAATACTCCTTTAGTCTCAAAGTTTATCGCGGGTACCTGCATGGTACATCTTATGCCGATCTCTTCCTGGGCCATCTGAAGGAAGATTCACTTACTATTTTGCAAATTTAATTCACTTTTTTATATATATTTTTATTATAATATTTATATCTTTCTAATTTTATTTATTTACTCAGATCATTTTTTTTTTTTTTTTTAGGAAAAGATTAGATAATATTCTGTTTTACAATTAATGTTTCATCTTTGTTTCATTAATGTGGCAGGTCAGGATGAACATACATCTTTCTTCCTACCACATGACTAAGGTTATTAACCGAAATATTGTGGGTTTTTGTTCATATTTATCTAGACTGCCTGCTTTCATCTACGGTAAATGAGTTATTTTCCCTATCCTACCTTATTTTCAATGCTTAACAGTAGTTTTACTGTCACCAATGCCTATTATTGGACATTAATAAGGAATGGGTCCAGCCTTTGCCTTTATGATTACTTTAACTCTGCTGGGGAGAGTTTCAATGAGATGGGTGAATGTTAGTATAAGAAAGACTGCCCATTCTTCCCCAAGGGTTAAAACCAGAGAAGATAGTGATGTTGGAAACTGACATCTGAAGTAAAGTCGACATTCTAACTCATTCCAAAGGTGTACTGTTGAATTCAGGTTGAAACATTGGGCAGGCCAGACCATTTCAGGAATATTATTGTCAACAATCCATTGCTTCACAGATACAACTTTGACAGGATGCATTGTCATTCTGATACAGTCATTGTCTCTGAACCATTACTCTAATGTACGCAGTACACAATGATTTAAAAGGTGTTCATATCCTTCTGTATTTAAAGTTTTCTTGAGGGAAGTAAGTGATCACACCTAAACCATGAAAATCATTCCCCTATTATAACACCATCTCCGTACCTGATTTTTGGCACTACACATGATGGAAAGTAATGCCAAACCCTTATATCACATTGCTGCAGGGGATAGCATGATTCATCGGCAGTTCTATCATTACCGTGGCGCCAAAATCTGATGATGAATTCTTGTAGAAATCGATGAAACAAATCGAAAATAAAGAATAAAATTTTTTGATATCTCGCTTGGTTTTCGAGATTTAGCATGTTAAAAAT
Organism: Vandiemenella viatica; assembly: GCA_031002005.1. Taxonomy (NCBI): domain Eukaryota; kingdom Metazoa; phylum Arthropoda; class Insecta; order Orthoptera; family Morabidae; genus Vandiemenella; species Vandiemenella viatica. The sequence goes on from CM061919.1 coordinate 250,410,272, forward strand.
CAGTCATAAGTATAGTTCCTTCTGGTTTTGGTGTTTTTTCTTCTGGTCCAGGCCGTATTTCAACCTAGCAACAATCACTAGGAAGAAAATAAAACACCTTTAGTGCATTTCCAGCATGTAGATATAGTGGTTTTGGTGAAAAAAATTTCTGGTCCAGGCCGGATCTCACCTTAACCTCCTCACTTTTGAGTTACAATATCTCGAAAACTAAGTGAGATATCAAAAAACTTTATTCTTTATTTTCCATTTATCTCGTCGAGTTACATACGAATTCAACATCAAATTTGGCTATACCGAAATTTTTCTTCTGGTCCAGGCCGTATTTCAACCTAATTACGTCAATTTTGAGATACGATATCTCGAGAACTAAGCGAGATATCAAAAAACTTTATTCTTTACTTTCAATTTGTTTCGTCGATTTCTACAAGAATTCAGATTTTGGCGCCACGGTAATGATAGAATCCCCGATTCATCACTCATTTCCAGTTATCCACTGACCATTGGCGTTGCTCTTTATATCACCTGAAGTGTTGCTCAGTATTAACTACCTAAATATTTGATGTATGAGCAGCATCTCAACCTTAGCACAGCCTTAGTGTTGGCTGGGCTGCTTGTAGCACTTTGGAACTCAAGAGTGATTACTGGACTGAGCATGGTGGGTGAATGGTTAACATTATGGCCTCACATTCAGGAGGACGCGGGTTCGAATCCCCATCCAGGCATCCAGATTTGGGTTTTCCATGGTTTCCCCAAATCACTCCAGGTGAATGCTGGGATGCTTCCCTCAAAAAGGCCATGGCTGAATTCTTTCCCATTCCTTGTCCCCAGTCCCATCCTGCCTCTAATGACCTAAGCTGTCGACAGGGCGTAAAGCCGTAAGTAAAAAAAAAAAAAAAAAAAAAAAAAAAAAAAAAAAAAATTACTGCAACTGATATTTTGTGATTTTTTTTTTACGAGGGTTGCCTTTTAAGTTTTTACAATCGAACAATAGGTGGCGTTAATGAGTTGTGGCACCATTGTATTTGTGAACAATAATGTTTGTTATTGTGAAGCCAGTAGCAATTTAGAAATTGACTGAGTAAGTTGTTGATATTGAATGTTTAAAAGACACAAGTTTGTGCAAAAATGGAAATCACCCGTGAAGGCTTACGTTGGATGACTTTTTTTATGATTAAAAAAAAAGGCCTTGCTCAACAACAATGCATAGAATCGCTTCGTGCAACTTTTGGTAATGAAGCACCATCAGAGAAGACTGTTACCAATTGGTTTGCAGAATTTTGTCATGGTCGTGCGTCTGCCAGTGATGAATGTCGAGAAGATCAGCCAAAATCGGTTGTCATTCCTAGAAACATCGATGCTGCGCGCAACATGATCAAAGATCGGCATGTGACTTACAGACAGTTAGAGGCGTCTCTTAGGATATCACAGAAATCGATTTTGCATGAACATTTAGGTGTGAAAAAGATATGTTCCAGATGGATTCCTCATAATTTGACCGAAGCACAGAAAAAGGGTCATGTTGATTGGTGTCAGGAAATGTTGAAAAAATTCGAGTGAGGACGTTCAAAATCCGTATAGAACATTGTAACAGGAGATGAAACTTGGATATATTCGTATGAACCTGAAAGCAAACAACAGTCTACTGTTTGGGTGTTTGACGATGAACCTAATCCCACTAAAGTTGTTCATTCACGGAGCACTTCCAAGAAAATGATCGCTTGTTTCTTCGGTTGTACTGGACACGTCGTGACCATTCCATTAGAGGATCGAAGACCTGTTAATGCCGAATGGTATACAACAGTTTGTTTGCCAACGGTCTTCGATGAAATAAGGAAAAAGAACAAAAAATGTCGCATCATTCTTCATCACGACAATGCCAGCTCCCATAAAGCACGTCAAACAATAATAATTGAAGGAGAAAAACATTGGATTAATGTCTCATTGCCCATATTCACCCGATTCATCGCCTAATGACTTTTTCTTGTTCCCTACTGTCAAACGAAAGATGCGCGGACAGCGATTTTCATCACCTCAAGAAGACTTTCAAAACCATGTTTCTGAAATATCAGATTCACAGTGGAAAAAATGTTTCCAGAATTGGTTTGAACGTATGCAAAAATGTACAGACCTTAAGGGAGAATATTTTGAAAAGCAATAAAACACTTTGTTTCGAACTTGTTCGTTTCTGTTTCACTTTTTGAGAAAACTTAAAAGGCAACCCTCGTACAACTGCCATCTGCAATGTTCAACACTCACTGTCTATCATTAAATGAGGGAGGTCTGTATTCAATGTCACATTATACAACCATATAGCGTATTTATGACTAGACCAACAGGGAAGACCGCCTCCAAGGTTTCCTCAATTCACTGTAAAATAACTGTACCATCAACTTCACCTGCACTTATTCCCACATATACGTCACCTTTCTTGATGTGGTCATATACATATTTGTGCACACCAAGTCAATAAACTTACATCAGTACTTAGTTCCCATTCCTTCCATACCAAATGTTCCCTTTTTTACAGCCTTGTAATCAATGGCAGACTCATCTGTTCTGTCCATGAATCACTTTCCAGGTATTCCCAAAAATTACCTCAAACTCTCATTTCTCACTGCTCCCCCTCGCCTCTCTCAATCTTGCAAACAAGCAAATCTTTCATACTGTCGCTCACAATTCCGTTTCTGCAGCTCCAAAAACTTATCTCCTGGCCCGGAGTTCATTAAGCAAATCCTTTGCCAGCGGCCTCACTTCCTACGTTCCTTCCCCAAAATGCAGAGCCCCCTTCCTAAAATATTACCAGTTACCCCATGTAGATGCTTCAGCAGACCTTCCATCTAGAAAAACATTTTCGTAAACAGGTACTCGCACTCCGACTCCTAGTCGACCACATGGTTCTTTTACCTTCAATAAACATTGCTTCAGAACTTGCAGCATGCATCCAGTTACCAGTACCTATTCCAATCTTATCACAGGGAAGTCCGCGGCTGAACTTTTTCTGTCTTACGACACATACTGTGCTTCTCACAGCTAATTTGTTCGATCTTTTGTCGAGTGTCACAAGTTGGCAGCATTGATGGGAAACTTGGGATTCTGCAACTGTATAGCATGTCTCGTCGAAATAAAGGTTAAGTCATATCTTTTTTCCATTTACAAGTGTTTTTACTGCTTTAATAACTTATTAAATCTGTACAGACATTTCTCAGTTTAATTCAAACTATAAATTAATGTTATAACAAATTTCAATCATCAATAAAAAATTAATTATTGTTTCAAAAAAAAAAAAAAATTCATGGTCATTCATTGTTAACTAGCAATAAAACAATAGTAGTTCACTTGCACTTTTATTATGAGCTCAGGACTGAAGAGGATATTATAGGACATGCCACTTGCAGTACAGCTCGTTTCATTCAACAACTTACCTGCCTTCATTGCACCGCTTCTTACATTGGCCTCACCACTAAACAAGGAAAACAATTTGTACTTCCACTGTCCCACCCAGTGATAGCCCACCCAGCTCACATGGCTAACAATCTCGACACTTAATATCTTGGTTCTCCGGGTGGAGCCGCGTCGATTTGTTAAAAACTAACGTTTCTGCCATCTTGCTGTGGCTTTCATCTGATGAAAGCCACAGCAAGATGGCAGAAACGTTAGGTTTTAACAAATCGACGCGGCTCCACCCGGAGAACCAAGATATTACATACAGTGACCGCGGAAGCCTTCGTAATCAATCTCAACACTTGTTTTGCTGTTAGAGTTTTTACTGGCTTTGCTACCTCTTTGGAACTCCACAGATGGGTTCTAGCCTACCAACACATGCTAGACACCAGACATCCTTCTGGTCTCAACCTCTGTTAATACCTCACCTGTAAACCTGTCATGTTATAAATATACAATTGATTTTTAATAATTTTGTATTTGTAGTTCTTACAAAATGTATTAATTTTATTTCACTTTACTTTGACTAGTAATTACATAGATACAAATTGTTGTTGGTCCACTCCTCACTCCAAATGGTTCATCCCTGGCTCAGTCAAGGGGCAGGTCTGAATGTGCACTCATAATTCCTCTTGCCACATCTCTCGCTTTCTAAGGTTTTTTGTCAAAATGTAATGTGTGTTCATCCTGAAACTCACTCCTTCATCTGTGGTAAGCAACGGGTTATTTTCTATACACTTTCTTGTTTCCAGTAGCTAAAAACTTTAGACAGAAAGTCCATTGGCATTCCCCCTTCCCCCAGAATTCTCGTCTGTAGTTATCTGATTGTTAAATTTCAAAGTTTGTCACTGATAATTAGATCCAGATTAATTATGACCTAAACTATTACGCAGCTTAAAAATTTTGTAATATTGCACTAATGTGTGTGTATATGAGATTTGTATACAGTAAAGAATCATCATTATCGCTGAAATGTGTTAAAATCCTGATATGAACATTATTGGACATGCCACCTGTTCAACCACTCATCTTATATACCAACTAACTTGCCGCTTTTGCACCAGTTCTTACATAGGCCTCACCACACAGCAACTCTCTGTTAGAATGAATGGCCACAGACAAACAGTCCATACTCATAACCTGTACCTTCCAATACCAGAACATGCCAATAGCCATGATCCCAACAACCTCAACGACTGTTTCACTGTGAGAGCAGTCAGAGTTTTCCCTGACAGCACCACTGCAGCAGAACTCTGGAGATGGGAACTAGCGTACCAGAATATCCTGGATACAAGACACCCACCTGGACTTAACCACCGTTAAATTCCAATTAACCCATCACTACACTTTTTTTTTTTTTGCCATGTTTATACCGTACCATTACTACATTTGCTCATTTTACCATCCCCTGCCAAAATATTAAATATATTATCTCAGACATTGTATACCGATATCGATAGTCTACTCCTTATCCGTCCTCCCCCCCCCCCCCCCCACCACAACACGGTTAGTCATTAGGTAATGTTCGGTGTGCACACACTTTCCGAGCCTAATGGCCCGTTTTTTCTATTTGTGAGCAAGGCATATGCCGAAATATTGTGTAGTTGTTTGTCAGCATTAGTGTTCTCTCATCGCATCCATCCACTTTGGTATGTGGTGGGTTAATTTCCCTTTCTTTTCTTATTTATATCGCCTAGAAGCCGCTTCCATTTTCCTTAGTTGCATCATGATATGAACATTCAACAGATATATCAGGCCCATGGGGACTAAATCTGATGATAAAGTAATTGAAGGACTACATGTTAACAAAGCAATTGTAATGGATATTAAGGGGTTCCATAAACAAGTGGTCAAAATCGAAGGCAGTAATCAGTACATCTGTATAAAGACACATATTTCAGAACTGAAGAAATATTTCAAGGTAAAGGAAGAAAACACAAGTACAGTGTAGTCGAGGTGGAAATAGGTTAAGGAATGATTCTCATGAGAGAAGAAATGTTTATTTCAAAACAGAAAATAAAAGTATGGAACCTACATGCTACACTAGGGAGATATGAAGCAAAATATGCCGGTAAGAAGAGACTGGAACACAAAAGAGTTAAGAGAGAACAATGCAATAGGGAAAGCTTGAAAGAACTAAACAAGGGATAAGTAACAATAAAGAAGGGAGCTAAACATGGGTTTGTGAAGAATAATGGTGAACGAGCCATTGAATGATGTATCTATAAATTTAACTATTTTAGAAAACTTAGGGGAAAGGAAGGTATTAAGATGGTTAAAGATAGGGATGGAAAAGCTAGTGAGGGTTAAAATAAGGTAGATATCTTGAGGATTCTATTAGCAACTATGATTCAGGAATGGGAGAGGAGGAGGAGGAGCTTGTCAACATAATTAGAAATGAGCAGACTACGAAATTTGAAATTCATAATCAGGAGGATATGAAAGAATTGAAAAAGTGTAAAGGGGCTGGCTGTGGTATAACGGAGATGAATAACTATAATAATTACTCTTAGAGAAAATTGGTAGTTAAGGGTAACGTTTAGATAAACAGATGGAAGATAGCTCAGGACCGACGAACTTGGTGAGACCTTGTCGTGTTCGTTTTGAATTTAAAGTTGCTTGCGGAAAAGAACCTGTATAACTTGGGATGATTAAAGATGTTATGACATTATAAATAAAAAGGAATCAAATCATATAAGTTCATTGGTTATTAGCGAAGCTAGAAAACTTCAGAAGAAATTACATTAAATAATTAAACAGATATTTTTACTACGACTACGAAATAAATAAGTAGAAAATACGAGCTAAGACAACATAAATATACGACATGGCGTAGATAATATTACTATGGATGTATTAAAAATAGAGTGATATGATATTGTTCCTTACATTGAAATGTTATTTAGATGGAGTCTGGAGACTTGTTGCTTACCAGGATACTGGAAAAGTGCAATAGTAGTTCCGGTGCTATAAGGAGCAATGACAAAAAGGGTTAAAAATTACAGATAAATCACTTTGCCATTAGTAATAGGTAAATTAATGGATGTCTCCATTAATATGATATACTACCACTCAAGAAATGGCCGAGGAAAGAAACTGGTTTGGAAATTGGCAGTACGGCTTTACGAAATGATATTCTTGAGAAGCTGTTTGTGGGCTATAAACAAGGTATTTCAGATGAAATGGAGAAAGGAGGCCAAGTTGATAATATAGTGTTAGATCTTTGTAAGGCATTTGGTAACTAGCCATAAAATGGTGTTAAATAAGGTATCCACTAGGAAGGGTCAAGAAATGACTTGCTAGTTAGAAAAATTCTTAAAAGAGAAAGTGAAGAGTTAATGGAAGCAAATACAGTATTAAAAGAGGTGGAAATTAAAAAGGTTGTTCCACAGATAGTCTATTGTGAACATTGTTATTCATACTACTAATGAATGAGCTCGCTCTCTTTACGGCTTTACATAGTCGCCACAGTTCCATCCATTTTATACTATTCTTAGTCAAGTAGTTTTGAGGGCACTTTATTTACACATAATCTCAACATTTAAGGTTATTGGAAGTTCATTATTTCAGTTAATATAATTTATTTGTTTTGGGTCTGTGTTATTGATAAGGGCACTTCAAATTTGTGCATAAAAAATGGGGGAGGGGTTATCAATGTTCCTACATACTGGAATCGTGCTATAATTTGGTCTTTGTGTATTTTCTTCTGGTGTTTATGTAGTAATAGTCATGTAGCAGGGGGAAAAGGGGGGGAGTGTTCAGACTTGCCTTAGAATTTGGTTTTTAAGACATTGTGTTAATGGTTTACAGTAATGCTGTTTGCAGGTAATCTTGTGTTATATAATACAATCAAAATGGGAGATAATGCTCCAGTGTGAAATGGGCAGAGTATCTAACAAGGTAAGTAAACATGGAATGAAGATAAATTCCAAGAAGGTCCAGCTTATTAGGATTACAGATTTAAAAAAAACTAAAGTTTGTTTTCAATTATAAAGTTAGGAACGAATTGCTTATTTAAGACCCGAAGTGTAAATATTCTGGCACAACATTTGATAATAATTTCAGTTGGACAAAAGGTTTCAAATATTACATTTATTGGAAAGGATGATAAGGACATATACCAGAAAAGTGAAGGAATTGGGTTACAAAACTCTGACTAAACCATTGCTTGAATATGGTGATATAGTGTGGGACCTACATTTTGGGCATCAAATACAGGAGTTGGAGGGGGTAAAAAGGAGGGCAGCTAAATTTTTCTGTGAAATTAGCACAAAATGTGATTGATATGATAAAGGAGCTTGGTTTGGATTATTTGGAAGACAGGTGGAGGGTGAAGAGAATTTCGGGAGTGGTGGAAGAATCAGGAGTAGTGAATGGAAGGGGAAAGATGAGTGTAAGCTGTCACTTTATTCTAGGACTAAGAGAGTGGGAAAATTTTCTTTTGAAGGCAATGGAGTGGATTTGAAAAAATTATAACATTCATAATATCCTAATGATGAATTTCAAAAATTTTAGTTTGCTCATTTTTATGGACAAGTTCCTCCTTTGATTTACACCCTCCAATCTCTGAACAATATTCCTGAAAGGTTTCGTTAAACCAGTTATTTAATGACTCTGCCTTCATCAAATTCTCAGTAACTTCTCCATCCTTATCTATAACTGTCTGAATGCCTTCTCTTCCCCTACATTTTCTAAAATAGTCATAGAAATTTCTAGATACATCATTCAGTGCTCCCCCTGCATCCATGAACCGATTTTTAGCTTCCCTATTTGCTGCTATTAATTCCTAGCTTAGTTTTTACAAGTGTTCCTTTCTGGCTTGCTGTCTCTTAACTCTGTTATGTTCTCTTCTTACCAGCCTCCTAGCCTTCCTATCACAGTAAGTACGGTCTGTACTTTCTCATTTTCAGTTTTTGAATAAACATTTCTTTCCCCATTCTTATTATCTCCTGGAACCCACTTCAACATATTGACCTTTCCCCTGACATGTTGGCCCACACATCTAATAGCATGGATTTCTTCATAATTGGATTAGGTAGCTGGCAAGGTCATTTCCTCCTAAATTCGTACAGAAGTCATGTGAAATGAAGTATCTTTTAATTTTACTATATTTTTTGATTGAATGATGTCACTACTTTGTTATCCTTTAACTGGTGACACGTGTTCTCACTATGACCATCTGCTGCTAGAAAAATTCAAATATATTTCGAAATAAATGCCTAAATGTCACTTGGAAAGGACAGATTAAATACATCCAACTCACACTGGTCTTGCGCAAGACTTGCATTCGACACAGCCACTCATAGAATGAAATAGACCACTGGAGGCAGTGGGGGGAGCAACGATAATGTAACTGCGAGTATAAGTCATAAAAAAGATTAAAATGGTTGAAAAATAATAGTAATAAAAAATTTAAAAAATATATTTGAAAATTTTTGAAAAATATATGAATCTATTGTGCTGGCCAATGATGGGTGTATAGGGTGAGGATGGAAGATATATATAAGTATATATAATTCTTAAGTATGTATGTATATATATATAATTAAGGAAGGATAGGGAAATATGACCCAACATTTACCACAGATGAAGGCGGCTGGGACGAAGAACAAAAAACAAACACAAGAGAAGCGCAATATTTCGGCCTACAACAGCCTTAAACGTGCAGAAGGTGAAGCACCAGGCGCTGTCACATGTGTACACATAGACGGCCGACTGGTGAATGGCGTCTCAGGCGCGGATGGTAGTTTAGGTGGAAGGGGGGGGGAGAGTAAGCTCAAATATTGGGTCGATAATATATATATAACAATGAGCAGGTAAAAGCTTTAAGGCAATAAAACTAAGGAAGGATAGGGAAATATGACCCAACACTTACCACAGATAAAGGCGGCTAGGACGACGAACAAAAAACAAACACAAGAGAAGCGCAATATTTCGGCCTACAGCAGCCTTAAACGTGCAGAAGGTGAAGCACCAGGCGGCGTCACATGTGTACACATAGACGGCCAACTGGTGAATCAGTTGGCCAGCTGCCAGCATGCAGCCTTCTCACTCCTACTGATGAAGAGCCATGGGGCTCGAAAATTATATTCATGTGTTTTTTTTTGTGTACCAACGCCGCAGGAATCCTCTTCTATGGTAAGCAGTGGTTTTTATCCTATCCTAATGTTTAATATATATATGATAGGACAGGGGAAACAAAACAGATACCCGTCACTTACCACAGATGAAGGCAGGAGGGCAAGACAAACACACAAAAAAACAAAACAAAATGCACAATATTTCAGCATGAACCTTAATCATGTGAGAGGCGAGACATATGTCAGGGGGAAAGATGTGGTCACATCCCAACCCACCACTTGAATCATATCATATGTCTCACCTCTCACATGATTAAGGTTCATGCCGAAATATTGTGCATTTTTTTTTAACGTGCTTGTCTCGCCCAGGGGCGTAGCTACCATAGGGCTAGGTGGTGCAGTGCACTGGTGCCTCCCACACTCTAGGGGCCCCTGAGCGCAGCTGAGGGGGCCCCCAAGCGTGGCTCAAAGGGCCCACGGGCCTTCAGGGCAAAAGGGGGACCGTTTTTTTTTTTTTCCTTTTTAGCTCTGATAGCCTTGTGAACCTAGATACGCTACTGCTTAGGGGGCCCCCAACCACAGCCCAGGGGACCCCATGCTCAGCTCAGAGAGGCCCCCATGTTCAGCTCAGGGCACCTACCAGCAACTTGCAGAGCTAAAAAAAAAGTCTGGCCTGAGGGCTCAACATAATTTTTTTTTTTGCGCCGGGGCCCTTGTTGACCTAGCTATGCCAATGGTCTCGCCCTCTGCCTTCATCTGTGGTAAGTGACGGGTATCTGTTTTTTCCCACTATCCTATCGTATTTTCAGTGCCAGCAGTTTCTTTGTTTCCATTATATATATATATAACAGTAAATAATAGAAGATAATTAGCAAATGGATTTACAAACAAAAAAAAAGGGATAGCGAAATGAACCACCACTTACCTTAGATGATAGTATCATGGAGTGAACACATAAATAAGCACAAAACTCAGGAAATACAATGACTATTTCGAGACTTGGCTCTTCGTCAACAGGAGAAAATCAAGGAGGGAGGGTGGAGTAGGAGACCGTTTCACAGAATGACTGTTAGCCAGGAACATGGCGGGGGTAAATTCAAACAGAGGACAGGGAGAGGGGGACAGTGAATTGGAGCTAGTACCAAAGAATGCAAAATGTTACAAAAGGGTGCAGAAAAATATATTAAAATGTTCATAACATAATTTGAGAAAGTCAAAGTAAATAAGTGAACAAAATAAAAGTGAAAAATTATAATAATAATAAACCAATCTATGTAGTTAAACATCACCTCTGGTATGTGGTGGTTCAATATACTGTAGACAGTGGGCATGGAGGCAAGTAGAAGATAGAGGGGAGGACTCTGATAGCATGGACCATGAAACAAGAATTGAAATTATTAGTGTAATGAGAGATGGCATGGATACGATGTTTTGGATTCCGAGTGAAAACTGTCGGACGGTGGCCATTCATTCTAATGGCTAACGGATTGGTAGTCAAACCTATGTAGGAAGCCAGGCAGTGTTTGCAGGTAAGCTGGTATATTACGTGGGAGGTTTCACAGGTGGCGTGTCCTATGATAGGAAAGTTCTCGTCAGTGATGGTGATGGTGAAAGTGGAGGCATGGTGAATGTTGCACATCTTACAGCAGGGGATCCTTGGGGCTCTCTGATGGGACAAGGAAGACTGTGTTTGTGGACTAATAGCTTGCTGAGGTTGGGAGGCCTGCTGAAACAAGTTATGGAAGGGCCAGGGAGGATATTTGGAAGAATGGATTTCATTTCTGGGCAGGTTAATACGAAATTATAACCCTGCCGAAGGATTTTATTGATGGATTCAAGGCCAGGGAAGTATTGTGTAACCAGGACTGGACTATGGTTGGTTTCAGGGGGTTTGTAGCTGTCAATAGGTAGAGCAGGTTGCAATGTGGCTCGTGAAAGTTGCTTGTGAACCAAAGCTGGGGGATAATTGCAGGATACCAATGCTTGTGAGATGTAGCTTGAATATTCCATAAGGGATTTCTGATTGGACTGCCTCGAATTGATGCTTATTTATGTGTTCACTCCATGATACCATCATCTAAGGTAAGTGGTGGTTCATTTCGGTATCCCTTTATATATATATATATATATATATATAGAGAGAGAGAGAGAGAGAGAGAGAGAGAGAGAGATTGTTGGGAAACAAAGGCGCTAAAAGCAAATATATTGAACATTAGGATAGGATAAAAAAGCACTGCTTACCAAAGAAGGAGATTCCTGCGGCGTTGGTACACGAAAAAAACACGAACACACAAAGAATAGAATTTTCGAGCATCCCTCTTCCTCGGTAGAAGTGAGATGGCTGCACGCAAGCCTAATGTTCAATATATATATATATTCTTCTTCTGGTCCCTATCCGTTCCGGATGTTGGCAACCATCTTAGCTGTCTCGTCTCTGCTGGCTGATGCTATATATATAATTCTTAAACTATATACACATAACATCCTAAGTTAGTTATTATAGTTGAATGTAATTTTTACAGTTTTATTGTTACATTTGTACATAGTTCAAAAATGATTTGTTGCAGAACAAAGCATACTGAAAAAGAGGTAACACAATATCAAGGGGTATTCTTTGTCTCAGTCTAAAAAGTTGTGAAAAATCTTATTGCTAAAAAGCTCCCTAAGTGATAAATTGTATGAAGGCAGGGAAATGGGAACTCGATTCCAATACTGATTAGTAGGGTTCGGATCATTACAACAAATCATTTTTTCCTGCCTTCTTTTTGAGCTGTACTGCTGAATTAAACACTGACTAAACATTTCTGATTGTATTTAAATGTATTTTGTACAGTATATAAATGCATATTCAGGCCATTTTCCTAGTTTTGGAATATTATGATAATATTTATGGTCATATTTTGAGGTAAAACTTGTAATTTTTTAATAGTACTGGGAATTCACTAGAAGTTATACATTAGAAGAAATTAGGATAATTATTCAAAGAACTGTACTCCATTATACATTGGAGGAAAAAACAAAATTGTCACTGAATTGGTCAGAATTCGCCAGTCAAGATTTAAAGTTATAGACTGTCGTCACTCCCTAAACATTAATGTTCCACCTGACTTTTAACCTCGACAATGCTGCAGCAGCATGTCTGTGTTGATCTGAGTCAATCAATTTCTCATTGTTGCCAGAACTTTTGAAAATAATCCTCAATCATCATTAAATCTGCAGTGGATCAGTGAGTATCACCATGCCAAAAACAAAATTTTCTGTAAGTTCAAATTTACGGCGTTACATAAAGAAATTTGAAGAGGAGTATTTTAGTACAAACGAAATAGTTCTTTTCCCTAAATTATATGAAATTAAAGTGACTTCAACAAAAAAAAAATCAAAATTTAATTTTCCAATGGTGCATGGAAGCAGATTATGCTGTCTACACGAAAGCAACACTACTAGATAAAATAAATGATGTAAAATTGAGGATGTTTTGATGTATAGTAAATTTAAATATTTTGTTATATTTTGTTATTTTTAGGTCGTATTTACCAGTTTTTAAAGTTATATTTGTGTGCATATTTCTCTCTTTTTTTGACATAAAGTTCTGAACCCTACTGATTAAGTTGTTTATAGAAAACATAATATAATTAAATATGATTACATAGAGAAATTATTGTGAATAACGGGAAGGAATCCAGACAGGATTTCTAGTTGGGATTGGGGAGAGTTTAGTGTGAAAAGATGATAACTGCCAAAATTATTCAGCTTGATGGGAATACATAAAAGTGAAGGTTTCATATGGCAGAGGGGGAACTGATGGTGAAAAATATGAATGTACATACCTGGGAATATTAGCTGATTGTAAGCTAAACTGGGCAACCCACATTGAAATGGTTGTAGGGGAATGGTTGAAAGTATTGCATTTATTAGAATGTATGTGCAAGGGAGGTAAGAGAGATTGTATAGTATGAGACCCTCATTGTGGGTATCAGATAGTGCAGTTGGAAAGAGTGCAGTCAGATTTGTCTGGACATTACCATGGCATGCAGCTGATAAATAAGCTGGGCTGGGAGTCATTCACAAAAAGGTGAGAAAAGAAAATTGTGGGTATTAGTAAAACATAAAATGATGTCCAGGTAAATATTCAGGAAAGGTACAGAAGCAGCATATGGAAGAGAAAAGAGAACAATAATTAACAGGCACTTTATTCCAAGCTTAAGGCAGTAGGACAACATAGGAATCTGTGATTGGAACAAATTATTTAGGATGATAATGTAGGCTACCTTAGACTGTGAAAAAGTTTAAGGTAAAAATGTGCACGAGTCAAAAGCACAAGTGTGGGGAAATTGTCACCAGGGCTGAAATTCAGTATACAGTTAACCCTTTTTTGGGAGGGGGTAATTGTAATATTCATAATGAAAAATATTACTGTTTACGAATATGAAATATTATTTTAATGCAGAAATAGTTATACTTTTAAACCTTATAAGTAGCTACCATTTGAAATATATTACATTACTATTTACATTCTGCACAGTAAAATACAAAGAAAAGTGAAGAAAATCTTTTAAGAGATCACCTAATACAATGGGTATGATTCTCAGTCTACATCTTAATGCAATATATTTTGATACTCTACCAAACAGCATATCGGATGGAAGCACTGAACCCTTGTTCTCTATGCTAAGGAAGTTTTCGACAGAGCGAAAACAAAGAGGAGTCCAACAAAATAAGCAAATGTGCAAATAAAGCTAAATACTACTACCACAAACTCAAATAGAAATTCATATTAGTGAAATGTTAACACAAAAATAACCTATTATTCATATTTTAATTTCTCTATCTTGACCTTTTATGGTCTTTCCTGAAAGGTAAAAAAAAAGGGATTACTGGAGATCGCGATTCCGCCAGGAGTTTACATCAAAATACTGCAGTGGTCAATCGCAAAACTCCACTAGAAATTCTTTCCCAAGTACATTTAACGGTTTCATGCTGGTCCAGGCTGTATTACAACCTAATTTCTGCTTCAAAATAATGGTCCAGGCTGTATTATATCGTAATTACTGCTAGAAAACAATACGTCTTGCGACTGACTACAGCAGTTTTCCAATGATAATACTGACTGTTGTTGTAGCGGAATCGCGATCTCCAGTAGACCCAAAAAAAAAAGTCTCACAGAAGATTTTGACATTATCTGGTATCTATAACCGAAATTCATCTGGTGAAGCTTACATAACGATACAAGTCGTCACTAACATGACGTTCACGAAAGCAGGTTACAAATTACACCTTCAGCATGAACTGCAACTGGACTAAAGCACGCGCAATAATACTGAACCGCGATGTAAACTTGACCCAATTCATCTTTTCACGATAGACTAAAGTCGTAACATCAACAAAAATTGTAACTAATTTAAATAAAATAAAAAATGTAAACACTCTTAGAGATTATTGTGAGCAAAAGAAGACGGCTACTGAAATTTGTGTATCACCGCATAAAAACTTGACGACAAACGTTGACAGATGGCGTTGGCAACCACAGCGCTGTTCTGCGGCTTCGTTTGGAAGTAACAAATACTTGCTGCTTTGTGCTCTTCGCTTCAGTTTGCGTTTACCTGGTATCCGCTACGGACAATGGTTTTGGATGCGTGCATCTTCAAAAGGCACAGTTCTTGGCCACATAGAAGTAGAACGAGGAACAATTTTACTATTCATATTGTAAGACTTTTATATTAGTGTTTTATTTAAGCAAGATGTGGTGTCTTGTAAGTCAACCTAATTCTGTGATATTAGAAGTAGAAGTCGACCCCAAAGCTAGAGGCCAGGAATGCCTTGAAAAGGTATGTAAAAGTATTTCTTTTTATCCTGTAGTTTAGGTAAGCTGTTTGCTCCATAATATCTCGTAACTAAATACTACACAATACGTACTTGGCTGACAATGGCAGCATATTGACAGTTTTGAGCTGAAAATCGTTTGACAGTTTAAAATGTGATCATTGAAATATTTTGGTTATAACTTGATGTAAAATACAGGATTTTGTATGCGTAAATCGTAAACTAACTTTTTGTAAGCAACTCCTTTTTTTATAATTAAGTTCCTTAGGAAAGAAAGTTTGCTATGACTTCTTGTAAATTATGTTTGGTTTCACTGTTTTTTAATAACGTGTAGTGTTTGGTAACATAGTTTATTTGGAGTCCACCCTCTCAAATGAAAGCCAGTTTACTATTTAAAGTGGCTGATTGATAATCATTCTGTTACTCGACATCCTTGCTTATTAATGAATTGATGTAATACAAAGTGAATTTGTTTCCATGAAGACATGTTTCTTTTTTTAAAAAAAATAATGATAATGATAATAATAGGTAAGGAGGAGAACTCAAATTAACAAAGAACTGAAGCAGTGGTGGTCTTGTTTTTGTTGCACACTTTTATGATTACAATCTGATGATCAAAGGTTTTCTATCATTTTGTGGTTGTTTTCTCAGACGTTTAATTGACTTCATAACTTAATTTGCTGCATGATCATTTTATGCAACTGATGTTATTCATAATCCTCTTCGAGATGTAGCATTACTTTGGAAACAAACACCAGAGACATAAAATTCCCTTGGTTGAAAAGTAACGTTTTCTGTACCATGTAGTGTGACTATTGACTTTCCAACCTTCTCCTCAATGTCAGCTTTTTTAAGTCAGTTATTCTTATTTTGATATGTCATGTCATTCTTAAACTATGCCTTATTAAAGCGACTCACAAAAGTTCGTATTGCTGAAGTAAAAGGGCTCACAATTTAGTTAATCAGTGACGACTGACGAGGTTATCAATAGTGCCTTGCTGGTTCTCAAATAAACCAATTGTTAAAAGCAGATACTGGGCGAAAGTAGATAGGCTTGTCAAATACGGGAATAAGTTAACAAGTGAAGTTTTAAACAGTACCTATTTTAAAGTAACTGAATTTAAAGTAAAAATGTGCATGAAGGATAAATAAGTGTATATAGAAATTGCAAGCTGGACATAATATCCCTTCCAGTTAAAAATATTAATAAAAGCCTCGCGGGGAAAACTGAACATGCCCCAAAATGGACAAGGGGTAGTATTGTTAGCGAATATGTAACCCAGTAGTCATTTCAGTTGTGAATAATAATTTCTTTGGTTGGGCCTAGCAAATTGCCAGATGTCATAGATGCATCAAGTTTCGCTTCGTTTTACAGCCTCCAGTAAGTTTTGTGTGCTGAAGCCTGGGCTGCTGTGTGCAAACGTGACAGCCACCACGTCTGCGTGAGTTCCCGCACTCTGTCTTCTTGTCCTCGGACAGGCCCTGACAGAAGTGTGCCACCATTACTAGGGAGACTATTGCACCAACAATTAAGCTTTTCTTGTCAAGAAAACTTTTTAAAAATTTTCGCCGATGTTGATTTTGAAATAATATAATAAAAATATTAGCGGAGACCTAAAACACAAAATCAAGAATGCCAGCGGCAGTAATAAATTATTATAAAATGGCTTGAACTCTGTTACCGGTGATAGGCCTACTCATTTTTCTATACGAAGGAAGCAACGACAGAAAATTTTTAAATATGTAATATCGTTGTAGAAGCTGACAGATGTAAAACTTGAGGGGAAACTACTGAATTACAGGGCAAAAAAAAAAAGGTAAGAATCTGGACTAACCACGATAAAGTAAGATACAGTCGGCCTACATGTAATGCAGAAGAGTTTACAATACTCGTACACCAAATATCTAAGTTGGAATACATGAAGTGCAAGAATTGAGAACATTCAGTTATTTAGGACTGTGATAAGGCTGATGCAAGTAATAGGTGTGTCAAACATTGTTGGAGGTTTATGAATACCTATTTTCTAAGAATTGGTCGATAGACCACAGCATTTAAGTATACCGAACTTTGGGCATCAAGAAGAAGAATCATTTGAGTGTAGTGCTACAGGGGAATTTAAAATAATTTAGTAGTCCGGAAATGAAACTAGAGCAATATAATTATTGAAGAATTTTGCTAAAACGGAACTGGGATAGTGTCATATTTTGAAACACATGGAAGTGTTTAATTCGTTTCTAGAGAAAGCAATTGCGGAAAATAAAAGAAGAAAATGAAAGTTCGGCATATTAAGCAGATACTTGAAGATGTAAATTGTAGAACACATTTGAAAATGAAGATAACTGAAGACATTGCAATAAACTAGCAAATATACAGGTGACAAAAACACCGGACAGCTAGTAAAATATTAGCAGTGGCGAGTTACCTCGATGTGCGGAGGGGGAAATTTCAGTAAATTCATGAGATTCCTCCATACAAAACTGGAGACGATGAGAAATGTGGTCAGTATTTCCAATATCTTTTTAAACCAGCATAATACACTGAGAAGTATTTACAAAGAACGTGGCGACAAAGTGCTAGATTCCTCTGTTGATGTTAAGCGGTCAGATCTCGGTATTTTACTCTTGTTGGCTGAACGGTCGTAAGTTATTTCTGACGCTCATAACTATTACAAATGCTGGATGTATTTAAAGTTGCCGCATGGTATAGAAGAATGAGAAACATGTGGAAGATGCTGGATGAACACTTACAAAGATTCGATCTCACACTTACAAAAAGGCCTATAACCATACCTTCTTCCGTTATACCTTAAATCAGTCTTATTTATAAACCCAAGCCAACTTGTTTCACTTATCGCAAGTTTTACAAATGAGTGAGTGAGAATTCACCTGTACCGGTAATACATAAGTGCATTCTTCTTGAAGTTAATAACGTATCGAGAGCTTGATCATAATTTGGTTCGACTGGGAGAGGTTTCGGTAAATCACGGACAGTTAAAATCTGATTCTTCTATAATTCCCCGATATAAGAATCCAATGATAAAATTATTTTCATACTGTAAATATTTGTTAAACATAGATGGCTTTAATACATTGCCCCTTGTCTTTTTGTTCATGGATTTACGAGATATTGGAATCCTTAATGGTGTCTTTAGCTGAGCAGGTATGGTAGATAAGAGGACTTTTAACGGGAAGATGTGCTCCTCCTGTTGAAATAGGACAGGGCGTCCAAAACCAACAGACGCTTTAGTTGAACTAAATCCTGTAAAAACATAAAAAGCGTATTGATTCGTTTTGCGGTTTGGTCGTTTCGTTTCCTCATATTGTGCCGTAAACATTCTGCGCAATTATTTTAATCATTTTAGTTGGAATACGTTCATGTCTATTGGAAACCATGAAGTAAAGGTAAGCTTTAATGAGAGCACGCCAATCCTAGGAATATGAATGATTACGAAACAAATATGTAAGACCTAGGTAAGCTGATACGTTTTTCAACCGTAATTAAATGAAATCGTGGTTGTTTTTGAGCTCTAAGATTTGTGAAGCTGAATTTTGCCGTAACTACCATACTAAACGAAATTTCTCTTTCCATGAAGACGTGATTGTTTTCACACTGCCAATACCGCTGTGTCCGTGCTGTCTTCATTATCATCTGTTTCGTTTTCCTTACTGTATGGTAATGAAGTATTTTGATCTGGCACGTGACTCAGTCGGTTTGTTTTGTCAGTTGCTGATATTTAATGAGAAATATGTGCTTTTATATTCTTTGCTGATTACATCGTTCATAGATAATTTGCGTTGTATCCCCGTCATCAAAACTCGGTTGAATAAACCGTCTCTTATAAACATTTATAGTTGACCACCTCTAAAGGAATCTAAAAGCACCGAGCGTGGTGGTGTAACGGATAGCGTTCTGGCCTCGCATTCGGGAGGACGGCGGTTCGAATCCCCGTCCGGGCATCCAGATTTGGGTTTTCCATGGTTTCCCCAAATCACTCGAGGTGAATGCCGGGATGCTTCCTTCAAAAGGCCATGGCCGAATTCCTTCCCATTCCTTGCCCCCATCCTTTCCCGTCTCTAAAAGACCACGTTGTTAAAAAGGGACGTTAAACTGTTACAAAAAAAAAAAAAAAAAAAAAAAAGAATCTAAAAGCACATAGCTGTCCCTTTTCCACTCCCAATCTCCTCTGAAGTTCCTTTACAAAGCATCAGAAATTAAGATTGAGTTATTTGATCGATTAATTCCTACTGAATATTAACTGAATATCAAAAAAAATATTAAAAAATGCGCCAACACGCAGCCGAATACGACAAAGAAGACTATTAAAGCGTAAAATGAATCATATTTAATCCAGACGATAAGTTACAACTCCCACTGTTTCAAATTTCGTTCTTGACATGGCGAGTATCCTCATTATGATCTCTAGGCAGTTTCTCGTAGTCTCCTCTGAAGCTTAATGTTACCACAAACAGAATACTGCAAATACCTTTGCATAGAGTTAAGTATCTTCCCATCAATCTCAATGTAGATTGTCGTTATTAACATCGACGTCGATAAGACGCAAAGACCGAGTAAAACAAACCATCGGGCGGATTAAGACAGCGCGGGGCTCGTAGCAAATGTGAAGAAGAGGCCCTAGATTTTTCCGTCCGGGAGAAAATTGTAGAGCTAAAAACAAAAAAGTCCCCCATCTAGCCTAGAGCCTAGGCGCGGGGGCTCCCCTAGGAGGCGCGAGTCCCATAGCATTTGCTACCTCCTGCTACGTGGTTAATCAGATACTGACTGGGAAAGTTTAAAGTTCTAAACTGGTAGTTACGTACAACCGGACGCGATAATTGTCAACCGTAGTTAAGGGCATTGTTACGTGGAACGTACAGTTGCGCTTCAGATGTTTTCGAAGGTTCATTTTCTGGGTGAAAGAATTCTTAACAGATAGAAAGCAAAAAGGGCGGGAAATGAAGATTCAAGGGGGTGAAGGTGAGAATGAGAGTGTTGGGACCATTGCTATTCATTATTCTAATGCAGCTGTTCCCAAACTATGGGTCGCGACCCACTGGTGGGTCGCGGAACAATCGAGGTTTTTGCCACAAAAATATATCTTTTATTTCATCTATTTCTTGCTCCCAGTGTTCCATATTTTCATACATTTGGGTGCAGTAAAACACAATGATAAACTAACCTACCAATCAACCACTAAAATCTGGTCTGGAGGTGGTTGGCTTGACAGACCAGTTGCATTTTAATACGCTGATCGAGTTACTTCTAATCGTGGAATTTCAACAGTCAACTTGATGAGGTGTTGGCCTGTGCAGCCGCCTCCCGGTCCATAATGGTTTATGTATTATGAATTCTTATTTTTAATGATAGTATATCCTTTGTACAAAAATTTGCCTTTCTGTAGGATAGGACAGTCGATAGCGTATCGAGGTCATACAACAGTTCCCATTCTGATATTAGATACTCTCATATTAGGTGGGTCGAGATTTTTTTTTTAACTTAAAAGTGGGTCGTGTACCAATAAAGTTTGGGTACCGCAGTTTTAATGTATTGATGGTTTACTGTCAGAAGTTGGTTGTTTGTAGATGATATAACACTGTTTAATTGGATCAAAACAATAGAGGACTGAACAGCTGCAAGGTGATCTGGACAGGATATATAGCTGCGGTGGTAAACATGGGGTGAAGATAAATGCAAATAAGAGTCAGCTTATTAGGTACATTGATAAAAAACTAAAGGTAAATTATGATTATAAGGTGGGGAAAGAATTGCTTGCTACAGGCTTGAAATTTAAATATCTTGGCATAACATTTGATAAAAACCTCAACTGGGTGGTACACATTGAACAGGTAGTAGGAAAAGATTTCAAAATACTGCACTTGTTGGGGAGAGTGATGAGGGTGGGGTAGAAGAGAAGTAAAGGAATTGTGTTACAAAACTTCGGTCAGACCATTGCTTGAATGTGGTGGTGTAGTATGAGACACACATTTTGGGTATCAAGTACTGGAGTTGGAAGAGGTACAGAGGAAGGCTACTAGATTTGCCTCTGGAAATTACCGCAGAACACAATCGATAACCGATATGATAAAAGAGCTGAAATGAGATTTATTGGAAGACAGGAGAAGGGTGAAGTGGATCATGGAATGATCAGGGGTATATTGGTGTAAGAATTAAAAGTAATGCATGAAGGGAAAAAATGACCATGACCGGCACTCTATTTCAGGCACAAGGGTTTCGGAAGATTTTCTTTCATAAAAAGGGGGTCAGGGTTTGAAATAAGTTATCATAAAATACTAATTTGCCAAAAACGTTGAAAGAGTTTAAAGTTGAAATTGTAGAGAGCTGAAGTATGTGGGTACAGTAAAGGGGAGGAAATGGGTGTGGAAGGAAATTTCTACCGGAGCGTGGGCTCCATCGCTATTAAATTAGGTGGTAAAGTATTTAAGGATTTTACATTCCTGCGTACCACAGAATGATTAGTGTGCGACCACATTTAAATGTCATTATATTGTAGAGGAGAATTATAAAGATAAAATTTTCTAATTATTAAACCTCTCTCCCGACTTATCGACGACACATATATAACATATATAAGTCAGTTTCTACCGGACACAATCAACAATCAGACTAATTATCTAAATCACGTGCATAACCCCAGCTATTTTGAGAACACTCCTCTCGATTGGCATATATGCGAAAATTAAATACGCATATCGCTATTTTTTTAATGGCATTTGGCAACGGAGGCCATACAGCCAGCTCAATGTAATTATTATAGCTTTCAGTGTATAAGTCGTCATCCAGTATATATATTGTATTTTTCCAATGTATGGACGCCACAGGACGGACTGGACATTCACACAGACACACAACACTTAAACATCCATGCCCGCGGCCGGATTCGAACCGGCGGCCTTCGGCACGCGGAGCTAGCACTCTAGCATATCGCTATTTTGACGTCCTGTTTTCCTACGGCTGTGATAAGAGACCTCTTGACATTCCGCGGGACTCTCATACATGCAAAATACGGAGGTATCGAAGTCCACTCACAGAAAATTTCGCGTCGAATTTCTTAAAAGCCATTTTAATATTAATTCAGTCAGCATGGTAACTTGTCGGAAGGCTTTGTGCCGGTGTTAGCATGTTTTCCACTTGCTATATAGTTTCCCCACTGTTGAGGACGCCCGTCCTGTACCCTCCTACGCAATTTTACAAAATGACACTTGCGAAAAACATTTGAAGTCAGTAACAGAATTAGGAATACAAGGTTCACATAAATAAAATTATCCGTTGTTCATTGTTACGTCACATTTATATCACTTTAATTGTAATTTGATCGTAATGTTTGAAGTAAAGTTTAAAACAGTCGAACTCCACTGTTGAAAGGGAGATAAAAAAAAGGTGGACAGTGAATGCAATTTCGTGTCATGTGCGATATGTTGAATTTAATTTTAATTGTTATGTAGCATTTGTGCCGGTGGTACCTACCCCACAAACCTATTTTCTTATTTCATGATTTTTTTATCTTAAATTCTTTGTGTGCAATTTCGCCTCCAGTCAGCTCCTGCGCAGTACTTTGAATTCATAATTTGTTGTCTCCCCGATTTCTAATTGTCACGCAACTCTCAATCTTTACTCATCAGACTTGTGAATTATTCAGTGCCCATAAAAGAAACAATCGCGTATCCTGAACACGCTTCCGTCGCAAGTCCACTTACGTGACAAGCCTGGAGCATCTGACCTTGCTTGAGTTCTAGCTTGTGTATAAAAATTAGAAAAAATAAACTTTCGTTCTTAAACATGGAAAGAGTAAAAGAGTGGTCGCAGATTTATGCGCTGCAAAGTTCATATTGTAACATGTTAGCCAAGTTGGCAGCACTGAGAAGCCGCAGGGAAAAATTGTAGAAAATCTGTCTCTGTATATAAAATTTATTTCAGTAAGAGAAACTGCAATGTTTCACCATGAATGAGAGATTCAAAAACGTAAAATTATTAATTATCTGTATATCAAACAACTAAGGGACGGATCTGAACTAAATTGCTCAATGATGATGCCTTATGACAAGGGTTATAATGTACGCTAACTTTTTAATCCGCATTAGTTACTAACTCCCCGCGATGCCGAATCCGGAAACAGCAAAATTTCGAATTTTTTCCTGTCCGCGCTCCATAAAAAAACTAATATGGATTTTAACAAACTGCACCTATTGATACCTCGTGTCATAGGTTAACATGTAAAAACTTTTTACCTAGCTTAATAATTTAGTCCTGTCACAAAGGGGGCAAAACTATAAATTTGGGATTTTTGTCTGCTTGTGCGCGAAGCCCACAAAAACTAATCAATGGATTTCAACAAAACTAAACATTGTAGTAAAATGGCATCAGTTAAAATGCAGAGTTCTTTTTATCCCAACATGTTAGTTCCCCAAAAGTGTAAATTTAGCTAAATTACTAAAACTAACGGATTACAACAAAACTGTACATTACAGCTTATGCCACAGGTTAACATACAGGATACTTTCTGTAGCGATAAATTACATAGCTGACTGAGAAAAATTAAAAAAAAAAAATCCACGAACGTCAAACAGTGAAAGTTTATGTATCATAAAATCTGTTGCAATAAAAACAAAAACAAAATTGTAGTGGTTGTTTTGACCTTTATGTAGATACGTATGTAGTGCTTAAAGCGGCTACAGACGTCACAATTTCGTTCCCAATCTGCAGCGGCAATCCGGCAGGGTCCTTGCAGATTGCCGCATGAGTAGGCAGATTGGGTATGTTGCTTGATATCGGGAGATCGGCAGAGCCGACAACAATTCAGATTGTCCCTGCAGACAGGCAGCCTATTGAGACGTGCGTAGCGTGATTTCGGCTCGGTCTGCTTGGAGCAGGGAGAGTGCTTTTCGTGCCATTAGTCGTGTGTGTCCTTAAAGATATTTAAAGAGAAAGAGGTATGGGCGAATATTTTCGAAATTTATAAGAATATACCCCAAACGTGGGACAAACACAACAAAAACTACATAAACCGCAAAACGCGAAAGAAGGATTTCAAGTTTTGCTCGAAATTGGACCAGGTAACACCTGCAGTCTTTTTTTTTTGTTTTTTTTCTTCCTTAATGTAGTTTTTTAGACATTTGTAGATAGCACAACATGTTTCAGGTATGAAAGCATTTGTGGTGAAAACGGCGAATTAAAATTTCATATTTTCATAGGTTTGTCTACTTGCCAAAAATTGCAAAGTAACGACTAATCGTTCTCTGGCGTTTATACTTTCACGCATTAGGGTATTTAAATATATATATAACGGGTCACTAAGCGGAGTATTTCTACAAAATTTTCAGAATCTACTATCAAAAAATTTCTAAAATCTGGCTTCAGGCTTTTCAAAGTGTTGGTGTAAGATAACTTTTTTCTTAATAAAATTCATGTCTTCAACCAGTATCTTCTTTTTCTCTCAGTAAAAACTGTAGTACAGGTTATTGTTAAAACGATGTCTACTTTTTGTTACTTTGACATGAAAGGAGCCATTGTTAAGCGCTTGCAACTAGCAGTCATGCTACCACAATGTAAAATTGGGGGTGAAATTGTGATGTGGGGAGTGAAGCCCCATATGATTGCGCTACTGATTGCCCTGCAGATTGGGACCTTAATTTGCTCGTGTTAGCCGCGTTTACGCCCATACACACGTAAATAGTTTACTTGCCAACAGATGATTACTTTAGATTTCTACACGCGGTGTGTTTAAATCGTACAGATTGTAACAGATTGACTTTGCTGTTGAGTTAGAGAATTTGTAACGAAGTTTATGTACACTCTTTGGCAAAAAAATTGACTGTCCGCGCCTGAGTCTAAGTCCCT
>CM061919.1:250436465-250667687 GCA_031002005.1 Vandiemenella viatica
CTGTCTCACAGAGTGACTGTTTGCCAGGAAAATGGTATGAATATATTATTATTATTATTATTATTGCAGCTATATCGATCCTTTTTCAGGATGTAGCCTCTTTAAGCCTAATGAGCTATATATTAGAATTTAATTCTACATAGTGTTGCTGTAGTTCTTTCCAGGCCGATCGATCCTGAGCCACCCTCTTCCAGTTCATGCCTGTAACTCGACGTATATCCTTATCCCAGAGATCCGGGGGTCTTCCTCTTGCTCTTTTCAGGTTTCTCAGTATCCAATCTAGCACTTTCATCTTTTTTGCGAGCAACATGACTGGCCCATTGCCATTTTTGGGTCATGACTCTTTTTAAGACGTCTGTTACTTTAGTTATTGAACGGATGTGCACGGCCCTTTTCCTGTCTCTTCTTGTAAACCCTAGCATTGCTCTTTCCATACTTCGCTGGGCAGTTCTCAGTTTTTGCTTCGTGTGACTGTTTAGGGTCCAAGTCTGGCAGGCATATGTGAGGACCGGTAATACACATTGTTCAAATAACTGTTTTTTAAGATGTACTGGCATGTTTGATTTAAAAACTATGGAATTTCTTCCGTATGCTCTCCAGCCCAGCTTTATCTGTCTGTAGATAACAATGAGCAGGAAATAGCTTTAAGGGAATAAAACTAAGGAAGGATAGGGAAATATGACACAACACTTACCACAGATGAAGGCGGCTGGGACGACGAACAAAAAACAAACATTTGAGCTTACTCTCCCCCCCCCCCCTTTTCCACCTAAACTACCATCCGCACCTGAGACGCCATTCACCAGTTGGCCGTCTATGTGTACACATGTGACGCCGCCTGGTGCTTCACCTTCTGCACGTTTAAGGCTGCTGTAGGCCGAAATATTGCGCTTCTCTTGCGTTTGTTTTTTGTTCGTCGTCCCAGCCGCCTTCATCTGTGGTAAGTGTTGGGTCATATTTCCCTATCCTTCCTTAGTTATATATATATCTTAAAAAATCTATTTGAGAAATGATTTAGCCCAGAAATACGGAATTATATACTGAATTCAAAGTGCAAGTTATGCGGAATTTTTGTGAAACTAATAACATTCATTTCTAAATTGTCTTTGTAATATTTTAACACTGTTCTTGATGGTTCATTTTTACTTATCAATGTGTGTACTAGTTGGCTTGCCACAGAGTCTACCAATGGAAGCGTGTTGCCATCTGATGTGAAATGTGTAATCTGTGCTCTGTATCTTAACTATACACCTAGTTTGTGAAATGAGTAATTTGTGAGATTGAAACTGGGGACAAAGTGTTATATATTTTTCAATGACTATAGTGACGTTACATGTAGTGTGTTGTTCTGTGTATATCCAGATAAAAGAAGGGAGAGGGTGAAATCCAATGTCTGCCCATTCAGACCTATTTTCCTGACACCAAGGAGATCACAACATTGAACGTCACTATCTGACAAATCAATCACCAGCAACAATGCTAAATGCCCTTACTTCATAAGCACTGCAGTCAGCTTTTCACTTGAAACCAAGTGTTTTGGAGTTGGTTATTGGGAATTCTCCTATCCCACTGACCAAGTCTAGATAGTGAAAATTTCATCCTCTACCAAGCTTCAAATCAGCTAAACCTATAGCAAATACCAAACACTATCATCGTGCCACAATAACCTGAACCAAAGAGGCTAGTAAAAACCTCAACTACATACCTTGTGTTGAATATTATTGTCCTATATATAAATAATAAAACTGTATCTATTTTGTAATAAGCGTGCAATTAAAATGAGAAAAGAAAATGGAAGGTGCTACTCACCACTGGCGCAAAACCCTGGAAGGCAGGGAATCCCTGTGGTGGATACTGCCCCTGGGCAGGTGCAGCGATGTAATTGATGATGGGTGCAGGGGGAGGGGGTGGCTGAACGTAGGGCCCCGGAGGTGGGCCAGGAGGAGGCTGCAGGATGCGTGGTGGTGGAGCAGCAGGTACCGGCTGCATGTAAGCAGCTGGTGCAGGATAAGGTGGAGGGTACCCTGGAGGCATCATCGGAGGTGGTGGCTGTGGTGGCTGTTGCTGTGGTGCTGGAGGAGGGGCAGGCGGTGCCTCAGTATATACCGGCTGTTGTACATAACCTGCAAAACAGAAAGATTCAAACCACTGAATTCATCTTATGATCCACTCAAGGTACATTCACTTGATGAATAAGAACAGCCTCAGAACATCTAGTTTTTTTCTTATGGCTTTTGTAAGCTACCTTAGAATTTGTTAAACTCTAACCTTTTTGCTAAGAGACATGGGGAATGGGCATCTTAGAGCAGCCTATAGCCACATACAGGGCGATTTAAAATATAAAAACTAACTAAACACATAATAACAACATTAAACAGACCTTCAATAATAAAAAGTAGCCTTTAAACTCGCCTAAATCACTACAATCATTAATAATCCAGCTTGTTAAGCACTAAACATTGTTATGAGACGATATCACCGTTTTACAACACTTTTTGACGCGGTAAAGAGCATTTATAATAATAATCAGACAGGAGAAACTAAATTTTGCAGTAAATAACACATGATAAATAGTTTCAGGCAGTTTAAAATAAGAAAGTACAAGTTTTAAATCCAGTCAAATCGGCAGTTTCAAACACTGATAACAATATGTTAGAGTATCGTTTGTTTATACTTATTTAATTTGAATTACTGCCTTCTATACTTCAATAATATCTCTGTTATATCTCTAGCTTAGTTTATACTCTGACCAATGTATAAAACAGTTCAGTTGTTATTCCGTGCTTAGCTGCTCTCAGCTACATTTCTGTTGTGCGGTTATATGTATTTCTAATACATAATAAATACGTCTCGTGTTCAATAATTGCTTGTATCATATGGAAGATAGTAAACACTACTATAACCAGTGACACAAAGTATAAGATACACATGTCATGAAACAAAAATAAATTTGTGCTCAAGTGCTTAGTCATATGCAAACAAATGAAACACTAAGGTATAACTAATCAGTCAAATCTAATGCCTTATCTTATGCACAAGATCTTAAGCTGCCATTACCTACTGTAATTCTTCTTATGCTCTTCTATATCATAATTCATTCTATATCATAATTCATTAAAAAATATTCATACAGAATTTTCATTGAAAAAAGGTTATTTAATGCTTTCACAAACATATAAATGTGAATGCAAAGGAGACCTTTTTTATAAAAAATAATAATAAATTCTATTTCTGTTTAATTTTAATTATTGTTCCATATGAAATAAACAAACTACCCGCCAGTGGGGCTCAGTGCGTCGAGGTGCCGCCCACTGTATCGGGGAGGTACAACAGAGAAGGCATGAGCCCATGTCCCTGTGTACCAGACGTCCTGACTAGGCAGTTTTCCACAGCCATCAAGGCAAATAGAACTTTCGCAAACTACACATTTCACAAACAAAAAATACACTTATCACATGCTGAACATAGTTTTATACTACACAGATAGATGGCAACACTTCAGTTCCCTCATTAGTATACTTAGCATGACCTGACAGTAGGTGTAAAATGCTTTGCCGTCAGCAAGGGCATGCGGCTGTAAAACCAAGTATCCAGATTTGACCATGCCAATGATGAGAAACTTACGGAATGCAGCCATCCCCAAATGTTCGAAAAAGGTGGAGAAGATGAAATAAATAAACTGATCAATTTAAAAAAGTTGAGCAAGAAGAATTAAACCATGACCCCCACATGAAACACCAGCTTGTAAATGTTCAAAGCATTCGACTGACTGGACCGACCTGACCGACTGAAATTGAGGGAATAATATATACTTGTCAAATTCGAAAAAGAGCGAGGGAAATCTTGGCTTTTAAGTATTTGTAAGTTTGATAAATCAACACATTTAAGGTATTTATATAGGTTAACTAAAACATGGCCTGCATAATGGCCAAGTCATCAGTTTTTTTTTATCCTAAATAAACGATCTATGACACCAAGAGAAACCATTCTGTTTCACAAAGTGAAGTGAACACACACTGTAAAGTGTAGACTTGGCTCAGAATAAGATCTCATAACTTTTTGTCACTACATGAACACGAGACTTGGCCTATTTTTACAAGAATTGTTTTTGTGGGGTAAACGACTATGAAATCTTTCCAAATCTCCCTTCCCAAACTGACCAAGTAGTCCATATTATCCTGGACAACTTCCAGCCTCTGGAAAAGTCTGCTGGTAAATCAGTCCTCTACTGCATCTCCCTTCCATCATTCTTCATCTTTCACCACAGTCCAGTCTGTTGCTATCTTGCACACTCTTTTCTATTTCCTTAAGCCATCTATCCTGCAGTCTTCATTGAAGCCTCTTCTATTCCAATTTAAAGTTACACACTCATCTCATTCAGGTACACTCTTTGACAATAAATCTAGCCGCCACTGAAAACTTCTATTACTCTTATTTTGCAAAATATGACATCAATGTCATCCCAGGAAACAGTAATGCAATACTGGGAAGCCAGTATTGCGTTACTGTTTCTTAGGATGACATTGATGTCAGATTGTGCAAAATAAGAGTGATAGAAGTATTCAGCGGCGGCCAAATTTATTGTCAAAGTGTGTACATACCATTGGAATACTGATCTTTACAATTCTAACATAAAAAGGTTCCTCATTAAGTGCCTTCCTCCCATGCTTATTCTGCAACTTTTTCAGTCTTGTTGCAACGCCCTAGTCCTCTGAAACAACATCTTTGTCACCTGGATTTCACAAATATCTCTTTCTTTATCACTCATGCTTCATAACCATATGACAGTATTAGCATAAAGTCCTGTAAATAATCCTTTTGCACTTCTGTGGTGCCTTCCTGCTCCAAATGAGGTCTCCAACATTCCTGTAGAATTCTTGTGGTCTTTGCATCTTTCATTTATTTTCTTCCTGTTTCTCCCAATCTCTTCTATCATACTTCCCAAATACTAGAATTCTTTGACAACCTTTAGTTTCTCATCTCAATATTTGACATCCTTACTATCCCTATACTACCTCTGATTTGTAATCTTTACTGCAGAGGATTGCAATCTAAGGTTTCGCTACTTTCTGTCAAGCTGTTTTTGCACTTCTGACACACAGTTTCTCCATGGCATCACATCATCTTGTTACAGCCATTGTCCCACTAATTAGAACTCCAGTAATTAACTAAATTTGTGCCAGAGAAGTGAAGTGATTGATTGTAAACTCGTATAATCATTTTACGAACGTGTGATGTTTTTATGGCTGAAAGTGCTGTAAATGGACTGAATGACTGTTCTAATTGTACTGGAAGAAGTACATTGTATAGCATATCAGTTAAAAGAAATGTAATTGGTAATACTGAGCAAGTAAATTTTTAGTGAGATTTTGATTATTTAGAAAGTGTTTAATTTTTTTAATATGCTGTAATAGGCTCATAGATATTTCCTAATTCCATTTAAGAACATTTCCTAATGATTTAAATAATTTTTAATAAGTTTCAATTATTTTTGTATGATTTGCATTGTTAGAAAATCTGTTTTCAGAACCTTTTATGATGGGTATTTAAACTGTTGATAACCATGCAATCTCACTCGGAACTGTGCTAAGACAGATGCCCCATCATTTATTGTAATATGCCTTAATTTTTGGATATGAATTCTATTGCAAAGATTATGCATGTTCTTCTGAAGCATTTTTATGAAATAAAGCAAGTAAAAATTTTATTGTTTGTATCATTATTAAGGAGCTACTGGTCTTTTGAAAGTTCTGGTGCTTAAATTACATACTTTAGTGGAAGAATGAACTATTTGGTGATCAGAAAAATATGCAGATCTTCATAAATCAGTATAAAGGAACTGCTGTCAGGCAATGAAAATGAGGGAGGATAGGGAAAATAAGCAGTCATTTACCACAGATGAAGGCAGAACGGCCAGAATGGTCACGACAGCATGAACACACATTACAATATATGTGATTATTGTAGGCCATTTCTTCCACAGTTGCTTGTTAAACTAATAATTATTATTTAACAAATATGCCAATTCAACTATTGTTAGATATTTTTTGGCAAAAGGAAATTTCTCTGCATGACTAGGTTTTTTTACTGAAATATTGTAATATATGTTAATGTTTTTGTGGTTGTCCTTACATTGCTGCCTTTATCTGTGGTAAGTGATGGGTTAATATATGTCCTTGTTTTTAAATCAGTATAAAGCATTAAGTACTGAGGAATATAATCTGCAGATACTATGGATTTCATGTTTTTCTCCCGTCTCTTGCTATCCACCTTCTTCATTATTTAATCCATAATGTCAATTAATAGAAGTGGGAGAGAGCATTTTCCTGCCAGAATCTGAATGAACACTTTGGTATTTTCATATCTGTGTGTATTTCACGTGGACAATGATCACAACATGAAGCTTACTGTCAACGTAAACCACTGACACGTTCTCTCTATAGATCAGTCAATTATTCTCTTCATATGTGACGGGTAAATCGGTAACTCCAACTAACTAATGTTTCTTGCTACAAAGTGCCAGCACTCATAGTCTCCAATGTCTATTAAGACTCATCATGAATAACTTCCATCTTGCATATAAGATGGCAAGCTACATAGCTCAGTCAATAGGGGATTTATCCATGGCAGTGACAACTGTAGTTCAATCCCTGACCAAGCCATGGATTTTTCTTCAAAGTTGTACATCCAGAACAGTCATCACCCCCCACTCCCCTGCCCCACTCTGCCAGCTATCCTATAATTACCACAGAGAAAACTCTTCAGGAAAGATTGAAACAGTCATAATGTGATCTGCCCTAGGCTCCATATATATATAGGAGTGAGAGGAACACCTTTTTCCTCGTCTTTCAGATATTTCCCACAGAAATATAAATTTGACCCTACTTTGCTTTATAGTTAAGTTATAGCAAAGATTTAGTAAAATTAGTCATATATTTTATACTCGGCTCTATTTCTTTTGAACTTCAAACACTGGAATAAGTTCAGGGATGCTAGTGGTTGCCTTAAAAACATTGTTCGTTCAAATGAAGATGACAAGGCAGCAGAAAATTTTGGAATGTGACCACAGGTGTGACCAGGCATGTGTGTACACAGCTGAGTGCTCATTACTTACTGGAGATATTATTTTTCTGAAGAGAAGTGCTGACAGTATTCACACACATGCTGAGAATAAGCTAACAGTGAAAAAACAGGCCATTAGCTCCACTAACAGTTATTCAAGAGAAAAATAGTTTTCTTAGTGCAAAACCCAAAGATTAATTAAAGACAGCACATAAAAATCAAATGATTGCATTCTATAACGTAATAGTTGTTGTGGAAAATAAATACTAGTAATAGTAGTAGGTAGTAGTATTTCAAACAATAAATCCTGTTAAGCTGTTTGTGGTAAAATTAATAAATAATTATATCTAGATTTAAAGTATCTCACTCACCTTGTGTAAATGTAAATTATACACAATGAGCTTATATAATATTCAAGTGAACACTGTTCAAGAGCGCTTTATGGAAAGTTACAAGTGATCAAAGGGTTAAAAAAAAAATACTCTACCGCTATAGTTTGGCTATTGGATCTGCTGCAGATAAACACTTTGGTCTTGTAACATTAGATTTCATTCCATGACTATGATCAAACCAACAACCCAGATAAAATTTTGGAATGTTAGAGTATAATGAATGAACAAAGTCAGGGGCAGATCCAGGATGGGCTAGGGGGCTCAAGGCCCCCCCCCCAAAAAAAAGTATCAAAATCCACCCCCGAC
Organism: Vandiemenella viatica; assembly: GCA_031002005.1. NCBI lineage: Eukaryota > Metazoa > Arthropoda > Insecta > Orthoptera > Morabidae > Vandiemenella > Vandiemenella viatica. Next base: position 250,444,226 of record CM061919.1, read on the forward strand.
ATCGTAATTTTGGAGACTTTCTTTATTTTTTTATTAGCTCTCCTGATGTTTAAAGGGGGGCAGCAATCCGAGGAGACTATAAAGATCACCCTTGCCCGACTCAAGTCCCAATGCCAACATACCAAAGTCCACTCAAGGGGCCCCCGCATACCAAAATCTGCTCAAGCCCCCCCCCCCCCCCAAAAAACCAAAATCCTGGATCCGCCCCTGAACAAAGTAATTGACTTCGGTTAACTTAACAGAAGGGCAAAAACCATGAATATTTAAAGGAATAGAGCCTTGGTTCAAAAAGAAGTTATGGATAATGAGGTTCTTCCCAAGAGTAACAAATTGTACCACAGATTATAGGAAGAGTTGGTGGAGGGATATTCACACTAGTTGGCAAAGACTACTACAGTTCAATGGTGTTCATTAATGATAGTTAGTTACTGCAAGGATACTAAACCAAAAAATGGTCTTTGCTGCTTACTATAATGGAAGAGGTCTTTGGGAAAAAACTGAATTCATGTTTGAAGTTCAGAGGTGGGGACAGAATAGTCATTATTAGTGGTGATTAAAAATACCTGACACGGACTAGGAAGGAAATATGATTAATAACTGATATGAACAGAGAAACCATAGTGACAGGATGAAGATTTACACAACCGGTAGAGCAGAGCAAAAGGGGACAAAACATGACAAATATCTTTCTAATAAGGTCTGATTATAATTATATGGGGTCTCTAGTAACAGAAGGAAAAAAAAAGATTATGAAACAACTCTGATGGATATTAGAGAATTTAGTAAAACAGTGGTCAAAATCGAATATGTACAATTATAAAAATGCACAGGTTCCACAATTAAAGAAATATTTCACAGAAAGGTTCATATAAGGAAGGAGAGCTCCAATACAGTGGAGAAAAAGTAAGCACAATTCTAAAGCATAGTAAGAATGCATTCCAAAAGAGAAAAAAAAAATGCAGAAACTACTTACTACAATAGGGATATGAGAAAGCTAAAAAGATTGGTAAGAAGAAAACACATTAGAGTTAGAAAATTGTAGGGAATACCTGAAATAACTAAAAAGGGAATTAATAACAGGAAGTTAAAAAAGCATTAATGAAGAATATTATGGCTGAAAGGAACCAAAAATGGTGCAATCAGAAATTTCTATGGCTATGTTAGAAAATTAAAGGAAAAAGAAGATATTTAAATAATTATTGAAAAGGATCATCATTAATGTTTTGCCCTAAGGCACGATTTCGCGTGGCTGCTCTCCATGGTCTCCTGTATTCTGCCCTCCTCTTAGGTACACGTAGTTTCTATTTCGATTGATGTTATCTATGATCTGGTACCTATTTATTCCTCTCACTATCCTCCCACAACTAGTCCTTCCAAGGCATCTGTTAACAAGCAGTCCCCTCTCAACAAGAGTCCCTCCCAGTTCTGCTTTATTTCTCTTATAACTTGCAGCAGTTTCTTCCTCTTACCAACCCTTTCCAACACTTCAATATTACTCACTTTTTCCATTCAGCTTATCCTCTACATTCTCCTCCACATGCACATCTCAAATGCTCAAATGCTTCTACCCACTTTTCACCCTCTCGTCTCAATGTCCGCATCTCTGCCCCACTCTGCCACGCACTCCACATGAAACATTTTCCTAGTCTCTTCCTCAGTGCTTTATCTACTTTTCTGGTTAATAATCTCCTCTTCCTATTAAATGCTTCCTTCGCTACAGCAATATGAGAATTTACCTCTTGGCAGTATCTGAAGTTCTCAGTGATTGTACTTTCAAGATAATGGAAGGCTCTTACTCTGCAGATATTATCTTGTCCTATCTTTATATTTAAAGGTTTAATTCCTCTACCAATCACCATATTCCTTGTTTTTACTGTATTGATTTTCATTCCATAATCTTCACAAGCTTGATTTAGATGTTTCAGTGTTTTGTTTAGAGTTCGTTCACTTACTGCTAATAAGACCATCTCATTGGCAAATTCTATACATTCTATCATGTTGGCACCAATTCTCACTCCTCTTTTTCCATCTAAACATTTCCAAATAATCACTTCCAGGTACAAGTTGAATAAAAAGTTATTAAGGCAACAACCTGGTCTAACACTTTGCTGCTTAACTGCTTTCTCCTGACATTTCATTCCCAATCTTTATTCTTACTTTCTGAATGAAAGGCTGTATAGGAAGCCAGATAGGTGGATTGGAGGGGAAAAGTTTGGATTTAGGAAAGAAAAAGGAACAAGAGATGCTATTGGTCTGTTAAGAATAATAGGTGAAAGATATATTGAGAAAAGAAGAGGTTTGTGTGAACTTTATTGACTTGGAAAAAGAATTTGACAGGGTGCAATGGAAAAAAACTGATGAATATCTTGAAAGCAGTGGATTGGAGGAAAAGAATGCTAGTTCGAATCTAATTGAAAAATATGGAAATGAAATTACCAAGAATCTGGAAAGGTTGGAGGTAGTAAGTAAATGGTTTAATAATGCTGATAAGGACAGTTGTGAGGTAGAGAGGGAAGAATCAGAGCAGGAACTTCTCCAGTTAAGTGGAAATTTGAAGGATAGGGAATTCGAAATACATCCCGAGAGTATTATGAGGGAACTACGTAGTTAAAACAGTGTTAAGGAATGGGTTTTTACGCAGTTTTCGTATACACTGAAGTATTAATTAGATTGAGTCTAAAGACCCATTCCATAATTGTGGAATGACAAATATATAGTAGTACCAATTCATAAAAGAGGGTAGGCAAATAGGGCTGAAAATTATAGGCCTGTTAGTTTGACCATAGTTGTAGGAAAGTCGATGGATAGTTCCATATGCAATGACAAAAAACATGGTTTGTAAATTAGTAAATTGGCTTTAGAAATTATTTGTGCATATCTCAATGGGCTACATGCAAGATATTTCTAATGATATGGACAAGTGAGACCAAATTGACAGTGTAGCATTGGGTACTTCCAAGATATTTGACGGAGTAAGCCATGCATTCATAATAAATAACGTAAAAACTATTAGGGGCTATCATTGTTTGGTAAATGAATTCTTGTAAGGTGGGAAGCAAAGAGGTGGGAAAGGAAACGCAGTGGCACTACCATAGATTAGTGTATTGGGGCCACGGTTATTCATTATTATAATAAATTTATAATTTTACGTGGAAAAGAAAGGGAAAATACACCCAGCACTCACCAAAGTTGAAGGGAGGAGGACAGCAGCAACACAAAAAAAACACACAAACAAAGAAAAAACAATATTTCAGCATGATTCTTAATCATGTGAGAGGCAACACATATGACAGGGGGAAAGATGTGGCCACATCCCAGCCCACCACATTATTTTTCAAAAAAATTTCAATTCTTTATTTTTTAATTTTTATTATTATTATTATTTTTTTATTTATTGCTTTACATTTTATATATTTATATCCCTCTTTATTTTCATCTAAATAAAATTGTAACTTTTTGAATTATGCTACACAAAGATTATTTTGTTTCACTTTTATCGCTGGCAACTGTAGGTGGATTGCTATTGACTCCCAATGTAACCTGCTTTGATTGTTTTGTTATAAACGACATCAATATTGAAAACATTTAAATCAATAAACAAGAACAGGAAAATAATGGGGGAGGGGGGTTCAGATTTTTATTAGAAACTAAAAATTGCCAGCATACTGAAAGATTGTTGCAATTAGATTCATAAGTTTTGTCCCGTAACAGTTACAACAAACATTCAACATCAAAGCCAGTAACCGGTTGGTCACATAGACACAGATGCAATAATACAATAAATAAGAAAAGAAAGGGAAATTAACCCACCACATACCAAAGTGAACGGATGCGATGAGAGAACACTAATGCTGACAAACAACTACACAATATTTCGGCATCTGCCTTGCTCACAAATAGAAAAACGGGCCATTAGGCTCGGAACGTGTGTGCACAACGAACGTTACCTAATGACTCAGCATAAGTGTTCTCTCATCGCATCCATCCACTTTGGTATGTGGTGGGTTAATTTCCCTTTCTTTTCTTATTTATATCGCCTAGAATCCGCTTCCATTTTCCTTAGTTGCATCAATAATACAATAACTAACACAAGGCAAAAGGATTAAAGTCATTGTACCTTATTCTTTGTTAGCAGAATTCTGGAATACAACAACTGCAAAGATGCACTGAATTCTATATAGAAACAAAGTTTATGTTTCTGTAAAATAGTGAACATTTTGTAAAAAATAAATAAATAAAGGTATTTGGATAATTGGCATTTCAGATAATTGATGTTTCAAATAATTGACATCAGACTAATGATGTTCTACTGTATAGGTGTGGAAACTAAAAGGAAAAGATGTCCAGAGAAATTTACCATGCAAATTGAAGCCACAAATAACAAGAACAGAGATAATAATGTGGAAGAAGAATAGGTAAATTTTAAATCTGTATTTGTACATGTGTAGAAAGTACTTTTGGTAGAACATCTACAAGAACAAAGAGAAAAAAAAGACACATTGTTGTAGAATGAAGATTGGAAAAATGGTAAGAGAGAAGAAGCATGGGAAGAGGGGTAAAAAGAAAGAAATCCAAAGGAAATACTGGAAATTAAAGAGAGTTAGGAAACTGGTAGCAGAATAAAAGCTATTGGGGATTTATAGGCAAGCTGGAAGATGACATGTATCGTGATACAATGATGTCCAACAAGTATATACTCAGCAAGAGGAAAGAGAGTACATACAAAGCTGATGAAAGACAAAAATTGTGATTTTTTAATTCAAGCAGAGGATATAAGTAAGAGATTCGACAATTTGATGAATGTCAGAAACAGTAAAAACAAGAGCAATACTAATAAATGAAGTTACAGCAGTGGAAAAGAAATGTCAGCGTTGAAAACCACAGTCAGACAAAATAAAATGCCAGAAGCAGTTCTGAATGATGAGATATGTGTTGAAATGATAACTGCAGTTCACAGTGGTTGTATAGACTGCTAAACAATGTTGGGATGGAGGGAAGTATGCTAGAGGATTGATAAAAGAACAAGCTACTGGTAACTACTTATGAATCATACTCTGATCGCAAGAGCTGAAAATAAAGGATAAGATAATAGAAGAATGAAAAAAAATGTGGAAAGAAAATTGCAGGGAAAACGTCATGGCTTTCCATGAAGCTGATCAACAATGGATTCTATTTTTAGTACGAAGCTATGATGGAAAAGAAAAGAAGACGGACTTTGTGACAATATTCTTAAGACTAGGGGAGGGTATATGATAGGGTACTGAAAGTGGAAGTGGGGAGGACAGGATGGTTGGATATAGTGTCAGGGACAAGAAACAAATGCTCTTTGTAGAAGGCATCTTGATATGGGGAATAGATTGTAATGAAGTTGCAGCATATTGACAGAAAGACAAGACAGAGTGAGAAATTAGCATGCCAGAAGGGTGGAGTTGAGAAGCTGAATGGGAAAATCAAGAAGAATAAATCAAAATGGTAGAGATACACAAGGGATGGAGGAAGAGAGAAAGCCAAGACAGATTATTGAGGAAAAGATGGCAAGAGGCAAAGAGATAGCGAAATAGTTGAATTCAGTGAAGAACAGAATACAAAAAATTGATTTTGCTATATTTTATAATTCAAACATTTCCATCTACTGTACATGAACGAAAGTATCAATAAACATTTTACTGTTCTAGATTTATTAAACTACAGATGGAAACATATTGTTGGAGCAGAGAGCAAAGCAATGATGAGAGTGAAGAGAAAAGAGTAACAAGCAATGAGCGACAGACGACAAGCAAATAGTTGCATGCCCGGCGAGGCAAATCACAAACAAGCAGAGTGATGGAAGTATTTTTCATTCTTAAACATACTGTTTTACTGTCAATGCCAATTCTAGAAGCTTACATTTTTGTCAGGGACAAAACATATCTGCTACTAATGAATCTGTTAAAACCATTAAACAGAAGATATTTAAATGCTGAAAAACAATGTTCTAATATGTGAGTTTTGGAAGCCAGGTGTGTCATTGAATGTGAATTTGGTATAATTAATGCCATTCTTTGAAAACCTAATGAAACATTTCCAGACTTCGCACATAAAATTATTAAGTGATTCTATCTTTTACAAAACATAAATGATTTGGAAGGAATTGAATCTGAGTTGCAACAATACTTATTATTCCCTTATTTTGAACATCTCGAAGAAATGAGAGAAAATAATAGGACAACTGATTCGACTTGTTTTGTAAGAAAATCATACGAGGTGCTAGTATGAAACACCAAAATAAAATAAAAAATTCTAAATAAATTCAAGTGCTTAAATACCTAAAGTAAAAACAAACCTTAAGTAATAATATCTTTATCTCCATAGCCACCTCATCCCATAGATTATCTTACATAAAATGATTGTTGAGCATTTTTTTGTTCCTAAAGAGTGTTTTTTTTTAATAAACACTACTGATAAATTGTTCTACACCTATTTTTGATACCAAATAACCACAAAGATACTAGCAATTAGAGTGAAGAGCAAAGCAGTGAAATCAAACAAGTTTGAACACTACACTGTTATGACCTCTCTGCTACATCGACACTTTGCGGCCAGAATGTGGGTCACCGCAAGAAAACATTCGATTAGTTTTTCTGCTTTACTCTTCACTCTCACCACTGCTTTTCTCTCTGCTCCAGTATGTTTTCAGCCTAAGAGAGTGTTTATGAACTGTGTGTGTGTGTGTTAATTTGCTGTTACTAATGATTAATAGACAGCTTACCTGGTTGATAATAGCTGTGAGGTTGCTGGGTATAAGACGGACCATTACTTTCCGGCAATGAGCGCTGCCTCTGTGAGGAGTATCGTTTTGGTCTGTTGGCAGCATTCTCCTGTTGCATTCTTGGTGGCACAACTTGCCTCCTTTCCGAGTTTTGGTGAAAATTTGACTGATTTTCTGAAAGGAAATATTTCTGGATGAATTTCAGTTCCAGTAACTGTACCATCTGATAAGATTTATACAACTCAATTATCTCCCAACTAGTGCCTGAAAATTATGGTTAACTGCAAATCATTATATACATCATATATATGTTGTTATTAAGCATCTACGAACACTCAAAAATAAAATAAAAAGATGTTATAATTTCCCAAAGCAAAACATTCCCTACATTCTGAAAATTAAAAATAAAAAAAACTGCACACAAAATGACAGAAAAAGTTTAGATATAATAAGCAGTTATTATCGGGTCCCTCCGATCGCATGTGAAAGGCGACCAGAATTCTTAGCAAATTGAAGCCGGCTGCCGCCGCCATTTTAGGGGCAAGAGATTGCGGGAACTTTGAAACCCTTGTACAGTCATATAACAAACCATTGTAGAATGGAAAATTTTATATTGTTAAGGGTCTTCACTTGCTCAAAGAAGATGGAATAACGTTAATTATAGAATTTCCGCTGACTATAATTAACTTTCGGCCTTATTTTCTTCACTCTGAGCAATGTTAAATTTTTCCTCCCTCTTCAAGCAGACTAATTTAACTGATCCGGAAAGATGATTAACATTTCAATAATAGTGACGTATTTATAAATGTAATGAAGGAAAACTGATGAAATACCGGTTCACAATTTTAAGAAGTCAGAGCTCAAACTAAGTTTTCTTCTGAAGTTGAGCAATCATTTTCTGATCAGTTCAAAGACAGAATCTGGCATTAATCATATTGAAATGAAGAATATGACCAAGTAGTTCTTTCAGTATGAAGGCAACCGAAGAAGGAAAGGTTTAGCTTTTCTATTGTGACTATTTTTATCTTTTTTGTTCACTGTTATACCAAAATCTTTCACTTCTAAAGACTTAGCAACTCAGCACACGGGTCCAGGAAATCTAAGCATGATACTCCTTGCTAATCAAATTTTGTCAAGGCTAACAAAATACGGTGCATTTTTCATATTACATACTACTTGAATTCAAGTGCACCCCCGGGTTTTAAATTATAACCTTGTATATCAAAGTCACTTTCCATTCTATTTTTCCCCCTATTTTTGTATACTCCAGAGACTATCTAAAGTTTAGCTGGCGAGGTGCCAATGTCTACATTAATTTTATACCGCCTTTAATGCAATATCTGGACAATAAGATTACGAAGTTAATAACAATCATATCATTCATATGAGAATATTAGGGAAGTAAATACAAGAAATCAACTTGTCTACTTCATTTATTCATTATAAAACAACAATTTTGTTTAATTTCTGTCTGATTGACACTTTCTGATTTTTATTGCAGCATGATAAATCTCAGCCTGACAAACATATCAATCATTTTCTTCGAAAGTAGGATAACACGATTTTCAGGATCTGGCGTGTGTTAGCTAACCTCTCCCTCAATTTATTCGAATATCGGAATATGCGAAAATCTGTATAGAAAGAAAGTATTAAACATGTGATCAGCAGGTTAGATCACATCCAGGGGTTAAGATAGTAGAAGATTCTGAACTTATCTAAATGCTTACTTACTTGTGAAACGACAAATTTGTGCCTCTTGTAGCACAGTTGGTGTAGTTATATGCAGCGCAAGACTAAACCATTGTAGAAAACACTTGTAAACCAAAAATATACGAGCACGCAATCATATCAATACATCTCAACTGTACAAAAGTAAACACTGAAAGCTACTGGTTGCCCTCAATATGGCGGCGAGCGCATTGTTCAATTTGCGAAGGAACACTAGCGCCGTTGCTCCTTCTAGTGTATAATATTCAAACTTCTTTGGTTATTATGGATCATGGAAAAATTACTTACTGTTTGGTCTCTTGTCTTTGTTAACACGCTGTTCATTTATTGTCATCTGACTCATCTCTTTGGCAACATCATCCTGAGTCCTTGTTATAATTTGACTCTGTATCTGTGGAAAATTAAATGTTCCAAAATCAGTACCAGATCTGAGACAATCATGATTATATAAATAAATAAGAACAAGTAGCACATTTTCCTCTTTAAAGACAATGATTTTTAGTTAGAGTAGCGTTCTCTAATGTTAACAAATAAGATGCCTCTTAGCTTTTACACTAACCTAGCCCAACAGTAAGGAAAACTAACATTTTAAAAATCAACTAAGTCTAGTTTTATCAATTCATTCCTAGCAAAATACATAAATTGAAGTAAATACAAGCAGCATTTACTTTCTCAGTTTACTTAAAAAACAGACAGGTTTTAATAATTGCTCCTGTAAAATTAATTAAAGCTACTTATGATATAAAAAAAATACGTTTATTCCACATCATTCTGTCTTCATCCCACTATAAGGAAATTTTCCATGAGTCAATTTCCCAACCACAAAATGTGGATTCATATGGATAAAATGAATATGCTAAAACAATAGCATAGGTCCCTTGTGTTTGGTGTACAATCATCCTATATCATCCCTCAATCAAATAAGGACATCTCCCTACTAAAAAGAAACCATATTCCCATCTTTTCCATTCCCTCCTGTTTTTGTATATGTAAGATTACACTATTGTATTTGAAACAAATTGCTATGTTTGCATTGTTAAATAAATAACTGATAAACAACAAAGACAACAAACAACGATGACTGCTGCATTACACTCTGGTTGCAGGCATTGTGTAGTTTGCATTAATTATGTAAATGTCTACTGTAAAACTAACAAAAGTAGGCCAATATTGATTTGTGATTTTTATAAAAGTGACAGTGAAGCAATAACTTTCTACATAATCGATAATTATTGCCTGCTGAAAAACAATGTGAAAATGGACATGAAATGAGTTTGTATTTTGATGCTTGATATCCATTTGAAAATCTATCATTAGCATTTGCTATAAGAAAATTGGGTTTCGTGCTGAAAGCCAATTTGAAAATAATAGGTTGCAATTCATAACTGCACTGATTCATGTATTGCTGGTGTGAGCAGTTAACTTCAGTGAAATGGTGTGAATGAGAGCTAGGTATGATAGGCAAAATCATTGTAGACTGGAACATTTAAAAGTGGGAAGTGTGTACTCACTTGCTACAGAGAGAGAGAAAAAAATGCCAGTAAAATCAATAGGGTCAGCAAGATAGGTGAAATTGATGTTGTTTATATATAATAAAAAAAATTCTTTGAAATTAAAAGTTATATTTAAGTTATCATGAAAAAAAAACATTTAAAAAAACATAAAAAAAATATCTCCAGCTAACACCAAAATACCAAAAAATATCTATCAGCTGAAAACAGATTTGAATTTCCTCGAGTGTATAGAGGTACATAAATATACCTCCATCAATAATGTCAGTGGATATATCCGGGCTTGTAACACATTTCACAACAACCTTATTTTGATTAAAAAATAATACTAATTAATTCTATCAAAAGGCACTTATTTTGTTTGTAGGCTTTGTCATTTTTGAACATTCACCAATTATATTTGAGAATTATTAGGAAAATACGTGAAGATAACAAATTACAATCAAACAGACAAATGTTCCAATCTAGAATTCATCCCCCTTACCAGATTTTTACATATAGCTTCCTTGCCAACTTCTGGTAAGAGCAGAACGTGGCTGCTAAAATGCTTTAGGAATTAATGGTTTTAAGTTCACTTAAAATTTAAAATTATATCAAGCAAACTGGTCACATAATTATTTACACATTAAAAAAATAATAATAAGCAAGTAAGTGAATATCTAGGAACCACACTCATCCTTAACATGGCACACTGTTTATTTGAGCAACAGCCATCCAAATAATAGTCTAAACACAAAACGATACATTGTTTAAACCATGATTTTTCTCACCTGATACCCTGCACCACCACTTTCACCGCTGCTTCCTTCATCATGTGAAGAGACTCGCGTCTCAGAGAGGCTGCGTCCGGTGCCACTGGCTGACTGGGAAGCTGTGCTACCTACTCGACCACCACGCCCACCTCCTCGAGAGGTAGCACGGCCGCGTGATCTTCGACCTGATTCAGCATCGTCAGATACCCCACGACCTCGACCACGATTACTAATAGATCCTTTCCACTTTCCACTCATTTCCTCCGTTTTTTCCTCAATGACTGCACCCATGTTCCGATGTGCTGGAACACTTTGGTTGGCATTCTTCCAAGCAGGTGGAAGAGACCTTTGTGGTGCTTCTTCTTTCTTCATATCCACATTGTTCTGATTTGTATCTTTCTTCCAAGCATTAGAACTGACAGTGGGTTTGGATTCACGGTCTTTTTCTGAGGCTGGTTGCTGCCTTTCCTCAATTCTAAGAACAAGAGAGAAATGTGGGCATAAAATGTTTTGAAAAGCTACTTGGTTAGTCCTTAATTGTGAATCTCTAATGTTTTGAAGTTAACAAAGTTGCTGAGTGAAAACATTAAACAACATTGATCTACAAAGATGCCAAGAGCTATCAAGATTTTATACAGAATGATATATCTTTCCGTTGTCATTTAAAGCTCTCATTGGGAGCGAAATTACAACCTCATATATAATAAGCCAGTTTGTTCCCATCAGTTCTACAAAATGGATGATGAAAAATGCTTTTCAACCGAACTTATTCTGATACAGAACAAAAAGATAAAATACAGCCATCACTTATCAAAGTTCAAGGGAAAGGGGTGGCAGTGATCAAAAACACTCAAAAAACACAATATTTTGGGCCACAGAAACACGTGACTGAGCTCATGTGGTCACCCGTGGTATACACAGCCACACGAATGATTAGAATGCTGAAAATCACCAGAGTGGAGATGGTGGGAGAGTAAACACAATATCAGTGGAAATGATGCCTATGGGAAATAAATTAAATACGAGGGTGAATCAAATGAAAACCTTAAATTTGTAATAAAAAATTGAAATTTCGCGCCGTTATCCTGTAAGTTGGTAAGCATGCTACAAGCAGCATGCAGAATGGCCTGTAGGTGGCAGCATAGTGCAGATGCACAAATACCGTCGCAGTATCAGTATGTTGTTTTTTTTCCCCCCACCATGAACTACTGGCATTGTAGCTTATGCAGTTGGCTGCCAGCCGCTTGCGTGCAGCCATCTCACTCCCACTGATGAAGAGCGATGGCTCAAAAATTATATTCTATGTGCGTTCATGTTTTTTTCGTGTACCAACGCCACAGGAATCCTCTTCTATGGTAAGTGGTGGTTTTTATCCTATACTAATGTTCAATACATATATATATATATATATATATATATATATATATATATATATATATAAACTATGGAAAGATAGAAAAATGGATCACTTACCAAACATGACGGCAGTGGGAACGACAAACACAAAACAGACAAACAAAAGTAATGCAATGTTATTTGTGTTTTTCTATTTTGTGTTTGTCATTGCCAGGCCGCCTTCCTTAGTTTCATTGCCTTAAGCATTTTCCTATTAATTGTTATTGTGTTAGTGTGTGTGTGTGTGTGTGTGTGTGTGTGTGTCACGGAACAGCTACCTAGTTCTACTGCTGATGAAGAGACAAACCTGAAAATTGCAGTGCTTAATGTACATAAATGTTTAACCATGTTTCAACATCATTCCTGCCTTCAACTTTGGAAGTGGTGTTTACTCTCCACTTGAAAGTGCTGGGTATACCCAGTTGAGTAAGGTGATTACTATCCAAGACTAAGGTGCCAGGATGTTATAAGTAGAAACCACCATTCATGTAGACAGTGGGAGCCCATGCTTGTTCAGCCACATGTTTCTATTCTCATTAGGAAGGGCATAGCCTGAAATATTGTGTTCTTTTTATATTTGTGGAGTGTTTTTTGTTGCTGCTACCTTCTTCCAAGTTTGATGGGTGATGGGTGTATTTCATCTTTCCTTTCCATAATAGGAATATCGCCTCACACCATTTCTTCCTGGCTCACTATTTCAAAAATTATTATTTCAACCTTTATAATACTAACAAATCAAAAGAAAATCATATTAAAATTAACAAGACAGTACAGGGTGCAAGTCACCAGTACAGCCGATATTCTGAATCCCAGGCAGTGTGATACTGGTGAGGAATGTCAGGAACAGAATATGATGTTGGTTAGTCGCCGCTGAACCTTTGCAGATCGAATCCCTGCTGAAAAACATCATCACGTTCCAAGATGAATCTTATGTTTGAGCAGAACTATGCTGTAGGGTTTTACATGAAGCTTGTAAACACTGCAAGCAAGACTTTCACCATGATCAGACAAGCTTTTGGGAATTTCTCAATAGACCAATCAAGCATTTTTGAATGGCACACATTGCTCAAAGAAGGAAGGGAGCAAGTTGAAGACTGCCATCACTCACGACAGCCATTAACTTACCAAGGCGACAAAAGTGTATGGAAAAAAATAAAATATAAAAACACCAACCGAGTCTCAATGTCAAGATTTCTGAAAGCTGGAGATTGTATCCACCACTGTGTTTTGAATTATGATTAACGATTTGGATATGAGGAAAGCAAATGTGAAATTGGTGCCAAAGTTTTGAACAATGAACAGAAGGTGAACCAATAACAGATTTCTTAAGAAACTGGATCGTTTGAGTGATGAGCTGAACTTTTTATAAACTACTAGCTAGTACCCACGACTTCGTTCATGTTTGTAAAGAATTTGGATTGACAGCTACCGACATCTAACCACCATAGTGCATGATGGGAGACTGAATGCTATTACCACACACAAATGCCAGTTATCTGCGTTATGTAGTTCAGGCAGCAAAGTAAAATATACGGACACACGTGTCTTTGGTCGAAATACGGAAATATCCCTGAACAACCAATTCAAACCACCATATCTCCCACACTATCACAGTTACTGAAATTCGGCCTACATTATTATCAACAGCTGACTCTGTGCTACTACCACACACAAACACCAGTAATCTGCGCTAGATAGTTTTGGCTGAAGTGATACACCATGACATATATTTTTTATGAAAGTGCCGCAGGTTGACCAATTTCAACCACCATATCTCCCACACCCCCATAGCTACCGACATCTAACTACCATAGTACACGATACCACTACCAACACACAAACACCAATGGTCTATGCTATGTAGTTGTGGCAGCAAAGTGACATATACGGAGAGACATGTCTTTGGTCGAAATACAAAAATATCCTTAATCGGCCACTTTCAACCACCATACCTCCCACACTACCATAGTTACCGAAATTCGGCCAATGCTGTTATCGACGGGTAACTCTGCGCTACTACCACACGTAAACACCATTGATCTGCGCTAGATAGTGGTGGCCTAAAAGTGAAATATAGGAAAACACACGTCTATTTTTATATATATATAGATTGTTAGGAAACAAAGGCGCTAAAAGCAGATATATTGAACATTGGATAGGATAAAAAACCACCGCTTACCAAAGAAGGGGATTCCAGCGGCGTTGGTGCACGAAAAAAACACGAACACACAAAGAATAAAATTTTCAAGCATGGCTCTTCCTCAGTAGAAGTGAGATGGCTGCACACATACAAGTATATATAAGATTATCACTGGCGATAAAACCTGTTGTTTCTAGTATGACCCAAAAATCAAGCATCAGAGTGTGGAGTTGTTTGTGAGCACCTCTCCACAACAGAAAATCTTGAATTGACTAAAGCCTTTTTTTTGTGCATTGTTGACTAAGACTTTCTTCTTCCACCTGGCAGAACTGCTAAGGCTCAACTTTATGTGGTGTGCTTAAACCCTTATGGAATAGAGTCATCTGAATATGAGACAAATGATTGCTAACATTTGCAAACTGCAACACTGTGCTATTAGTATGGGAGTTGCAGGCCAAACACAACATGGTAATGCTGCCTAAACTCCCCCCCCCCCTTTTTCTACAGCCCCGACGTGGCTCCAGCTGGCTTTTTTCCTTTTCCCTTGATTGAAAATGCAGCTAAAAGGATATCATTTTGAGTTGGAGCACCCCGTGAATTCAGTAGAATCGCAACTGGAGACATCCAACAGGTGTTTGTGAACTGCCAGTCACTATGAAAAGTTTATTGGACCAGGAGGATATTACTTTGAAGAATACTGATGAATCATACTAATTTCTATAGTAAATCTAATTAGTCCTACTACTTTTGAAATGTATTTTGTATAAATCAGTTTAGATACAAAACAAAAGGGAACATTTACAGTAAATTTAATCTGAGTGATGGAGATATAGAAATGATAGCAAGATAGATGCTATACAACCAAAACCCTAATATTTTTTGGACAAACAATAACAGGAAAACTCAATAATTGTACAGTAAAGCAAGTTTCTTTTATTGTAGTACCTTGAAACTTTCAAAAGAAATGAGTGCAAACCTAAGATTATATTACAGATTCCATATACTGTAAAATAATATTGGTTATCTGGCAATTTAGTCCTTTGCAATGAGGTTTATTAAGAATATTCATATTTAACGAGAACACAGAACAATACGGAAAAGAAGAAGCCTATTTTAAGTTCTTAAGAAGGGATAAAATCTTCTATGAATGGATCAGAAGATAAGAACATGTTGCAATACACTTCTGTAAAGAGAAGAAAATCAGCACTAACAAATGAACATATCACTCTCGTCTGCCAATGAAGATATGTAAATCAAAAATAAATCTTAAGATAAAATAAGAGATGTGTTTTGAAAACAAAATCATCAAGTTTATTGGTAAACTGCTCACTGTTTTATGAAGAGTGCTGTAATTTCAACTTCATAAGCGAGATGTGCAGTTTATTGCGTTTTATGTCTAGTTTATGGTCTTTAAACATTTACCATAACAATGGACATGAAAAAATACTACAAGAAAATTTGAACTCAAAATGGAGGACAGTGAAAATAAACACACACATACCAAACCTGAAGACAAGAATTCTGAAGTGCCAAAATGAAAAATAGCACCAAATAAACAAAATTAGATATTAATTACGTGGGCATACAAGAAACACAATAACACTAATGTAGGTGCCTGTGGAAAAGACTGCAGAACAACTATAGTTATAGTGTTGGCAATCAATTAACAACATTGGGAGGGAAAGATGGCAGAGTGAGATGATAATCAGTGGATGCGCAAAACAAGCAGTGGTGTGGGTAATGGGGAGACCAAATAATGCAATTATAATAATGTCAGTATGGCAATGAGAACTAACATATGAGCTACACCAAGACGTTCTGAAGTTCAATTTTCCACATTAAACTGTAGGTCCAGCCACGAGAGGCAGAATGCACGGTAAATAGAAACTCGTGTCACCAGGTCACAAGACCGTTTAAATTAATTTACCTTACTGGAAATGGATCCTCTCAAAGTACCCAGATTGATACACAGAAAAAAAGAGAGAGATACCGAATGCTTTTAAGCTAAAATTAATATGAAAACTACTGCAAAACACCACACAAAAGATTAGGCAAGCAACAGCACTGACCAGTCAGAAACTTGTCCCATTCTCCCCACCTTAAAGGCAAAAGACTGCTCATATCTACATCATACTGTCTAATCCAGGTAAAGGGTACCAGCAGTGAAGTGTGTCATTAGTAACCCAAAAATCCAGATACAAGAGCACTTTTATAAATAGATTTGTGTCCTATTTATACAAGTGAAGCTTGAATAATTTCCAACTGTTCATACTCAATGTATAATGCACTCACCTGCCAGTAGTTGGTGTTGCATCATTCTTGACGTGTAATTCACCACTCTTATCCTCGCCTTCAGATTGTGATGATGGGTGCTGCTGGAGTGGTGGGAACTCTTCCACATTATGCCGACCACCCCGCACAGTTCCACCTCCTCGGCGGCCTCCACGCAGTCCCAAGGCATTTGCAGCCTTGGTGTAAGCATCCTCATCCTCCCAGTTGCGAGTATACTTATTTGGTCCTCGGCTGTGGAAAAAGTAAAGTTACTTATCTCTAAACTCAGATAATGTGAATAGCCCATTCTGAAGCCTGGTTGATATATGTAATGAGATTAAACATTAAGCAAAAAAACTTCTTGATTTAAAGTTTCTAAATATCAAAACTTATTAGAATAATACATTGATTCATTAACTCAAAATATTTTTTCCCCCAGTCTACAGAATCTCTGTGAACAGGAAGACAGTGAAATACAAGATAGCTACAATCCAACAGCAACATGTCTATTGGACCAGAGAAGCTCTTTGTGCTTTCACTGTCAACCTGTAAATTATCACCACCATAGTTTCCACATATTTAGTTAATACTCATTAACTCCACAACTTTGCTACACTACAGCCATCTAACAGGAGTATGGAACCAATACCTGATACATAGGAAAAAAAGCTGGTACATCTAGCCGCTCTTTCAGCATTTCGATAGCGTCACATATATTGCTATTTTTGTGTTTCTATCAGGTTTTTATTTTATACTCCAATGCCAGTTAAAGCAGCGTGATGACATAATTACTGATTTTTCACCTAACTCTAAGGTTTCAAACTGCAAAAACTTCGTCAAAATCTGTTCAGTAGTTTTCAAGTTATAACCTTAAATTTCAGTTACTGGCTGCATGCAAATGTATCCTAGATAATTAACTCCAGCAAGATAAGATTTCTAAGGTAGAACAGAATTTCGTTAATCAGTCACTAGAAGCTTTTCTCCAAACAAGGTGTCAGCTCACCATTCACTCCAGCATATTTATAATGCAGCTCATACAAAGCTATACTTTGATAGGCCCTTGTCCAATCCTACATTCTGATCAAAAGATGCTTCTTTCCAGGAACAGGAGAAAGTTCCTTCAGGCCATATACAATTAAAAATATCTAAAATTTTCTCTTGCATTCAAGGCTAAGATGTCTCAGCATCTCAAATAAAACAATAGTATCAGCTCTAAGGAAAACAGTATGAGCACAAGTTAATACTCACTCGAGTCCCTACAGCAAAAAGAGAAGGTTATACAATTTCAGGTTTGTGATGAGAAGAAAACACATGCCATGACTGAAGCCAATACGATTCAAGATGATGGTAAATGCAATGTCAGCACGGTGCTCAAACAGCAGCTGTGCAGGATAGCATACTGACAACAATTCCAGATTTGAGCTGGATGGGATCCCATACTTTTCAACTTGGAGTACTGTTAGCAGCACTTCTCCTATGATCTATTCAATCATTATTCTTTTTCATGCTTATGCGCTTGCAAACCAAAATGCTGCAAATATTTTATGGGAAGATTAAGGATTAGATGATGAATATAGAGAGCAGACTTTTAATCCCACAGGATTCTGTACTTTCAATACTTCTGTCTGTAAGGATGTGATAAGAGTTTTAAATTCTGCATGCACTGTGCTATGAACAAATGGAGCAACGCCTCTCCTAGTTTCATCATTTTTGGTGATGTCCTTTCTATATAGTGTGGATAATGGAAACAAAGAAACTGCCGCGAGGCACTTAAAATAAGATAGGATACGGAAAAATAAACAGATACCCGTCACTTACCACAGATGAAGACAGGAGGGTGAGACGAACATGTAAAAACACAAAAAAAATAAACAAATTGCACAATATTTCGACAAGAGTCTTAATCATGTAGGAGGAGAGTCATATGGGGGGGGGGGGAAGATGAGGTCACATCCCAACCCGCCACATGATTGAAGCATAGGAAATCGCGCGGTGGTGGTAGAATTGCCGGGAGGGGGGGGGGGGGGAAGATAAGCTTGACCAGCGATAAAAGTGAGACAAAATAATTCAAAAAGTTATAATTTTATTTAGATTGGTTATAGATGAAAATAAAGGGAGATAAAAATATATAATATATGAAAATATACAAAATGAATAGATGAAATGTACATGTATAAGTAACTGACTGTAAAATGAAATGAGAGATAGCAAGTGACAGATTTAACGTAGGTTTAGGCCAGGGGTGTGTGTGGGGTCAAGAATTCGAACAACCTGAACACCACCTGATTCACAGTTAGAGCTATTACAGTTTTTCCAAGTACCACCACTCCTTCAGAACTCCGCAGATGGGAACTAGCCTACCAACATATCCTCGACACCAGACAAACCCCTGGCCTAAACCTACATTAAACCTGTCACTTGCTATCTCTCATTTCATTTTACACTCAGTTACTTATATATTTAAATTTCATCTATTCATTTTACATGTGGCGGGTTGGGATGTGACCACATATTTCCCCCTGCCATATGTCTCGCCCTTCCTACATGACTAAGACTGAAAAGTCGAAATATTGTGCAATTCTTTTGTTTTTGTGTTTTTACGTGTTCGTCTCGCCCTCCTGCCTTCATCTGTGGTAAGTGACGGTTAACTGTCTATTTTTCCCTATCCTATCTTATTATATATATATATATATATATATATGAGGAGGTGACGATCAAAACATAATAATTACATAAATTCAATTTTTACAGGAAGAGCAAAAAACTAAATGACATTCTTGCAGTGAGATTTACGGGTGTTTTTTTATTTACTCATATGGTGTTTTGAGCTCTATTTAATATAACGTAAAATCCAAATTTCTATCACAAATAAAACGGAAGATATATAAATTTGAAAAAAAATCACTTATGCCGTTTTGATTGCCACCGATGCAATTATTACATTTTGATTGCAAACGCTAAGTTATTTGAAATTTATGTTAGGGTAATTAAAGCATAAATAGTTTAGGAAACCTCTATTAACATTTTTAATTTTTAATCATTAAAAAATTAAATCTCATCAGAAAAAAAGTAACTACTTTCATAAATTAAAAAAAAAAATTGTCGAAGCAGATGGATAAAGATTTCTCTAGTCTCTGCTCACTGATTTCGTGAAGCGGCTTAGAGCATAATTTATGGCTTTTTAACTTTGTCCGAGTCTTCTCCTTTTCTTCTGAGATCTCTTGTAATCTCCAAAAAAATACAAGTGCTGCAGACATCTGTCACCGAAGACGAAAATCCAGTGTCGAAATGCTACTGAAATACTATTCTAAACATCGTATGCGAAGGCATTTATCTGCATCGCACTCTTCATTGTACATTTGATGCAATTTTTTTACATTAAATTAATGACTTAAGTAAACCCGGTTACATTTTCCCCCGTAATAGTGAAGTTCTTTTGCTGGCAGCGGAATAATAAAACGCCGTACGCTTTCTTTTTGATTGGAAAATTTCATACTCTTATGATCACCTTCCAGTTTTTCTGTAGGTATTTCTTCACATAGGTCAATGGTTTTTGAGACGTTGTTAAACCGGCGTTAGTGATAGACAAGCTTCATAAAAAAAGGCTTTAAAGACTAGTACGATATTTTTCCTGTATGGAATTAAGAGCAAACAACAGAAAAATTCCGCTTTTTAATTGATGTCACTTCAGATCATTTTGTAGGTACTGTCGAAATCAGCAGTGATAAGTAAGTACACCTGTTACTTTATTTTTAACTTTTTTGAGTTTAACAATATCTGTTTCGAAGTATATCAACTGTTAAGGAGTAGCGTTTGAACCTCTTATTATATGAACATTGTATTTCGAAACTAAGGAGTGTAAAGTGCAAATATATATATATAAAAAAGAAAAAATGCATGTCACTTATTTCATTTTGACTGACATCTGACAAATATGTATGAAAATTATTCTGTTTTGAACGAAATCGGTCTTCTGTCTTTAAAGCTGTTGAAAATTGACTGCAGTTATTCCGTTTTGATCTAAATCACAATCTTTGGGCTCACTTTTAGTACGATTTTATGCCGTTTTGCTTGAAAACGACTTTAGATTCAGATTCAGCAGGTCAAAAACAACCGGATTAAAAAACTGCTTTTGACCGGAAGTGTAATTATTCCGTTTTGTTCGCCAGCACCTCATATATATATATATATATATATATTGTTAGGAAACAAAGGCGCTAAAAGCGGATATATTGAACATTGGATAGGATAGAAAACCACCGCTTACCAAAGAAGGGGATTCCAGCTGCGTTGGTACACGAAAAAAACACGAACACACAAAGAATAGAATTTTCGAGCATGGCTCTTCCTCAGTATTGCACGCAAGAGCTTCCGGCAGCAGTTATATATAATATAATAACAATGAAAAAAAGACGCTAGGTAGCGGAAAGGAATCAAATTAGGATAGGGAAATGAGCCACCACTTACCTTTAGATGATGGATGTGGGGCGCGAACACACAGAAAAGACACAAACACAAATAATAAAGAAATTTTCGGGAAAAAACCCTTCGTCAACAAGAGAACATTATGAGAGGTGGGTGCACCCGGAGACTGCCTCACGGAAAGACCGGCGGTCTTTCCGTGAGGCAGTCTCCGGGTGCACCCACCTCTCATAATGTTCTCTTGTTGAAGAAGGGTTTTTTCCCGAAAATTACTTTATTATTTGTGTTTGTGTCTTTTCTGTGTGTTCGCGCCCCACATCCATCATCTAAAGGTAAGTGGTGGCTCATTTCCCTATCCTAATTTGATTCCTTTCCGCTACTTAGCGTCTTTTTTTTTCATTGTTATTATATATATATATATATAATAATAATATTTATGAAGTAAACATCACCTCAGGTTAGTGGTGGTTCAATATAGGTAGTGGGAAGGAATGAAAAAAAAAAAAAAGGACCGGGTATTATCTTAAGTTGAGACCGGGTGGTTGCCTTGTGCCAAGTTTGTACTGGTAGGCAAGTTCCCACCTTCTGAGTTCAGAGAAACTGCTGCTATTAGGGAGAACTCTGATAGCACGGACTGTGTAACAAGAGTTGAAATTATTCAAGTCGTGGATTATGGCATGGGCAGCAACTGGGTGCTTTGGGTTCTGTGTGAACACCGTCTGACGGTGGCCATTCATTCTTATGGAGAGTGCATTTGTGGTCAAACCAATATATGAAGCAAGGCAGTGGTTGCATGTTAGCTGGTATATTACACGCGTGGTTTCACAGGTGGCGTGTCCTATGATAGGGAAGCTTTCCCCTGTGACCGGGTTGATGAAAGTGGTGGAAGCATGGTGTATGTCACACATCTTGCAGCGTGGTCTATTACATGGGAAAGAGCCTTTGGGTTGACTGTTAGGAAGAGGAAGAATGTGTTTGTGGACTAGAAGTTCTCTGAGGTTAGGAGGTCTGCTGAAACAAGTTCTAGGAGGGGCAGGGAGGATTTTAGGAAGAATGGATCTCATTTCAGGGCATGTTTGTAAGAAATCGTAGCCCTGCCGGAGGACTCTGTTGATGGATTCGAGGCCTGGGTAGTACTGTGTGACCAAGACTGGACTGTGGTTGGTTTTTGCGGGTCTGGGATGATTGATTGGCTGATTCAGTTGTGATGTAGCACGTGAAAGCTGTTTGTTAACCAAAGCTGGAGGGTAGTTGCGAGATATTAATGCTTCTGAAATACTGTTTGAATAATCCATGAGAGACTGTTGGTTAGAGCATATGCGACTACCTCGAATGCCAAGACTATAGGGGAGTGAACGTTTGGTGTGTTATGGGTGGCAACTGTCGAAATGGAGATACTGTTGAAGATTGGTTGGTTTGATGTGAACTGAAGAGTTGAGATAGCCATTGGATAGGGACAAATCGACATCCAAGAATGTGGCCTTGGTGTGGGAGTAGGACCAAGTGAATTTCAGCATGCTAAAGTTATTGAGATGGTTCAGGAAATTTAGCAGTTCATTTTCTCCATGTGTCCAAATCATAAATATGTCATCAATGAAACGAAGCCAAATGAGGGGTTTGAGAGGGAATTCCTCCAGAAATGTCTGTTCCAGCCGGCCCATGAACAGATTAGCATAAGAGGGGGCCATGCGGGTACCCATGGCAGTTCCATCATCTAAAGGTAAGTGGTGGCTCATTTCCCTATCCTAATTTGACTATATATATATATAATAACAATGAAAAAAAGACACTAAGTAGTGGAAAGGAATCAAATTAGGATAGGGAAATGAGCCACCACTTACCTTTAGATGATGGATGTGGGGCGCGAACACACAGAAAAGACAAACACAAATGATAAAGAAATTTTCGGGAAAAAAACCTTTGTCAACAAGAGAACATTATGGGAGATGGGTGCAGCCAGAGATTGCCTCACAGAAAGACCGCCGGTCGAGAAAATGGTGGGGGTAAATTCAAACATCGGAAAAGTAGAGGGGCAGTGAATCAGAGCTCATACCCGAGAAAATATATATATATATATATATCCCTTTTATTTTCATCTATAACCAATCTAAATAAAATTATAACTTTCTGAATTATGCTACACAAAGATTATTTTGTTTCACTTTTATCGCTAGTCAAGCTTATCTCTCCCACCCACCCCCTCCTCCCGGCAATTCTACCACCACCATGCGATTTCCGCCTATGCTTCATTCATGTGGCGGGTTGGGATGTGACCACATCTTTCCCCCTGCCATATGACTTGCCTCCTACATGATTAAGACTCATGTCGAAATATTGTACAATTTGTTTGTGTTTTTACTTGTTCGTCTCGCCCTCCTGCCTTCATCTGTGGTGACGGGTATCTGTTTATTTTTCCTTATCCTATCTTATTTTCTATATAGTGTGATACTTCTTACTTGTCAATCACGGGTTTCTCAAAACTTGCAAACTTTGGATAATTTAGGTTAACAGATTAACATCTTTTAGACGAGTCCCAAAAGTACCAAGGTTCCATTGTAATATGGAACCCATCTTATCTATTTAAGTGTACCATCCCAGTGTTAGTGGGTCTATTATCTCATGTGAAGGGGAAACTGATTTGTTTGCCTCTAACTTTGAAAGGTTTCATTTGTTATATTTAATCCTATTTTATAAGTGCAACTGACTGAATTTTAGTATGCCAACTGAATTGTTTTAAACAATAGAAAAACTGTGTGCAACATACATTAGTGTGAAAAACTTAAGGATGGGATAGGTAAAGTAACATAACATATTAACTACTGAAGGTGTGGGAGCAAAGCCAGAGGTCTCTCACACGAGCACAGAAAGCTGGATGATACATGGTGTGAGGTCAGCACAACTATAGTGCCAAATATGTCTGGCCCCCACAACACGGTGTAGTTGAAGGAATGGAACAATCCAGTATACATCTATCAGCGAGCTTTTATGGTGCACTGTGATTGTATTCATTATAAATGGCCCAGATACAACATTTGGATCACTTCACATGAGGAAGAATCAGAGAGTAACTGCAAAAAGAACAAAACATGATGAGTGTAACCCAGGAGTTTCGTACTGCTCACAGCAGTTTCATACACATGGAGTGCAATCATAGGCATCCAATCTCATTCTCCACAGTGGCATGAGAACAGCACCAAGTTTATCATTTTGACCAACTGCCATTACGTTGTGTTCCATTGCCACCCACACGTCAGTTGCACTATTTGTAATGGTACATCAGGACTGGACCAACGAGGAATGAGGTTGCATGTTCTTTTCAGATGGGAGCTGATTTAATATTAGTAGTGATTCTAGACATACCCTCATCTGGCGAGAGATGGGAACAGATAATGCACCCAGGGACACTGCCAAACATTATTATTTTGATGGTACATGTTGTTGTTGTTGTTGTTTTTGTGGCTTTAGGGCGCGTCGACAGCGAGGTCATTAGCGCCCTAACAATGACCAGCTAATACTTTTGCTAAAAGAATATTAAAATACCATCTGCATGGTCGACTGTAAATGGGTCGGCCATACGGACAGCAAATAAAATAATTAAAAACGAACATGGCTTTAAACGGGCCACTAGGACCTGATAACGATAAAACACCTGGATGGCTGAAAAGTTGCCAAACCGGTTCACAAAATATTTAAAAACACTACATGTCTCGCTGGCTGTATAGAGGCCAGCGAGACAGAAATTATAAAGATATTAAAATTATAAAAAATAAAAACAATGCAAATGGATGTGTGGCTGTAAAGAGGCCATCATAAAACTAGGCCAATCTGCCTAAAATTTTAGGCAATAGACTGGCCAATATAAAAAATTTCAAACACTCGCCACATTGCTGATCTTGTTGTTAAAAATAAGAGACAGATCGTTGGCCAGGCCAACGCCTGCCCCTAAAACTAAAAACGTTATTGTAATTGCTTTAGGGCGTGTTGACGGCAGGGCCAATAGCGCCCTAAAAATTACCAGCTATTACTGTGGCTTATGAAAGTACTAAAATACTGCCTGCATGGTCGACTGTAAAGGGGTCGGCCATACAGACAGCAAATAAAATAAGTCATAAAATCAGACGTGGCTTTAAAGCGACCATAATGACTTAAAGCCGTACAACACCTGTAAGGCTGTAAAGGGGCCAAACAGGTTCAAAAGAGGATAAAAAACACTACATGTCTTCCTGGCTGTGTATTGGCCAGACAGACAAGAATAATAACAATACAAAAAATAAAAACCATGCATATGGATTGGGTGGCTGTAAAGAGGCCACCCATCAGTCTTAAAATTAGACCGATCTGCCTAAAATTGGTTTCACCCGCCTCGGTTCGGGTGGGTCGTTGGTCATTGCCCGCTGAGGAACGGGATCAGACTCATCCACCAGCATTGCAGTTTCCTCTGGTTCTGAAGAGTCTGACGTCTCCGACTCAGCGTCCTCCTCGACTACCTCCTTGCCCTTCTTCTTCCTCGACCTCTTTCCCTTTTTCTCCCTTTTACCAGGTGATCTGGGAGGGGACGAAGAGGGAGATTTAACGAACTGAGTCGGGTCCGTCAGCCTAAACCTCGGACCCCGTGTCTTCAAGTCACCTTCAGGAACGTTTATAGCAGTTGGTAGTGCTACTGCTTTCACGGCCCGTGGTGGTATTGGAGGTGCTGGTAATTTCACTGCTACTGCTGGTGGGTCCTGTTTCACTGCTGCTGGTGTGATCGAGGTCGCAGACGTGTTGCTACCGACGTCCGCGGTCTTAGGCATTATGACCTTAGCGGGTTTTGCACCGCATTTGCACTGACAGGAGCACGTAGTGCTTGTGCCGATGTCTGCAACGAACGTCTGGGTAGCAACACTTTGTTTCCTGACGGGAGCTGAAGCCATCTTAGCAAAACTTGTTGCAAATACTGGGGCGGCAAGTAACTTGGCCTTCTTCTTAGCTTCCCCGTAAGGAATCCGCTCCTTGGTCTTCAGCTCCTGTATCTTGCGTTCTTCAAGATACACTTGACACTCCCTGCTCCAGGCGGGGTGCGAACCGGAGCAGTTGACACAAGCCTGTGGAAGCGTACAACTGACACCCGGCTCGTGTGCGCCCTTCCCGCAGTTTCCACATGTGGGGTTGCCCTTACATGACGCCGTCGTATGTCCGAACCGCTGACACTGGAAACAGCGCATCGGGTCCGGAACATACGGACGGACGTTAAGGTTTAAATATCCGGCCTTGATATTCTTGGGCAATTCTGGAGTGTCAAACGTCAGGACGAAGGTGGCAGTCTTTTCAAGATTGCCTTTCACCCTTCGTGTGATCTGACGTACCTCGATCACATTCTCTGATTTCCATTCCTTAAGAAGCTCGTCAGTCCCTAAATTCATAACGTCACGGCAGGTGACCACGCCTTTACTGGAATTTAGGGACTTGTGGAGTTCGCATTTTACGGCGAACTCCCCAAGCCTCTTACAATTCAGCAGTAGGGTAGCTTGCTTACTGGTGACAGTTTCCAGCAGCAGTGTCCCGTTCCTCAGTTTTTTAACAGTGTTAAGGGTACCAAAAAGACCCTCTAGACCCTTTGAGATATAGAAGGGTGACACTTTTTCAAATGATCCTTCAATTTTCTCCATAATTACAAAAGCGTTCTGTACTGAACAAACTTTTCTGTTACTATCACTGTCAGATACGGGGGGGCTATCAACCCTCACCCGTTTCTTTGAACTGGGTGTATTTATATTAGCCTGCGGCACACCCGTACCGCAGGTTGGTTTGGTTTTCTTGTGAGTCTTAATTTTGGTCCCACGAGTATAACCAATTTAAACAGAAATGCTAATACAACAGGGGTGCGCAGGTGCCCCTGAGGTTGCACGCTAGCGAGTGATTTCCCTCATCACTCATTCGCCTCCTCGGCACGTGTCTGACCTTGAGGTTGAGGGGTTTATTATAGAGGTTTGTTCCGTCCTCGCAATCCGGGCGTTGAAGCCAAGATCCCCGTTCTCCTAGGCACACAACGTTCCACCGCCACGCCCTGCGGTGGTCGTTGAAGCATGGTAGGAGTTTACGGTGTGGGAAACTTGCGGCGCTCACAAGTTTCCAGCTCGGGCACCGCGGGTTCGCCAAACCCGTACCTGTCACTTGCGTACCAGGCCCCTGCGGGGTTGATGGTACAAGTGGTATCGAGAAATAATGTTTCATGGGTGTATAAACCACTAAATCTTTGAATGCAATATCCTCACCGGTCAGCATTATTGTGACACAGTAGTTGGTGTTGCATCATTCTTGACGTGTAATTCACCACTCTTATCCACACTCTCAGATTGTGATGGGTACCGCTGGAGTGGTGGGAACTCTTCCACACCATGCCGACCACCCCGCAAAGTTCCAACGTGCATCTTTTAAGGGATGCAGTCAATCATGACTTCATTTTTATGGATGATAATACCAACCGCATCAAATATTGCATCTGGAGGAACTCTTGGAATGAGAGAATATTTGGTGAATAGAATGGCCTTACCATTTCAAATCAAAATCCCAACAAGCACATGTGGAATTCACTGGGGAGAATTATTGTGGCATGTCCAAATGTACCATTAATCATCCAGCAGTTGTCAACCATGCTACTGAAGTAAAGGAAATCCCTACCACAAGAAGACCTTACCAACCTTGTGGCCAGCTGATCAAGCTTTGCTGTCCAGGGTGATCACCCTAGAATAGAATGTCCCTCATTTTAGTAATGTCCAGAAGACCATCATGAGTTGCAGTGACTTCAGCGTGACTCTCTAAACAAAAGTGTTATATCTGTTCGTCTCATTGTGTATTTCTTTCAGTTACCTGCTGTAGCAGTTTTTTCTACGTGTTTTTCAAGTTTCACTGAGCATTGTTAGTTGGCAGTGACACAGCATGCAAATGTTACTTTTGTCTTAGGTTGTGTGCTCCAGTGTACTTTGACTGTATAGCCTACAGATCAAGTGCAAAAAAACATACATTACAAAAACGTGTTACAATAAATGATAATGTGGCTTTCGTTATTTGAAGTACATCATGGCAATGTTTAGTGAAGCATCAAAAATTTATTTGGTAAGTATTTTCTGCCACTAAGCAAGAAAATGCTATTCGCACCCCCCCCCCCCCAAATAAACGAGAGAGTCAAATCAAAACATACCCATAACGACGTCTTCTACGAGCCCGTGGTGGAGCTTCTTCGTTCCGAATGTCATAGCCATAAATTGCGACTAGTTCATCTCTTGACTTCGGTGTCTGCTCATCTTCATTGTACCGGTCATGGCTCCAACGATTCTCATTTTCCTTCCACACCTTCTTCTTGTCATTTCCTTGGTTTTCCTTACCACGCTCACTATCTTTTTCAGTAGTTTCTTCATCACTGTCAAACAGAAGATTTTGCTACTGAATGCTTAAATGTGAAGTATTATGTGACTCTATGATAAGAACTGCTGCAATAATTTAACACCAAAAATTAAATTTGTCACAAGCTGGAACAAACCAGCCATCCTAAATTATATAAGCATTTGAATTTAAATTATTGATAATGTACTGCTCATTGTAATAAACTTGTTTGGGATGCAAACTACAACACCAGTATAAAAATGAAAATTCATTAAAGTGAGTCAAGTGATATGTCTAACAATTTCTACAAAACTCAACTAATTCTCACTCTATTCTTAAAATGAGGTGCTTCTAAAAACTGTTGTTAAAACTTACACATCCTCAATGACAGTTCTGTCATCATGCTCATAGAAAGTACCCCTTTTTGGTATATACTGGGGATTTCTTCT
Source organism: Vandiemenella viatica (assembly GCA_031002005.1). NCBI lineage: Eukaryota > Metazoa > Arthropoda > Insecta > Orthoptera > Morabidae > Vandiemenella > Vandiemenella viatica. The sequence continues at coordinate 250,473,004 of CM061919.1, forward strand.
GTCTTCATCATCATCCAATTTCTTTTCTTTTGGTGGGACACTTTCCTGAATCAGAATAAAAACATGGGGATAAATAATTTATAATGGAGAAAATATACATTCTAAGTGCTTGAATTGGTACAAAAAAAAGAAAAAATTAAATTACCTGTCCATCACCTTCTTCTCTTTCATACTCAATAACAATGCTGTCACTGTCACCATCATCCCTTGGTGGTGAGCAATCTGATCTAGAATCTTCAGCATCATTATCATCTACATGTCCATCATAATCATATAATTTGTGGCCTTCATTGCTTACATTAGGATCTGTCTCCTAAAAAAGTATTCAAATATTAAAACTTGCTGGATATTATAGCTGCACATATATTTATTTATTTTTACGCCAATTGGTTTTGTACATAAAGAAATAATTCTTAACATCAACATATAAGGTAGGCCTATGTATATAATTCATAAAAGTCTTTTAAAGTTGGACATTAATCCAGCACGAGATCCTCCAAAGACGTTGATGTCGGTAGCATGTAAGTTAACCAGGCTAACTATTCTATGGTATGATCCTAAAGCAACATAGTTTTGTTGGGTTTTACAGCACCCAGCAGTCTTCTTGTGCGAAGATCTACCCTAGAGCAGTTAAATCAGAATTGCTTGAGTATTTCTGGTGAATCAATACGACCATTGACAACTTTGTAGAAAAAGCATAGGTCTGTCAATTGCCTCCGACTTCGTAGGTTGTTAATGTTATAAAAGTGATACACATCACATGCGTCTGTAAAGTTTTCATCATGAGGATAGTGTAACAGGAACTTACAGAACTTATGCTGGACTTTTTTGACACAGCTAATTTGTTGATCTGTAAATGGTGACCAAATAATACTACCATATTCCAGTAACGGTTTGACAAAGGCAAAGAAAAGTCGAAACAGTGTATTAATGTTTTTGAATTATTTCCCAGAGCCACATATGAATCCAAGGACACGAAATGCTAGCAGAGTTCTGTAGATAATATGGTGAGAGAGAGTACACCTATCATCAATCATCACTCCCAAGTCTTTTATTGAGTTAACTATTTCCACATTTTGACCACATAATGAGTAGTTAACACGCAGCAGGTTGTGACGTCGGTAAAACACCATGATAGCACACTTTTTTTTATGTTAAGGTGCAACTTATTTACCTGACACCATACCTCTAACTCGGAAATGTGTCATTGTAGAATATCAATGTTATGATCACTGTATATTGCTCTGAAGATCTTCATATCATCAGCATAAAGCAAATACTCAGACTTAAATTTTTCACCAATGTCACTTATGAATATGCTAAATAGGATAGATCCAAGATGGGAACCTTGTGGTACACCAGAGGTAACAGTATACTCATTCGACAAATGACCATCCACTCATGCTTGTAAATGCCTGTCAGATAAATACGAGTGAAGCCAGTCCAAGGCTTTGGATTGTATCGTATATAAATTACTTCTTCCCAACAATTTCTACAAAAAGTAATTAGAATAAAAAATTTTGGCACAAAAAAACAGCATATTAATGACAACCTATTTCATGAGTATTCATCATTGCCACACTTTTTCAAAAGTTGCAAAGAACTTGTTGACTTCAATCACACACACAAAATTACAAGTTGAATATCATAAGACAATTCAAGGAACATTTCTCTGTCTGTTGTTTGTCATACATTTATTCTTGAATGTGCATTGCTCTCGCCACATAAGATGGGTAACAGTTAAGCTAACATCAGGTTCAAGAACAAAGTTCAATCTCAAAATTCACAACCTAACAAATGTATTCAGAGACAATCGGGGTGTTACATTGGACAAATATATGTATTATGTCTAGTAAAAACTGAGAGGAACAATGACTATACTAGCCTGCCAATAATAGTTGTCAATGAGATTTGATACAAATCCACACGTCAGAGATTTTTGGTTTGGCATGGATTCTTACAATCACTTTAGTAGAATGCCAGGGTTGATCCTTAACAGATTGCAGCTGATATCCTTAGTCCCTTGCTTATAATCCTCTACAAATATAGTGATCTTAATGGCAATGAGATTAAGAGCCATTTCGGTAGCTGACTTTACTTATCAAAAGAAAAAAAATATTTCATATTCCATCATATTACAGGTTTTAAAAAATCCTATAATTCACAACAATTCAGAAATTTTAACAGTTGCAGATACCAAATATCTTAATCCAATAATCATATTAATAATGTTAATAAAAGAAGCCACCATTTATCATAGGAAAATGTGTGTTGGCAGCAAAACACAAAAACAAAAATCAAATTTTGTGAAATGATTGATTGTCAGTAAGGATAACAGTTACACAGATGCTTGTGATGGAATAGCCATTAAAGTGTCACCTCATTCACAAAAATCTTCTGAACTTAAATACTACTTTGCAAACAACTGAGGTATCTATAATTCAAAGTGACCCACATCAGACAAGTGAAGTGCAGCTAACTGCCCCCTTATTTTCGACCATCTCCTTCCCTTTGAGAAACCATTACTAAATAACACTCACCCATTTATCTGGTCTCTGTGATGTTTGCTTGAGTAATATTTCCAGGAATGAAAGAAAACTATTTCCCACAAGAAAGAAATCTTCTAAATACGACAGCAATTTGTCTCTAGAGTGTGAGGGTAGCCAAATTTCCTTGATATTTCAGTGTGCTGCCAGCATCACAACCAATGGCGAGGCAGAAAACCATTGGGCAGCTTATTAGATTCTTACAACTAACAGGATTTTGTGAGTTGCAAACATATTACAATGTGGACCTAACAGGTTATGATTGTTCACTCTCAATGACATGAAAAGCTTAGAAAACACTACCATATTTCATAATACCACAACTTCCTTACTGCATAAAACTATAATTAATTAATGCAGTTAAAAAATAGTTAACTGAAACTATTGACATTTGAAGCAAGAGGCGGGAATGGATAAGGTGAACTGAAAAATGCGACACTCCATATAAGCTACTAAGTTTTCAGGGTCTGCTTTTCAGAAAACTCATACACAGATATTTAAAATTTAATTTCGGTTTTTATTGTTTATAAAGAATACATACATACATATATATATTAACAATGAAATAAAAGACGCTAAGTAGCGGAAAGGAATCAAATTAGGATAGGGAAATGAGCCACCACTTACCTTTAGATGATGGATGTGGGGCGCGAACACAAACACAAATAATAAAGAAATTTTCGGGGAAAAAAAACTTTCGTCAACGAGAGAACATTACGAGAGGTGGATTCAGCCGGAGACTGCCTCACAGAAAGACCGCCGGTCGAGAAAATGGTGGGGGTAAATTCAAACATCGGAAAAGTAGAGGGGCAGTGAATCAGAGCTAATACCCGAGCATAGATAAATATCCAAACTAATCTCTGGTCGGTGGGAAGATCAAAATATAATTAGAACTATATAAATATATATATATATATATATATATATAATAATTTTTATGAAGTAAACATCACCTTAGGTTAGTGGTGGTTCAATATAGGTAATGGAAAGGACAGGAATAAAAAAGGTTAAACATATGTAATACTAATAATATATATATATAAATAGACATGTTTTTCCCTATATTTCACATTTCAGCCACCAATAACTAGCACAGGTCACTGGTGTTTATGTGAGGAAGTAGCATGGAGTTTCCTATCATGCACAACATTGATTAATGCAGGGAGTTTTCATATTTCAGCCAAAAATTTGTGTCACCTTATACTTCTCTTTCCTGCCACAAATACATAGGATAGACCATTGAGGTGTGTGTGTGTGTGTGTGTGTGTGTGTGTGTGTGTGTGTGTGTGTGTGTGTGTGTGTGTGGTAGTAGCAGTGAATCTCCCATCGTGCACTCCAGTGGTTTAAAGTGGTCAACCTGCGCCACTTTCATATTTCTTCCAAAGACGCATGTGTCTTGGTGTATCACTTTTCAGCAAAAACTATCTATTGCAGATCACTGGCGTTTGTGTGTGGTAGTAACACAGAGTCACCTTTCGATCACAACGTTGGCCGAATTCCAGTAACTGTAGTAGTGTGGGAGATATGATGGTTGAAAGTGGGCGGTCAAGGATATTTTCGTATTTCCACCAAAGAAATGTATCTCCGCATATTTCACTTTTCTGCCACAACTACATAGCATAGACCATTGGTTATTGTGTGTGGTAGTAGAATCGTGTCTCCTGTCGTGCACTATGGTTGTTAGATGTCAGTAACTATGGGGGTGTGGGAGATATGGGGGTTGAAAGTGGTCGACCTGCGGCAATTTCATATTTCTGCCAAAGACACATGTTTCTTGGTGTACCACTTTTCAGCAAAAACTATCTATTGCAGATCACTGGCATTTGTGTGTGGTAGGAACACAGAGTCACAACATTGGCTGAATTTCAGTAACTGTGGGAGTGTGGGAGATATGGTGGTTGAAAGTGGCCGATCAAGGATATTTTCGTATTTCGACCAAAGACGTGTGCCCGTAAATTTTACTTTGCTGTCTGAAATCCATAGCGCAGATGACCAGCGTTTGTGTGTGGTAATAGTATCGAGTCTTCCATCGTGCACTATAGTGAGTAGATGTCGGTAGCTATCAATCCAAATTTTTTACAAACACGAAAGAAGTCGTGGGTACCAGCTATTGCCAATGTAATACTTTGTAATTAAGACATTAAAAATGTAAATTATGATTGAAAAATGATATCTAAATGGAAGCCATTCTTGCCGAAACATTCTTGTAGATGCATGCAGAATTTGTCTACGGGGCTTTCAACAATAGCAAGTGGAATAGACTAGCTCTAAATTCATAGAGCCCCCCCGAAAAAAATAAAAAGAGTTTGACCATCTGTGGAAGCCAACCTTCATCCTCAGCTGTTTGGCACACTCTGACTTTACAGATGCCAGGCAAGTCATTTAATTAATTTTGCTCTTTTACCTTCAATTCCACACATATGAAATAATGATGGTTCAAGAACTACAGTGTAATCACTTTGGCAGCAGTTTATGTTCGCATAAAGAATGACGAGATTGCTTAGCAATAACATTTTCATCATGAGTAATGCACAATTTCAATTATCAGGAAGAGTCATCATTAGAGACCGGATTATATGCAACACTAAAAGCTAGAAATATGCAAGAAAAATGTCAAATGGGTCATGCAACATTATATAATATAAAAATAGTAATTTTTATTTCAAAATCAGTTTGCAATTAGTAAGTAGTAGAGTAACATATTTATAAATTCGAAAAGTAACAATTATTTAACTTTTTTTTTTTTTTTTTTTTGGAAATGCGAACGATCGGGTACTGTTCCAAATATTCAATAGCAAGATTGTTTCTTTTGACCTCTCCAAATATTTTTATAAGTGTATATGGATCATTCCAAATTCACTGATGTAAGTGGGCAGTATTTGCAATTGGGCACTGTGTTAGTAGTCTTTGTTTCTGGAAAAAGTTCATCCGTCCCATTACTAGAACTATCAATTTGACATAAAGGTTAAACACCAGGGTTATTGTTCAAAATATTTTCAAACTTCACTTAAAGTTTAGACAGGAATATCTCTGGCAAAGCGGATTTTATTCATTAACTGAATATATTCAGTCAATGTCAATTCTTGAGTTTCAAGCTTTTTAATACTCGCAGGTATGTGTGAAAAATGAAATCTAATCACAGCTATGGTTTTAATACTAGAATTGTTAAATGCTTCTTTGTACTGGCAAACTGTTATAGCCCCTGCACTATCAACGTCGTTTACTACACCTTTAATGGCCTCAAAATGTTCAATGAAAAACAGTACAGCTTCAACCCACGTCACAAATTGAGCTACCACTAGTTCCGGAGACAAAGGCACATTTGGAAATTTTTTTTTATAGGCAGTATCATGAGAACATGCCTTAAGAAACACTTTCTTTAATGATGAAATAAGTTAATTTACATTCCCAAACATGGGTCGTAGTTCTTCAGCAAGCTGTCGTAGACTAAGAGCTGTGTTGCTAGTAGGTTTTGCATGCTGCAATATAAGATTTTATTTATTAACTAAGTACACTACTGAAAAATATTGTAAATATACCAAAAATATGCATCATCACTAGGTTATAGGTAAAATATGCAATAGCCAGTGCAAATGGGCTTAAAATGCAAATGCATATAATACAATCTCTAGTCATCATCAACCAAAGCAGCTTCCAGTCGTTGGCCAGGTTTGTTAACCGTTCACCCACCACACTCAGTAAATGAGGATAAAAGAAGGTATTCACATGGTAATGGATAGTGATTGGGATGATGTTAACAATATTATAAAAAGAAAAACGCAGAGATTTTAAGTAACAGATTTAATGAGATCATCACTGGATGCCAGGTACATATGAGAGAGAGAAAAATTTAGGGCAGAAGTTTCTGGTGGGATAAAAAAATAAAAAATATGCATTTCAGATAATATCAGGAAAGAACACGGGTTCAAAAAGAGAAAACTGACATATATTATAAAGTAAATGCCATGGATTATACCTCTGTTGTAGCAGGACCTACAGTTTAATGCGGAATCCGAACCATGGAGCATTGTAGCTTACTCATATGAAGATGACATAAAGCCTGTGATAATTATTGGTCAAACTGGGATATGAACCGAGGAGCCTGAATTTTGAAGATGAATGCCTTAATATCTACAGAGCTACCAGACCATCCTGAACAATATTGACAGTGTAACTACAGATATATTATAGATGCCTTGATTATTATTATTATTCTCGAATCAAAATACACAGTGAAAACATTGTGCAAATCAATAACATTAAAAATACTTAGCCCAGTACTTCGCAACCTGAACTGCATTCTGTGTTGCTCAAAACAGATCATCTCTGTTGCAGGATGATGGGCAGGCACATAGGGCACTCGAGCATATGGTTCATAGTTTGGTCCTCACCACATTCACACTTAATACTGGTAGCATCATTATAACCCCATTTCACTAGGTTTTCCTTGGATCTGCCCACTCCTGTTCACAATTAATTTAAGAACCGCCAGACATTCCAGTCCTCTGCATGACCAGGTGGCTAGTTCTCTAACTGCCTTGATACATTATTTTGATTGGATCTGGATATTTGTTGCACACTAAACGGCTAGGAAAGTGTTACAGCACTGGTAGTTCATAAAGAAAAAATAGGATTGAAAATTAGAGACTGATTAGTTTGAACTTAGCTGAAGGTAATTTGTTGGAGAGATTGATATCACATAAGAAATGTCTGCAACTGGTTTATTAAACAGTAACATGGATTTAGTAGAAGTTAGTCATGCGAATCTCAGTTAGTGAGCTACTTGGAACATATTTTGGATGAATTGGATAATGGAATCCATTTTGACAGTGTAACACTTGGAGAGAAAATCCTCCCACACTATTATGCCTGAAAATGAGTGCCATCTTGTGGTCATGGTAATCTTTTTCATTCCATGCACTACTCGTAATCTTTACACCATTATCTTAAATTCTTTGAATGCAAATTCATCATTCACCTACTTTTGTATTTTACAAATTTCAATTTTGATGATCGCTTAGACTCCCGTGGATATTTTTAATGTTTTCTGGGTGGAACTGTGACAATGTCTTGAAACCTAATGTTTCGGCCAGCATTCTGTGGCTTCCATCAGGGAACTCTAATGAAAAGTCAGAATGATGGCTGAAATGTTAGTTAAATTAAAATTTGGATTTACTGTTTGAAAATAACACCTTTTTTCTTATGGTTTAACGCCTTGTCGAGGTCATTAAAAGGTGGTATGGGATTTGGTACAAGAAATCAGAAGGAATTCAGCCATAGCCTTTTGAAGGAAGCATCCCGCCATTCGCCTGGAGCGATTAGGGGAAACCATGGAAACCCCCCCCCCCCCAAAAACTGAATTCCACATCCATATGCCATGTACAGAAGAAGTACTGGCACACAAACGTTTATATATGTACAACATTGAGTTAAAACAGGAGACATGCTGTTCCATATGTTAACTGTTGAACGGTCTACGACATTAATAATCTAATGCATTTTGGATTGTATCCAACCCCTTCCAATGAGATGAAAATGACATCGGTTGTGCTTAGGTTGAAATGCAGGATTTTTCACAGTGATAACTATGGGGAACAGGTCAACAATATAGCAGAGGTTGTGGTTCTGTGCAACCTGTACCAGAATGAAAATCAATGCTGCATGTTAATGTAACTGGTTTTGTTGTATGAGGTTGGCTGTCATGCAAAATGCATTACATTATTAACATTGTTTACAGTTTAATAATCTATGGTGCAACATATCTACTATAGTCTTTCAATACTATACATTAAAAATTGTTTGTGTGCTGACACTTCTCCCTTATATGGTTACAAAATGCAGTTATATCTAAAAAAACAAATAAAGCTTGTAAGAATCTGCCCATATTTCAAACGATTTTACTTACTTATTTAGTATATATTTTATGGGTAGGCTATAATATACAACTTTTCTTAAATCATATCTCTCAAGGAATGTAAGTACCAATTTTCATAACAAAAGGACAATTCCTTCCGAGATGGTTCGCATTACAGGACCACTGTAACAGCAGAGCCCAATCCCCGACTATGCAGCTTATCATTAATGAATGCTCTCTGAAGATATACGATAAACTATCCCCAGATGTTATCAGTGCTACACCTTCCTTCTTAGACTGGCTGCAAGAACCGGACATCAATTTGTAAATGCTGCCAACGTTCTTGCATTTGTGTATTTCATATTAGTTGTTTAGCCATAAGATAAATAAATAATTACATTGTCTGCAAACCACTTTTGACTGTAAATCATGAACACAATAATTCATTAGAGAAAATTGAATAGCAGTGGTTCCAATACACTCTCCTGTGGCTCTCCTACTTCACTTTTACCTCTTCTGATATTGCATTTCTTACCCCAAAGCTTTGCAGGATTACTGGAGATCGCGATTCCGCCAGGAGTTGGCATCATAATACTGCAGTGGCCAAATGCAAAACTGCAATATAAATTCTTTCTTAAGTAGCCTACATTTAATGGTTTCATGCTGGTCCAGGCTGTATTACAACCTAATTTTTGCTTGAAAACAGTGGTCCAGGCTGTATTACAACAGAATTACTACTTGAAAATAATACATCTTGCGACTGAATAAAGCAGTATTCCAACGATATTACTGCATGTTATTGTAGCGGAATTGCGATCTCCAGTAGACCTAGCTTTGCTTTCTCTACCCAGCAGGTAACTTTTTACCTTATTTAACAACATTTTATGGTCCACTCTATCAAATTGGTTTAATTCTAGATGGGGATACCGCTACAATCTCTTACCAACTTGTGTAGTAAACATACAGAACACGTGTAATATATGACATCATTGTGACATATGGTCCAGGCTGCATTACAACATAAACTCAAATGATTACTGATGAAATCATATTTTATAAATATCAGTTTTGGTTGTAATGCATCCTGGACCAATGTGAAATGTAACCATAACACACGATATTACAGATACCCAATTTTCAAATCATATCTACTGCTGTTACTGTGTTGGCATGTGCAGACTGAATACGTCACAATGACATCATATATTCCACGTGATCTGTGTGTTTACTATGCTAGGCGCTAAGAGATTGTAGTGGTACCCCATCAAGAAGCCAAAAATTTTCCCAAGGAATTTGATGGGTAATATCAAGATGGGGATACCACTGCAGCCTCACGTGGTAAACACACAGATCACATGGTACATATGACATCATTGTGATGCGTATGGTGCAGGCTGCATTACAACCTAAATTCAAATGATGATTGACGAAATCATATTTTATAAATATGTGTTTCGGTAGTAATGCAGCCTGGACCAAAGTGAAACATAACAATAACGCACGATATTGCAGTTTTCCAATTTTCATATCATATCTATCACCTAGCTGTTACTGTGTTGGTACGTGCAGAGTGAATACGTCATAATGATGTCATATATACCACGTGATCTGTGTGTATACTACGCGAGGCCGCAATGGTATCCCCATCTTGATATTACCCATGTGCTATAGCTGTAGTATTTTCTTTTAACTCCCTGAAACTTAATTTTAAAGGACAGGGCAAGAGCGCAATCACTGGGACTCATCAAGGAACTGTCGTTTTGGTCTGAAAACTGCTACACACGTTTCTTGGGTGATAATATTTAATATATGTTGCTCTTAGAGCTGTAAAACTTATACATACCTCACAAACTTAACTCAAAAAGTGACGTTACGTTATACGGGTGTGACTGGGAGATATACTATAACGACGTATAACAATCATGCAGACGTTCTTGGAACGATATTATTTAAGAATATGTTGCTGTCACAGCCATTAAACATGTATTCATGGAAGAATTTGCACACGCATACAAAAAAAAAATAAGATTGTCACAATTTTCAATCGTAAGCAAACGATAGACGCCATAATTACGTACACACATGCGTCATCCAACGATAATAGATATTGCATTGTCAATCATATGTTAGTTCTGGGATGTTAATTTTCTACGGCATTGGCCTTTGGCATTTATGAAAGTAGGTTGCGGTAATATTAACGTAAGTTGAGTTTATGATGAAAGAGCGGCAGTATTCGTGTTTTAACATAGGGTTGAAGGAATTTAATATTTATAAATGTTTTTAATCTGAGGTTGAAATGCAGCCTGTACCAGAATGGCACATAGTTTTTATTTCTAAAACAAAACTCTGTTGAATTTGTTAAAGATTTAATTTTTCTTTATTTTCAAGCAGCATTAAAATTTATTTAAAAATTTTGAGCTACCATGATTTTCGAGCATAATTATTAGCAGCGCTTGTGGATAGGTTCAATGCAGCCTGGACCATAATGTTCATAGAAGCTGCCCGTTGTAGCTTAATGAATTTTATTTTTAAAAAAAATTGAGCTGCCGTGATTTTGAGCAGAATTATTAGCGCCGCCTGAACAGAGGTGAAGCAGGAACGTTTGCGTTATCATTATACATCGCCGTATGCCTTTTCCCAGTCGCGCGCGGCTTAACGGTACGGCACTTTTAGAGTCAATTTTCTGAGAATTGATATATTTTACAGCTCCAAGAGCAACATATATTAAATAATATCACCCAACTAACATGTACAACAGTTTTCAGGACAAAACTAGTATTCCTTGATGAGTCCCAGTGTTTGGGCTATTACCAAGGACAGTTTAAACCAAATTACTAATATCAAAAGCATGTGGTGCACTTTATATTAACATAATGAAAAAGAGAAACTACTAACATGTGATTTCTATTTTCCTTTACAAATAACTGCAGAAGAAACTTTCTTAACCTGAATCAGAAAAATTAATAGATTCGTTTGCATGAACAAGTGGAAAAACGCATTGAACAAAAAGATTCTCCACAGAAAAAATGTTTCATTAATAAGCAGTTGACAACTGATAAGGTAAACAGCAATTACTTCATACTAAAATTCCTTTTTCATTTGATGACAACGTCCCATGTGACCCACTCTAATTGAATCATAAGATTATTCATTTCTTTTATGTTATGTTGCATCCTACAGACATACAGCCAAAGGAGGCCGGTGTTCCAGTTTTTGGTTCCGACCTATATCCATAGAGAATGTAAACACGTTAAATTGCTGACGCAGCCAGACTGACATGTTTGACAAAATAAAAACAATGCATCTAGAAAACTTACACTTTCTGATCCTTTGTTGAAATCCGCTCCATCGACAGAACTCCCAGACAGTTCTTCTGAATCACCAGAAACTCTGTCTCTAACACTGTTTCTTTCGGACATCTTGTTAAAGGGTGGTAGTGCCTTTTAATTCCCCGTATTTCACATACCTAGTCTACTTAAAGGTTAAACCTACACACTTTGTATCAAACGCAAGAAGTACAGTGCAGCCTAACTTAGGAACGATATGTTATAATATAATAAGGCACTGAAGACACGCACATATTCTGATATTACTTGCCTACTAAATTTATCACTCTGTACGACATGTAAACAAATCAACATCACAAAGGCTGTGGAGTGTGGATCTTACAATTTAGCCAACAAAATTAGAGAAATAAGTTGCATACCCACTCCAAAGATTTAAATTGTTTTAGCTTTATTAACCAGCATTACAAATACTCTATATATCATAGCTAAATAATTAAGTATGATGACGACGCATTTATTTACACGTTTACTTATCTCGTGAACAAAAAATAAAAACATAGGTGGAAAAATATATTTGACATTTCAGATGAAAGACTTTTACAATAACTCTTCAGAAAAGGTGCTCTGCAATGTTGCAGCATAGATGTTTACACAAATATTAAAAATACATAAGCTACTGATGTTTTTGCCAATTCCAGAAGGCAATTATGAATGGTTTGGAAGAGTGTTTTTAATATCTTTGGTTGTTGAGATTGTTATCGATAATAATCTTTGGGTCATATGATTGCTCCTGCTGTTCCTTTCTGAACCAAAATGGCAAGTCAGACGCAGGGAATTCAACAATTGTTGGCAGCCGAAAAAAGGGCTGCTGAGAAAGTATCCGAAGCAAGGAAGCGTGAGTGTGAACTGATATTTCTGTAGAAATTGTATAACATTTAATTTCATTTCCAGTTATTTTCTACAGTCTAGGAAAGGGGCGTGACCCCCTTTATTATTTGTCCTTATAGTAAATCTGTATGTAGTTATAAGAAATTACCGTAATTGTACAATTAATAACAATAACAATAACTATTCACTTACTTACAGGTAAGACACGTCGACTTAAGCAGGCTAAAGAAGAAGCTCAGGAGGAGATTGAAAAATACAGGCAGGAAAGAGAAAGGCAGTTTAAAGAATTTGAGGCAAAGGTATGCTACATGAAATGAGGATTAAAGGTTGTCGAGATTGCTCCGGTGGCTAATTCCCTAGACACCCATCTTCTCACTTTCCTGCACCTACCTACGTTTGCCCTCTACAAATTATAACTTTTTGGTAAAATTATTCATCATTTCCCTTGGTAACTTATTCCACTCCTGACACCCTTACCTAAAAAAGAGAATCTTCCCACATCCTTGTAGCAGTTTGTGGTCATGGTCATCTTTTCCCTTCCATGCACTACTTTTCATACCTTCACCAATATTTTTCCATGCCTCATCGCCAGTGTACGCCTTCTACACTCTGTTAACCCTCCTCCTGTCTTGCAATGATTCCCTTTCCAGCTCTTTTATCTGATTGCATACTGCGATAATTTCCAGAAACATATCTAGATCCCTTTTTTACACCTTCTCCAATTCCTGTATTTGATACTCAAAATGTGGGTCTCCTACTACACTACCATATTCGAACAATGGTCTGACTACAGTTTTGTAACACAATTCCTTTACTTCTCTCGTACATCCCCTCATCACTCTCTCCAACAAGTGCAGAATTTTGAGACCTTTTCCTACCACCTGTCCAATGTGCCCTGCCCAGTTAAGCTTGTTATCAAATGTAATGCCAAGATATTTACATTTCAGGTCTTCAGCAAGCAGTTCTTTCCCCACCTTCTAATCATAATCAACCTTTGGTTTTTTGTGTATCCAATAAGCTGACTCTTCTTGCATTTATCTTCGTCCCATGTTTACCAACCCAACTAGATATCCTGTCCAGATCACCCTGAAACTGTTTACAACCCTCTACCGTTTTTATCCTTTTATATAGCGTTAAGTCATCTGCAAACAATCTAATTTCTGATAGGGTAGCTGTAAAATAAGAATGGAGAAAGAAGGACTTGTGTTATTCGCTTCAAATTTACCACATACGTTCCTGTGGTCATACCTTTTAAGAAAAAGTGTACAAGAAAGCAAAATCACACTTACCTTAGACATGAAGCAACATGAAAGTTACGAATTAATGCTACAGAAAAACCGCCATTGCACTTCATATTGTCGCGCCAAAGATAATATGTGCACTCTGGAGGAATCACTAGCAACGGCTATTGACGACATTATATTTTACTAATATGCGTTTAGTCGTAATGCAGCCTGGAACATAGTGAAACGTAACTACACGATATCGCGGATTTCCAATTATCATATAGTATCTATCATAATTACTGTGGTCCAGGCTGCATTACAACCTAAACGCGAATGACGACATTATATTTTACAAATATGCGTTTAGTCGTAATGCAGCCTGGACCATAGTGAAATGTAAACACACGATATTGCGGATTTCCAATTTTCATATAGTATTTATCACTATTACTGTGGTCCAGGCTGCATTACAACCTAAACCCGAAAGGTTGTTGAAGAAGTCATATTTTATAAATGTTATATATTTTCGTATGCACGATTGTAATAACAATTTCAGCCACGCGAGCAAATTCTGAAAAACGGAATAAAATATAAATCAGTCGATGTCGGATTAATAGAATCAAGAAAAGCTTCTACGACCTTTTGTCATTAAATTGAGTGCGTTTCAAATGCAATTTTATTACTCAGTAAGTAAACGTATTGTAATACGCGGATTCATACATAAATTATAAGCTACTGATGGCCGCACATCGTGACCAATCGCAAGCGGCCATTTGCCACGAATTATACTACTCACCGCTAAATAGTGCCAAAAGAAATTGGTTCTGCTGCATTTGTTTATGGACGGTTCACGCAAAAGTAAAAAATATATTTCTCGGCGTGATGTCTGCTTTTTATTGATAGCAAATAATATCACAATTCACATGGAAATATTCTTGCATCTGCCCTATTCCACATAGCACTGAAAGATATTTATAAGTTACGCAAATGAATGTAAGAAGCTTTGTAAAAATGTAGGATGGCTGTATGGTCTCAAACCGAATGCCAATTAAAAAAAAAAATTATATTGTGTCAGAAAAATTCATTTGTTGTGATCATGTAAAGCCAGAATTTTTACAATAACATCATCTTTGACGTGCCAATATATAGTGCAATGGCGGTTTTTCTGAAGCGTTAATTCGTAACTTTTATGTTGCTTCACGTCTAAGGTAAGTGTGATTTTGCTTTCTTGTACACTTTTTCTTAAAAGGTATGACCACAGGAACGTATGTGGTAAATTTGAAGCGAATACCACAAGTCCTTCTTTCTCCATTCTTATTTTACAGCTACCTCTGATAGTATGCAATCAACACAATAATGACAAATAATGGTCCCTATACGCTACCCTGCGACACTCCCACTTTTACTTCCACCTCCCCTACGCTCGGTCACAATAATTTAAAGCTGTACAATATCGACATAAACTGATATCCCGAAGGTGGATCAGATGCAGGCGGCCGCAGGTAAGAGGCCGCAGATGTCTGATAACACAATCAGATGTTCAGTGTTTCAGGTGAAGCTCGCATTTCATCATCATAGCAATATTTTCTAATATTTCTCTGATGAAATGCGAGCTTCGCCTGAAACATTGAACATCTGGTTGTGTTACCGGACATCTGCGACCGCTTACCAGCGGCCGCCTGCATCTGATCCACCTTCGGGATATCAGTTTATGTTGATATTGTATAGCTTTACAATATATGCTTTACGCGGATGACTGTACGTGAACGCGACGTCACGATGACGTCACGTTAACAGTCGCGAGGCAGCGGTATCTCCATCTAGAATTAAACCATTTTTACCTTATTTACTACCATTTTATGGCTTATGGCCTGTGACAGTTCTAGTGCTGCACTACCACTTTTGCGTCCCTTATCCATTTCATCTGAAATATCTTGCATATGTGGCTGCATATCAATCTCTACCAGTGATTTACCTACCAGTGATGTCAAACTGATGGCCTATAATTTCCAACTCTATTTCTCACCACTCCTTTATATACCGACACGACTATTGCACTTCTCCAGTCCTCTGGTAAACAGCAAGTATCCAGACTCAATTTAAATATTTCAAGATAAGGTACAATGTCACATCCAGCTATCTTTAAGATATCTGTAGTAATATTATCTTCACCAGCCCCCCCCCCCCTTTTTTTCAGCTTTCTTATTTCTTTCATGATGTCCTCAGGATGAATTTCAAATTTTTAGGTCTCTTCATTTCTAATTGTGTTGTTAATTAGACCCTCCTGTTTCTGATTTATTGTCTCTAATGTTCTCACTAAACCAATTACATAAAATCTCTACCTTTTCCAAATCCTCAGTAACTTCTTCTCAATCCTTATCTTTAAGCATCTTAACACCTTCCATTCCCCTCAGTTTTCTAACATAGTCATAGAAATTTATAGATTCATCAGTCAACGGTCCTCCTGCACTGACAATACTCTTCATAAACCCATCTTTAGCCACTTTTTGCTTTTATTAAGTCCTTGTTTAGTTGTTTTAAATTTTCCCTAATGCCCTGCTGTCTCTTAACTCTGTTATGTTCTCTTCTTACCAACCGCTTTAACCTCCTCACTTCCCTATTATAGTGCATATTCTTTATTTTCTGCTTTGGAATAAATTTATCTCCTTGAACTCTTCCCACCTTGACTCTACTGTACTTGTGCCGTCCTTCCATTTGCTGAAACATTCCCTGAAATATATCTTCAAATTTGAAATCTGTGCCTTTTTTATAATTGTACCTATTTCCTCCTTCAGCTTTGGCTGCTGGTTTACTTAATCCTCTAATATCAATCAGAACTGCTTCATGATCACTTATTCCTTTAGTAACTTGACAACCCACAAGGTTATCATCGGGCTTTATTAGGAACATATCCAAAATATTTTGTCCCCTGTTGTTTTGCTCTACCACTTGATTAAATCCTCCTTCCATTATTAAGGTTCCCTTGTGTTATTAATCTTATTTGCTACCCAGTTTACACGTGGTAAATTTAAATCCCCACTAGTAATGACCATTCTATTCTCACCTCTGAAATCTGAGTATGAATTTAATTTCTCCCCAAGAGCCTCATCCACATCTGTCATTCTTCCACTATGGTAAGCAGCCAACACCCTGATTTTTTTCTTTTTTACTACCCCAGAAATCTACCCCAAGTAACTCATGGTCATGATCTATGAACTGTGGTAGTTTTTGCTAACTAGTATGAGAACTCCTCCAGCAATTGCTCCTCTATCTCAGCAGTACACTCTGTAACCATGGGGAAAAAACCTCACTGTCTAGTACTTCTTTTAACTAACTCTCTGCCCCAATTATTACTTGTGTTTCGTGTATCTCTATTAAGTGAAGGTGGACTTGAGTGATAATGTGAGCTTTAATTCTACGATTTTTACTTCAGTTTGTAATTAATTTACTCATTCATTTCGTATATTCAATACTTTCTCTCATGGTGCAATACTCTTTTGAAACTATACAATAGTCTTGATTTTCATTTTTGAAAGAAATGTACAGATGTTTTTATTTTTTTTGAAATTATGTAGGATTTGAGTTTTATAGTTGGTGTTAGTGTTTGTAACTCAAGTAAAGAATGTTATGTTGATTAATAGTTGATGTTGGAAAACTTTATTTTGTGGTATATCTCTATACAGCTTTGAGAGTATTAGGTGTACATGTTAAAAAAAAAATATCCGGGTGGGGTGGGACTTTCTCCACCAGCGAAATACTGGTACTGACCTTTTGAAATTTGGATTAACTACTTCCTTATAATGTCCTCTTCACGTTGTACACTCTCCTTTTCCGGAAAAGTCACCACGAATTAAATTAAAAATCCCTAAATATGACACTGCAGCACTGCTAATAGTTGCCGCCAGCGTTGCAATATCAATGATAATCTCTTGAAATGTTGGTTTAATTCTTTGTTGTAATATTTTCTTGCTGTTTTAGCTTCACTCCGTTGCAAAACGTCGCATAAAATTAACAGATACAAAATTTTTATTCGAAATGCAGTACTATAAGGCTCATCATCTTAGAATCGATATAACCAGTCAGAGATAATCGATTGCTTCCGTTGTAAACAAATGCTCAGTTTGTCTCTGGTTTGCGACATGGCCTGTCACAGAACGAATTACCCGTAAAATTTTTACTCTTGGTCCAGGCCGATTTTCAACCTAACCATGATCACTATGACAAAACGAACCTATTTAGGTTGATATGATCCCTGTACCAATAATTTTTGTCATTTTTACAGTGCTGCTAACATTTCGCGGTTGCGGAGCATCCCATATTTCGGCATTTTTTATTTAATTCGTGGTGACTTTTCCAGAAAAGGAGAGTGCTAAACGTGAAGAGGACACTATAAGGAAGCAGTTAATCCAAATTTCAACAGGTCAGTAACAGTATTTCGCTGGTGGAGAAAGTCCCACCCCACCCAAATATCCTTATACAGGATTGAGACTGAAGTGCCCATATAAGGCAGATGGGGGATCTCTTGCAGGATTATTGAAGAAAATGTGCATTATTTAGTAGTATGTAAAACTCAATAAACGTTATTTTTACAGCATATGGGCTCTAGAGAAGACAGAGCTGCACAGATCGAAGCTGAAACACGGATCAGAATTGCAGAAATGGAAAAATCTGTTGGTCAGCGCAAGGAAAAGGTATTGTTACTCATATCATTATGTGTTGACAAATTTCCTATACAGTGTTCAGTTGAGTATGGAAGAGAACTATGCAATACTTCAATTAATCCTGTCTTGTGCTCATTTTGGCTTTGCCTTGTTATAAAATCCTTTGTTATATCTAGGCACAATCCCTTAAATCACCTCCTTCTGTAACAGATCGCAATGCTTAAAAATTATGTGTATGTAATTATAATCTCGTTAATTCCTTACTGCATAACTTTTTTTTTCATACGATCAATAAACCATGAAATTGAAAAACCATTAGCAGAAAAATTACCTAACCAGATACTGCAACTCCTTTTTATTAGTGAAGACCTATTTTGGCTAGTCACTTCACCAGTGAGTGTGTTTACTTATTGCAGTAAAAAGAAACTGTCTCCTCGCCTCAGATTGACTTATGAGAACTACCTTTCCTTCCTCATTCGAAATACTGATATATAGCCTAAAAAAAGCCACTATTGTCTTTTCAGTTTGATAGATAGATAGATGTTGCACTACTGTATTTTACTCCCTTGAAAATTCATGTGCAAGTTTTTATACTATTGAAAACTGAAATGAATTTCCTTATAATTGCTCCGGGAAAGTCTATGAAGATTAAAGTTTATAATCTGTCACAAATTCTGATGGTTCCGCTGTTAGATTTTTGCACAGTAGTCATCGTGATTGGCTTCAGCAATTTATGTGAATTATGGGATGGTCCCCACCTTCTACTGACCGAAAATTTGCATACATAAATGGTACACATTGTCATAAAGTTTACATATGATTTGAGACAATTTTAGTAGTAGTTTGTTAGAAATATTTTTAAACTCAAACATGGTAACTAAGCAGATTCCTAACATATTTCTGGCCGGAAGGGTATTTGACTTCCACATATAGATTTTTGAAGGATTCTGAGACTGAGTAGATATATAAGATGATGATTACCAACTTCTGCCTTGTGCGTTTCTACAGTAAATGTTATCATAGGCCTCCTTTAATTAATGCATTAGTGCAATACTAAATTATAAGAATGCAGACTTTCACAGTGTACAGGTGCAGTAAAATGTTCACTGGTGTACCACCAGATTGTTTTTTTGTTTTTACAACACAGTTGGGTGATACATCTGTGAAGATTTCATTGCAGTTCTAAATTACTACTCTGCTTTAGTATGATAGTCTCAGAGGGAGTATTATTCACCTTAATTATGCATAGCAACATTATTCTATGTTTTGTAACTACTAGCCAAATTTTTATTTTTAGATGCTTGGGAAGGAAACGTGCATGATAATCTTATTTTATTAAGGTCAGAGAAATGAGCCATTTCTAAACCCTGTTAATTTGTCAAAATGCAAAACGCTTTCAGGAAAATTTCTTTGTCAGGAGGATATGTAAAAAAATCATATTTCTCAGCTCAGTCCCTCTGCACAGGGTTATTCTTTCCTTATCTCCCATTATTCATTTGCAGCCCTTCTCCCTCAACATTCCATTTCTGAGATTCCTGGCTTTGTGGCAATATAAACATTTTGGTTGCTGGAGGGCGTTGTCCAAAATTGTACTCTTTTTCTTTCTTCGTGTATCATATGTTTTTCACTGTATTCTATGGCAATTGTTTATTTACTTGATGTTCATTTTGTTACTGCTGAACTATTAATTTATTAGGAAACAAAGATTTTATGTCCTTCTGAAGATGCAATAAAGTACTTTAACTTCTCATTGGCAACAACTACTTTTATGGACTGGTCCTGATTTGTGCAGTGCTTCTCTTAGATAAATTTAAGATGAAGGCTATCGACCATACCATAAAGAACAACAATTCACAATATTTGGGGTTAAACCCTAGTAATGCTGAAGAGGAAAGATATAGAGATAAGGGTTTGGTGTCAAACGGTGAGACTTGGTTGTGTATCTGGCTGTCTGAAGCATGATTAAGGTTTAACCCAAAGTATTGTGAATTGTGTGTGTGTTTTTTGTCAATACTGTGTCATGTTGTCATCTTAGGTAAATGATAATCTTATTTACAAATGTTTTATGTAATTCACTTTAAATAATTTTGACTGAAAATGTATAAATGTATTTAATACTTGTATATTCCATTATTAAATTTGTGTATGTATATTTTTTTCAGCTAATAGAGAGAATCCTCGAACTGGTTTATGATATTAAGCCAGAACTTCACAAAAACTTCAGAGCTGCGAAGTAACTGTCTTGATTAGTTCAAATAAGTTACTTTAACAGTTCTATTATTTACCAATTATTAGTTGTGATTTTTGGTTAAAAGCAAATTGCTGATGCAAATGTGTGTATATCTTGTACAAAAATTGGGTGGTGGAATATGTCATTAAAATTTTTAGACAAGGTTCGTGGATTTTTTTGGGCTTTTTTCCACACTCAAAATTCTATTTATTGTTACAAAATACTGTGCATCATTTCTAACATTCCTCATTATTAGTAAAGACCAATCAATGTAAATGATTTTTTTTAATGTTCTTGCGGATGTAATATATATTAATAAGTAGTCAGACTTTGTCTCGTGTTTAATTAGAAATAGTAAAATACATACTATTAAATTAAGCATGCACTTCATTTGTTCTTGCTGTAAAAAGCTGTATTGCATTGTTTAGGTACCTGACCTGAATGTCCTTTTATTGTGTAGTCTTTATCTGTGTATTTATATTCTTTGACAAATATATGGAAATTTATGAAGTGTTAAAAATTGTCTTATCTATGTATATATTTTGGCTGTGCCTGATGAAAAGGAGGAATAATGGATTTTAATTTATAAAAGCAGTTGCTGTTAATTTTCTACTGTTAACATTTGAGTGTATTGTAATATATGTTTTTAGAATATGGTATTCTCAAATCAATAACTAGGGTTACAATACAATACAATAAATTCATTTTCCATTGATCCCAATATAAGAGACTGGCTCTGTGGGATGTGGAAAGTTGTCAATTTACAGATAAACAGTTGCATAACAAAATAATTAGTACACCACTAGATGTACAGTCATTGTATACATGGTACATTAAACACTTCCATTACAAAATAATACATACACCAGAAGATGTACAGTCATGGCATATATGGTACATTAAAAAAAAAAAAAAAAAACCATAACAAAATAATACATACACCACAAGATGTACAGTCATAACATATATGGTACCGTAAACAATTACGTAACAAACTAAATACATACACCAGGAGATGTACAGTCATAGCATACATGGTAAATTAATTATGTGAAATATATTTACACAAGATACTGGCAGTTATTTTTTAGATACCTTAGAAATAAATTCTTTGACAGAGTAGGAGTTGTCAATTAAAAATTCTTTCAATTTTTTCCTGAATTTATTCTTATCATCTACTAGACATTTAATATGTGTTGGGAGCATATTGAAGATATGTATTCCTGAATATCGGACCCCTTTTTGAACAAATGACAATGACTTGTAAGTCTTGTGAAGATCATTTTTACTTCTAGTGCCATAATTGTATATTTTCCTATTTGTTTCAAACAAAGTATAATTTGTGACTACAAAGGACATTAACGTGTGTATATACTCAGATGCTAATGTTAAAATCCCTAACTTCTTGAACAGCTCTTGACATATTTTGCCAATTTCTTTGGGTTTACTCTTTAACATTACCAGTAATAAAAACTGGATAAGGCGTCAAACAGCTGTTAGACAATTGAAACAAAGTATAGCAAAAATAACCCATCGCTTACCACAGATAAAAGTAGGAGGCCAGGGAGAAGCACATTACCTCCTTGCACACTTACGTCCCCCACTGTCGGAGCCTCAGTTCTCTTCAATACTTCCTGGATATGCGCTCCCTACCTAGCCTCCCCAGCACATCCTTTGTCCACTTTATTCTCTCCAAAAACTATTCTTCCTTCAATTCTCCGTTTTATCACAAAATACTTGGCTCTACCATGTGTACTTGGAAGGCGACATCTTATACCAGCTTCTTCCTGGACCATCAGGAACAATAATTCCTGAAGAAATGCCTGCTCAACCCATTTCTGTGGTCCATATACATAGATTGTATGCATTCTTAACAATCCTTATCCCTCCTCACTCCTCAAAATCCCCATACACCTACCTTATACCTTCTCCCCAAGATTCACAAGGCTGGCACTCCAGGGTGACCAATAGTTGCAGCATATGGTTTGCCCACTGAACAGATTTCAGTCTTTGTGTATCAACACCTCCAACTTTTTGTGCAGAATCTTCCTTCCTACATCAAAGACTCCCCACATTTCTTGGACCATCTGTCTAAAGTCCCCACTCCCCTACCTCCAAATTCCTTCCTTGTCTCCATTTACATAATTTCCTTGTGTACTAACATCCCCTACTGTCATTGCCTCAGTTACCTTCAACACTTCCTTGATATGCGTCCCCCACACAGTTGACCCAGCACATTCTTTTTTCACAACCCTAGGCAACTTCATCCTCTCTAAAAACTAATACTCCTTTAGTCTCAAAGTTTATCACGGGTACCTGCATGGTCCCATCTTATGCCCATCTCTTCCTGGGCCATCTGAAGGAAGATTCACTTACTATTTTGCAAATTTAATTCACTTTATATATATTTTTATTATAATATTTATATCTTTTTAATTTTATTTATTTACTCAGATCAATTTATTTATATTTTTTTTTTGGGAAAAGATTAGATAATATTCTGTTTTACAATTATTGTTGATTAACTTTCTCCCTCATCGTCAGTTCATTCCCACCCTCCCTCATGTTTCATCTCTGTTTCATTAATGTGGCAGGTCAGGATGAACATACATCTTTCTTCCTACCACATGACTAAGGTTATTAACTGAAATATTGTGGGTTTTTGTTGATATTTATCTAGACTGCCTGCTTTCATCTACAGTAAATGAGTTATTTTCCCTATCCTACCTTATTTTCAATGCTTAACAGTAGTTTTACTGTCACCATTGCCTATTATTGGACATTAATAAGGAATGGGTCCAGCCTTTGCCTTTATGATTACTTTAACTCTGTGCTGGGGAGAGTTTCAATGAGATGGGTGAATGTTAGTATAAGAATGACTGCCCATTCTTCCCCAAGGGTTAAATCCAGAGGAGATAGTTATGTTGGAAGCTGACATCTGAAGTAAAGTCGACATTCTAACTCATTCCAAAGGTGTACTGTTGAATTCAGGTTGAAACATTGGGCAGGCCAGACCATTTCAGGAATATTATTGTCAACAATCCATTGCTTCACAGATACAACTTTGACAGGATGCATTGTCATTCTGATACAGTCATTGTCTCTGAACCATTACTCTAATGTACGCAGTACATAATTATTTAAAAGGTGTTCATATCCTTCTGTATTTAAAGTTTTTTTGAGGGAAGTAAGTGATCACACCTAAACCATGAAAATCATTCCCCTATTATAACACCACCATCTCCGTACCTGATTTTTGGCACTACACATGATGGAAAATAATGCCAAACCCTTACATCACATTGCTGCAGGGGATAGCATGATTCATCACTCATTTCCAGTTATCCACTGACCATTGGCGTTGCTCTGTATATCACCTGAAGTGTTGCTCAGTTTTAACTACCTAAATATTTGGTGTATGAGCAGCATCACAGCCTTAGTGTTGGCTGGGCTGCTGGTAGCACTATGGAACTCAAGAGTGATTACTGGACTGAGCATGGTGGGTGAATGGTTAACATTCTGGCCTCACATTCAGGAGGACGCGGGTTCGAATCCCCGTCCGGGCATCCAGATTTGGGTTTTCCATGGTTTCCCCAAATCACTCCAGGTGAATGCTGGGATGCTTCCCTAAAAAAGGCCATGGCTGAATTCTTTCCCATTCCTTGTCCCCAGTCCCATCCTGCCTCTAATGACCTAAGCTGTTGACAAGGCGTAAAGCCGTAAGTAAAAAAAAAAAAAAATGATTACTGCAACTGATATCTTGTGATTTTTTACGAGGGTTGCCTTTTAAGTTTTTACAATCGAACAATAGGTGGCGTTAATGAGTTGTGGCACCATTGTATTTGTGAACAATGATGTTTGTTATTGTGAAGCCAGTGGCAATTTAGAAATTGACTGAGTAAGTTGTTGATATTGAACGTTTAAAAGAAGCAAGTTTGTGCAAAAATGGAAATCACACGTGAAGGCTTACGTTGGATGATTTTTTTTTATGATTTAAAAAAAAAGGCCTTACTCAACAACAATGCATAGAATCGCTTCATGCAACTTTTGGTAATGAAGCACCATCAGAGAAGACTGTTTACAATTGGTTTGCAGAATTTTGTCATGGTCGTGCGTCCGCCAGTGATGAATGTCGAGAAGATTGTCCAAAATCGGTTGTCATTCCTAGAAACATCGATTCTGCGCGCAACATGATCAAAGATTGGCATGTGACTTACAGACAGTTAGAGGCGTCTCTTAGGATATCACAGAAATCGATTTTGCATGAACATTTAGGTGTGAAAAAGATATGTTCCAGATGGATTCCGCATAATTTGACCGAAGCGCAGAAAAAGGGTCGTGTTGATTGGTGTCAGGAAATGTTGAAAAAATTCGACTGAGGACGTTCAAAATCCGTATAGAACATTGTTAAAGGAGATGAAACTTGGATATATTCGTATGAACCTGAAAGCAAACTACAGTCTACTGTTTGGGTGTTTGACGATGAACCTAATCCCACTAAAGTTGTTCATTCACGGAGCACTTCCAAGAAAATGATCACTTGTTTCTTCGGTTGTACTGGACACGTTGCAACCATTCCATTAGAGGATCAAAGACCTGTTAATGCCGAATGGTATACAACAGTTTGTTTGCCAACGGTCTTCGATGTAATAAGGAAAAAGAACAAATGTCGCATCATTCTTCATCACGACAATGCCAGCTCCCATAAAGCACGTCAAACAACAATATTTGAAGGAGCAAAACATTGGATTAATGTCTCATTGCCCGTATTCACCCGATTTATCACCTAATGACTTTTTCTTGTTCCCCACTGTCAAACAAAAGATGCGCGGACAGCGATTTTCATCACCTGTTGAAGACTTTCAAAACCATGTTTCTGAAATATCAGATTCACAGTGGAAAAAATGTTTCCAGAATTGGTTTGAACGTATGCAAAAATGTATAGACCTTAAGGGAGAATATTTTGAAAAGCAATAAAACACTTTGTTTCGAACTTGTTCGTTTCTGTTTCACTTTTTGTAAAAACTTAAAAGGCAACCCTCGTACAACTGCCGTCTGCAATGTTCAACACTCCCTGTCTATTATTAAATGAGGGAGGTCTGTATTCAATGTCACATTATACAACCAGATAGCGTATTTATGACTAGACTAACAGGGAAGACCGCCTCCAAGGTTTCCTCAATTCACTGTAAAATAACTGTACCATCAACTTCACCTGCACTTATTCCCACATATACGTCACCTTTCTTGATGTGGTCATATACCTATACATATTTGTGCACACCAAGTCAATAAACTTACATCAGTACTTAGTTTCCATTCCTTCCATACCAAATGTTCCCTTTTTTACAGCCTTGTAATCAATGGCAGACTCATCTGTTCTGTTCATGAATCACTTTCCAGGTATTCCCAAAAATTACCTCAAACTCTCATTTCTCACTGCTCCCCCTCGCCTCTCTCAATCTTGCAAACAAGCCAATCTTTTATACTGCCGCTCACAATTCCGTTTCTGCAGCTCCAAAAACTTATCTCCTGGCCCGGAGTTCATTAAGCAAATCCTTTGCCAGCGGCCTCACTTCCTACGTTCCTTCCCCAAAATGCAGAGCCCCCTTCCTAAAATATTACCAGCTACCCCATGCAGATGCTTCAGCAGACCTCCCATCCAGAAAAACATGTACTCGCACTCCGACTCCTAATAGACCACATGGTTCTTTTACCTGCAATAAACATTGCTTCAAAACTTGCAGCATGCATCCAGTTACCAGTACCTATTCCAATCTTATCACAGGGAAGTCCGCGGCTGAACTTTTTCTGTCCTACAACACACACAGTGCTTCTCACAGCTAATTTGTTCGATCTTCTGTCGAGTGTCACAAGTTGGCAGCATTGATGGGAAACTTGGGATTCTGCAACTGTATAGCATATCTCATCGAAATAAAGGTTAAGTCATATCTTTTTTCCATTTACAAGTGTTTTTACTGCTTTAATAACTTATTAAATCTGTACAGACATTTCTCAGTTAAATTCAAACTATAAATTAATGTTATAACAAATTTCAATCATCAATAGAAAATTAATTATTGTTTCAAAAAAAAAAAAAAATTCATGGTCATTCATTGTTAACTAGCAATAACACAATAGTAGTTCACTTGCACTTTTATTATGAGCTCAGGACTGAAGAGGATATTATAGGACATGCCACTTGCAGTACAGCTCGTTTCATTCAACAACTTACCTGCCTTCATTGCACCGCTTCTTACACTGGCCTCACCACTAAACAAGGAAAACAATTTGTACTTCCACTGTCCCACCCAGTGATAGCCCACCCAGCTCACATGGCTAACAATCTCAACACTTGTTTTGCTGTGAGAACTGTTATAGAGTTTTTACTGGCTTTGCTACCTCTTTGGAACTCCACAGATGGGATCTAGCCTACCAACACATGCTAGACACCAGACATCCTTTTGGTCTCAACATCTGTTAATACCTCACCTGTAAACCTGTCATGTTATAAATATACAATTGATTTTTAATAATTTTGTATTTGTAGTTCTTACAAAATGTATTAATTTTATTTCACTTTACTTTGGCTAGTAATTACATAGATACAAATTGTTGTTGGTCCACTCCTTACTCCAAATGGTTCATCCCTGGCTCAGTCAAGGGGCAGGTCTGAATGTGCACTCATAATTCCTCTTGCCACATCTCTCGCTTTCTAAGGTTTTTTGTCAAAATGTAATGTGTGTTCATCCTGACAGTCACTCCTTCATCTGTGGTAAGCAACGGGTTATTTTCTATACACTTTCTTGTTTCCAGTAGCTAAAAACTTTAGACAGAAAGTCCATTGGCATTCCCCCTTCCCCCAGAATTTCTCGTCTGTAGTTATCTGATTGTTAAATTTCAAAGTTTGTCACTGATAATTAGATCCAGATTAATTATGACCTAAACTATTACGCAGCTTCAAAATTTTGTAATATTGCACTAATGTGTGTGTATATGAGATTTGTATACAGTAAAGAATCATCATTATCACTGAAATGTGTTAATATCCTGATATGAACATTCAACAGATATATCAGGCCCATGGGGACTAAATCTGATGATAAAGTAACTGAAGGACTACATGTTCACAAAGCAATTCTAATGGATATTAAGGGGTTCCATAAACAAGTGGTCAAAATCGAAGGCAGTAATCAGTACATCTGTATAAAGAGACATATTTCAGAACTGAAGAAATGTTTCAGGGTAAAGGAGAAAACACAAGTACAGTGTAGTCGAGGTGGAAATAGGTCAAGGAATGATTCTCATGAGAGAAGAAATGTTTATTTCAAAACAGAAAATAAAAGTATGGAACCTACATGCTACACTAGGGAGATATGAAGCAAAATATGCCGGTAAGAAGAGACTGGAACACAATGCAATAGGGAATGCTTGAAAGAACTAAACAAGGGATAAGTAGCAGTAAAGAAGGAAGCTAAACATGGGTTTGTGAAGAATAATGGTGAACTCAGGGCAGCCATTGAATGATGTATCTATAAATTTATCTATTTTAGAAAACTTAGGGGAAAGGAAGGTATTCAGATGGTTAAAGATAGGGATGGAAAAGCTAGTGAGGGTTAAAATAAGGTAGATATATTGAGGATTCTACTAGCAACTATGATTCAGGAATGGGAGAGTGTTAAGCAGAGGAGGAGCTTGTCAACATAATTAGAAATGAGCAGACGACAAAATTTGAAATTCATAATCAGGAGGATATGACGGAATTGAAAAAGTGTAAAGGGGCTGGCGTAGATAATATTACTATGGATGTATTAAAAATAGAGTGATATGATATTGTTCCTTACATTGAAATGTTATTTAGATGGAGTCTGGAGACTTGTTGCTTACCAGGATACTGGAAAAGTGCAATAGTAGTTCTGGTGCTATAGGGAGCAACGACAAAAAGGGTTAAAAATTACAGGTAAATCACTTTGCCATTAGTGCTAGGTAAATTAATGGATGTCTCCATTAATATGATATACTACCACTCAAGAAATGGCCGAGGAAAGAAACTGGTTTGGAAATTGGCAGTACGGCTTTACGAAATGATATTCTTGAGAAGCTGTTTGTGGGCTATAAACAAGGTATTTCAGATGAAATGGAGAAAGGAGGCCAAGTTGATAGTATGGTGTTAGATCTTTGTAAGGCATTTGGTAACTAGCCATAAAATGGTGTTAAATAAGGTAACCATTAGGAAGGGTCAAGAAATGACTTGCTAGTTAGAAAAATTCTTAAAAGAGAAAGTGAAGAGTTAATGGAAGCAAATACAGTATTAAAAGAAGTGGAAATTAAAAAGGTTGTGCCACAGATAGTCTATTGTGAACATTGTTATTCATACTACTAATGAATGAGCTCGCTCTCTTTACGGCTTTACATAGTCGCCACAGTTCCATCCACTTTATACTATTCTTAGTCAAGTAGTTTTGGTGGCAGGGGCGTAGCTACTATGGGGCTAGGCGGTGCAGTGCACCGGGGCCCTCACGCTCAGGGGGCCCCCAAGCATACCTCAAGGGGCCCCTAAACGCACTTCTAGGGGCCCTCAAGCGCAGTTTTGAGGGCCCACGAGCCTTCACGGCAAACTGGCGACCTTTTTTTTTTTTTTTTTTTTAGCTCTACCGTCGTCTAAGGAGCCCCTCACTAAGGGCCCTCGCTGTGCTCAGGGGGGGCCCCAACCACTGCTCAGGGGCCCCTAAAGAACAATTCAAGAGCCCCCATCCTCAGTTCAGGGGGCCCCTACCAGCAAACAAAGCAAAAAAAAGGTCGCCCGTCTGGCCTGAGGGCCCAAAATAATTTTTTTTGCACCGGGGCCCTTGTTGACCTAGCTACGCCACTGTTTGGTGGCACTTTATTTACACATAATCTCAACATTTAAGGTTATTGGAAGTTCATTATTTCAGTTAATATAATTTATTTGTTTTGGGTCTGTGTTATTGATAAGGGCACTTCAAATTTGTGCAAAAAAAACGGGGGAGGGGTTATCAAAAACACTAGGGGACAAAATATTTTGGATATATTTCTAATTAAGCCCGATGAAAACCTTTTGAGGTATCAAGTAACTGAAGGAATAAGTGATCATGAAGCAGTTCTGATGGATATTAGAGGATTCAGTAAACCAGCAGCCAAAATTGAAGGGGGAAATAGGTACAATTATAAAAAGGCACAGGTTTCAAATTTGAGGAGATATTTCAGAGAACAATTCAGCAAATGGAAGGAAGGCTCAGGTACAGTAGAGTCAAGGTGGAAAGAGTTCAAGGAGATAATAAGAAAGGGGGAAGAAAAATTTATTCCAAAGCAAAAAATAAAGAGAAGTAGAGATCCTATGTACTATAATAGGGAAGTGAGGAGGTTAAAGAGGTTGGTAAGAAAAGAACATAACAGAGTTAAGAGACAGCAGGGTAGTAGGGAATATTTAAAACAACTAAACAAGGACTTAATAACAGCAAAGAAAATGGCCAAAGATGGGTTTATGAAGAGTATTGTCAGTGCAGGGGGACCATTGACTGATGCATCTAGAAATTTCTATGGCTATATCAGGAAACTGAGGGGAAGGGAGGATGTAGAGACACTTATAGATAAGGATGGAGAAGAAGTTACTGACGATTTGAAAAAGGCAGAGATTTTAAGTAACTGGTTCAGAGAAAGCATTAGGGAAAATGAATCAGAAACAGGAGGGTCTAATTCGGAGAACGAGCTTAACAACACAATTAGAAATGACGATAGTAAAAAATTTGATATCCATCCTGAGGAAATCATGAAGGAAATAAGAAAGCTGAAAAAACATAAAGGGGCTGGTGAAGATAATATTACTACAGATATCTTAAAGATAGCCGGATGTGACATTGTACCTTATCTTGAAATATTATTTAAATTGAGTCTAGACACTTGCTGCTTACCACAGGACTGGAAAAGTGCAATAGTAGTACCGGTACATAAGGGAGGGGTGAGAAATAGAGTTGAGAATTACAGGCCAATCAGTTTGACATCAGTGGTAGGTAAATTAATGGAAAGATTGATATGCAACCACATCAGAAATATATGTGAGGAACGTAATTGGTTTTCAAGCAGGCAACATGGTTTCAGGCAAGGATATTCATGCGAATCTCAGTTGGTGGGATATATGCAAGATATTTCAGATGAAATGGACAAGGGAGGCCAAATTGATAGTGTAGCACTAGATCTGTCTAAGGCGTTTGACAGAGTAAGCCATAAAATGGTAGTAAATAAGGTAAAAACCATTGGAGTGGATAAGAAAGTGATTTGCTGGGTAGAAGAATTTTTAAAAGGTAGAAAACAGAAAGTTAGGGTAGGAAATGTAGTATCAAAAGAAGTGGAAGTAAAAATGGGTGTGCCACAGGGTAGCGTATTGGGACCATTGCTATTCATTATTCTAATGAATAATTGTGTTGCCTGTTTACTATCTGAAATTAGATTGTTTGCAGATGACATAATGCTGTATAAAAGAATCAAAACGATAGAGGATTGTAAACAGTTGCAGGGTGATCTGGACAGGGTATCTAATTGGGTTAGTAAACATGGAATGAAGATAAATGCAAAGAAGAGTCAGCTTATTAGATACACAAATAAAAAACAAAAGGTTAATTATGAATATAAGGTGGGGAAAGAATTGCTTGCTGAAGACTTGAAATGCAAATATCTTGGAATTACTTTTGATAACAAACTTAACTGGGCAGGACACATAGGACAGGTGGTAGGAAAAGGTTTCAGAGTTCTGCACTTGTTGGAGAGAGTTATGAGGGGATGTACGAGAGAAGTCAAGGAATTGGGTTACAAAACTTTGGTCAGACCATTGCTCGAATATGGTAGTGTAGTATGGGACCCTCATTTTACGTATCAAATACAGGAGTTGGAGAGGGTGCAAAGAAGGGCTGCTAGATTTGTTTCTGGAAATTATCGCAGAATGCAATCAGTGACGGATATGATAAAGGAGCTGGAATGGGATTCATTGCAAGACAGGAGGAGGATGAGGAGGGTCATGGGAGTGTACAGGGCATATACTGGTGATGAGGCATGGAAAGATATTGCAGTAGGTATGAAAAGAAGTGCATGGAAGGGAAAAGATGACCATGACCACAAGCTGGCACTCGATTTCAGGCACAAGGGTGTAGGAAGATTCTCTTTTTTAGGTAAGGGTGTCAGGGATTGGAATGAGTTACCAAGAGAAACGATGAATAATTTACCGAAAACTTTGAAGGAATTTAAAGAAAAAATTTGTAGAGGGCAAATGTAGGTGGGTGCAGGATAGGGGGAAGATAGCTGTGTAGGGAAATTGCCACCGGAGCCTGTGCTCCATTGCAATTAAATTAAATTAAATTAAATCAATGTTTCTACATACTGGAATCGTGCTGCAATTTGGTCTCTGTGTATTTTCTTCTGGTGTTTATATAGTAGAAGTCATGTAGCAGGGGGAAAAGGTGGGGAGTGTTCAGACTTACCTTAGAATTTGGTTTTTAAGACATTGTGTTAATGGTTTAGAGTAATGCTGTTTGCAGGTAATCTTGTGTTATATAATACAATCAAAATGGGAGATAATGCTCCAGTGTGAAATGGGCAGAGTATCTAACAGGGTAAGTAAACATGGAATGAAGATAAATTCCAAGAAGGAACAGCTTATTAGGATAACAAATAAAAAAAAAAAAGTTTGTTTTCAATTATAAAGTTAGGAACGAAATGCTTATTGAAGACCCGAAGTGTAAATATTCTGGCACAACATTTAACATTTGATAATAATTTCAGTTGGACAAAACGTTTCAAATATTACATTTATTGGAAAGGATGATAAGGACATATACCAGAAAAGTGAAGGAATTGGGTTACAAAACTTTGAATAAACCATTGCTTGAATATGGTGATATAGTGTGGGACCCACATTTTGGGCATCAAATACAGGAGTTGGACGGGGTACAAAGGAGGGCAGCTAAATTTTTCTGTGAAATTAGCACACAATGTGATTGATATGATAAAGGAGCTTGGTTTGGATTATTTGGAAGACAGGTGGAGGGTGAAGAGAATTTCGGGAGTGGTGGAAGAATCAGGAGTAGTGAATGGAAGGGGAAAGATGAGTGTAAGCTGTCACTTTATTTTAGGACTAAGAGAGAGGTAAAATTTTCTTTTGAAGGCAATGGAGTGGATTGGAAAAAATTATAACGTTCATAATATCCTAATGATGAATTTCAAAAATTTTAGTTTGCTCATTTTTATGGACAAGTTCCTCCTTTGATTTACACCCTCCAATCTCTGAACAATATTCCTGAAAGGTTTCGTTAAACCAGTTATTTAATGACTCTGCCTTCATCAAATTCTCAGTAACTTCTCCATCCTTATCTATAATTGTCTGAATGCCTTCTCTTCCCCTACATTTTCTAAAATAGTCATAGAAATTTCTAGCATGGATCAATGGGTTATCAAATAATAGCATGGATTTCTTCATAATTTGATTAGGTAGCTGGCAAGGTCATTTCCTCCTAAATTCGTACAGAAGTCATGTGAAATGAAGTATCTTTTAATGTTACTATATTTTTGATTGAATGATGTCACTACTTTGTTATCCTTTAACTGGTGACACGTGTTCTCACTATGACCATCTTCTGCTAGAAAAATTCAAATATATTCTGAAATAAACGCCTAAATGTCACTTGGAAAGGGCAGATTAAATACATCCAACACTCACTGGGCTTGCGCAAGACTTGCATTCGACACAGCCACTCATAGAATGAAATAGACCACTGGAGGCAGTGGGGGGAGCAACCATAATGTAACTGCGAGTATAAGTCATAAAAAAGATTAAAATGGTTGAAAAAATTAAAAAATATATTTGAAAATTTTTGAAAAATATATGAATCTATTGTGCTGGCCAATGATGGGTGTATAGGGTGAGGATGGAAGATATATATAAGTATATATAATTCTTAAGTATGTGTATATATATATATATATAACAATGAGCAGGAAAAAGCTTTAAGGCAATAAAACTAAGGAAGGATAGGGAAATATGACCCAACACTTACCACAGATAAAGGCGGCTGGGACGACGAACAAAAAACAAACACAAGAGAAGAGCAATATTTCGGCCTACAACAGCCTTAAACGTGCAGAAGGTGAAGCCCCAGGCGGCGTCACATGTGTACACATAGACGGCCGACTGGTGAATCAGTTGGCCAGCTGTCAGCATGCAGCCTTCTCACTCCTACTGATGAAGAGCCATGGGGCTCGAAAATTATATTTTATGTGTGTTCATGTGTGTTTCTTTTGTTTTTTTTACCAATGCCGCAGGAATCCTCTTCTATGGTAAGCAGTGGTTTTTATCCTATCCTAATGTTTAATATATATATGATAGGACAGGGGAAACAAAACAGATACCCGTCACTTACCACAGATGAAGGCAGGAGGGCGAGACAAACACACACAAAAACAAAACAAAATGCACAATATTTCAGCATGAACCTTAATCATGTGAGAGGCGAGAAATATGTCAGGGGGAAAGATGTGGTCACATCCCAACCCACCACTTGAATCATGTCATATGTCTCGCCCCTCACATGATTAAGGTTCATGCCGAAATATTGTGCATTTTTTTTTTACGTGTTTGTCTCGCCCAGGGGCGTAGCTACCATAGGGCTAGGTGGTGCAGTGCACTGGGGCCCCCCACACTCTAGGGGCCCCTGAGCGCAGCTGAGGGGGCCCGCAAGCGTGCCTCAAAGGGACCACGGGCAAAATAGGACCGTTTTTTTTTTCTTTTTTAGCTCTGATAGCCTTGTGAACCTAGATACGCTACTGCTTAGGGGGCCCCCAACCACAGCCCAGGGGACCCCATGCTCAGCTCAGAGAGGCCCCCATGTTCAGCTCAGGGCCCCTACCTGCAACTTGGCAGAGCTAAAAAAAAAAGTCTGGCCTGAGGGCTCAACATAATTTTTTTTTTTTTTGCGCCGGGGCCCTTGTTGACCTAGCTATGCCAATGGTCTCGCCCTCTGCCTTCATCTGTGGTAAGTGACAGGTATCTGTTTTTTCCCTCTATCCTATCGTATTTTCAGTGCCAGCAGTTTCTTTGTTTCCATTATATATATATATAACAGGAAATAATAGAAGATAATTAGCGAATGGATTTACAAAAAAAAAAAAGGGATAGCGAAATGAACCACCACTTACCTTAGATGATGGTATCATGGGGTGAACACATAAATAAGCACAAAACACAGGAAAAACAATTACTATTTCGAGACTTGGCTCTTCGTCAACAGGAGAAAATCAAGGAGGGAGGGTGGAGTAGGAGACCGTTTCACAGAATGACTGTTAGCCAGGAACATGGTGGGGGTAAATTCAAACAGAGGACAGGGAGAGGGGTACAGTGAATTGGAGCTAGTACCAAAGAATGCAAAATGTTACAAAAGGTGCAGAAAAATATATTAAAATGTTCATAACATAATTTGAGAAAGTCAAAGTAAATAAGTGAACAAAATAAAATTGAAAAAATATAATGATGATAATAATAATAATAAACCAATCTATGTAGTTAAACATCACCTCTGGTATGTGGTGGTTCAATATACTGTAGACAATGGGCATGGAGGCCAGTAGAAGATAGAGGGAAGGAAAAGTACTAACTGGGTATTATCTCAAATTGATACCAGGAAGTTGCCTCGTGCCTAGTTTGTATTGGTAGGCAAGTTCCCACCTTCTGAATTCAGAGGAGCTGCTGTTGTTTGGGAGGACTCTGATAGCATGGATAGCTACTCAATGTTTTGGATTCCGAGTGAAAACTGTCCGACGGTGGCCATTCATTCTAATGGCTAACGGATTGGTAGTCAAACCTATGAAGGAAGCCAGGCAGTGTTTGCAGGTAAGCTGGTATATTACGTGGGAGGTTTCACAGGTGGCGTGTCCTATGATAGGAAAGTTCTCGCCAGTGATAGTGATGGTGAAAATGGAGGCATGGTGAATGTCGCACATCTTACAGCAGGGGACCCTTGGGGCTCTCTGATGGGACAAGGAAGACTGTGTTTGTGGACTAATAGCTTGCTGAGGTTGGGAGGCCTGCTGAAACAAGTTATGGAAGGGCCAGGGAGGATATTTGGAAGAATGGATTTCATTTCTGGGCAGGTTAACACGAAATTATAACCCTACCGAAGGATTTTATTGATGGATTCAAGGCCAGGGAAGTATTGTGTAACCAGGACTGGACTATGGTTGGTTTCAGGGGGTTTGGAGCTGTCAATAAGTAGAGCAGGTTGCAATGTGGCTCGTGAAAGTTGCTTGTGAACCAAAGCTGGGGGATAATTGCGGTATACCAATGTTTGTGAGATGTAGCTTGAATATTCCATAAGGGATTTCTGATTGGAGCATATGTGACTGCCTCGAATTGATGCTTATTTATGTGTTCACTCCATGATACCATCATCTAAGGTAAGTGGTGGTTCATTTTGGTATCCCTTTATATATATATATATATATATATATATATATATATATATATATATATATATACTAGACGATCCGTGCGAAAATTTCGCGAATAAAATGGGACGAATAGTGAGGGTGAATATAATGTCACCAAGTTCAGTCATTACTCTTCATACTCCTACTACGTTTATCGATTTTGGTTAGAAATCCAGGGAGATAAATGGCTCGAAACACAAAAAACGTATTTTAGTAATAATGACATTTTTGCCCTTTAAGGGTCGAATTCCGAAAACTTTCTGGCTTAATATATGACGTCACTAAAGCGGAGATCTTAATCTTTAAAACGATACTTCATAAAACGGTTTCAGATAGGTATCCAGGGAGATAACTGACTCGTAACACAGAAAACAGCATTTTATAAAAATTTACATTTTTGCCCTTTAAGGGTTGAATTCTGAAAACTTTCGTGCTTAAAATACAATTTAACCAAAGTGGAGACCATAAGCTTTAAAATGACACCTCATTCATTGATTTCAGTTAAGTATGAAGGAAGATATAGGCTTGTGACAAAAAAATACCTTATAGAAATAATATATATGATAGAGAGAGAGAGATTGTTGGGGAAAAAAGGCGCTAAAAGCGAATATATTGAATATTAGGATAGGATAAAAAAGCACTGCTTACCAAAGAAGGGGATTCCTGTGGCATTGGTAAACGAAAAAAACACGAACACACAAAGAATAGAATTTTCGAGCATCCCTATTCCTCAGTAGAAGTGAGATGGCTGCACGCAAGCCTAATGTTCAATATATATATATATATATATATATATATATATATATATATTCTTCTTCTGGTCCCTATCCGTTCCGGATGTTGGCAACCATCTTAGCTGTCTCGTCTCTGCTGGCTGATGCTATATATAAAGAGCATATATAATTCTTCATCATCATCATCATCCTCAACAGTTTCCGGCCTCTTGCTGGGTCTGCATTATGCACAAGCCTCTCCATTTCTTTCTTTCTTCCCACCACCTCTCTGCCACCACTTTGTTCCAGTCCTCTCCTCTCTTCCGTACACCCTCCTCCACTCCTTTCAGCCATCCATCTCTTGGTCTTCCTCTGGGTCGTTTACCTTCCATCTTAATTTCATGGATCTTTCTCGGGATTCTCTGAGCCCCCATTCTCTTGATATGCCCATACCATCTCAGTCTTATCCTCTCTACCCTTTCCTGTAGGGGTTCCTCTTTCATGGTGCGTCTAATCACTTCATTCTTTATTCTGTCCATTTTAGTGACTCCCATTCTACCTCTTAAAAACTTCATTTCACTTGCTTGTACTCTGCTGATGTCCCGCTTTTTCATTGTCCACGTTTCAGCAGCATAAGTTAAGATAGGCACATAGTACGTATGATAGATTACTCTCTTGCTTCTGTGTGGCACCTCTTTATTCCATATCAGGCTTCTAATGCTCCTTAGGAACGCCTCTGCTTGTCTTCCTCTTTCACTTATCTCGCCATCATTTCCTCCACATTCCTCTAATACACTCCCTAAGTACTTGAACCTGTTTACCTTCTTTAGTTGTTCCCCTACCATCACAATTCCTTGGGCTACTCTATTCTTTTTCCTGGTTGTTACCATGTACTCACATTTCTTTACATTAAATTTCAGGCCATATTCCTCCTCACTGTCTGTCCATACATCCAACTGCCACTGCACTTCCTCTTCTTCACCTCCCCAGATCATCCGCAAAAGCCATCACCTTCATGTTTTCCTCTCCCATCCTCGCTGCCACCTTCTGCATTATTTCATCCATGATTACAATGAAGAGTAGTGGTGATAGGGCACTTCCTTGTTTTAGTCCATTCCTTTGTTCCAGCTAATCTGATCTTCCTTCCCCTATTTTCACATAGCTCACACTTCCTTGGTACAGTTCCGTCACTCTCTTGATGGTTTCTTTGGGAACTCCTCTCTTCTCCAAGGCCTTCCATACCTTACTCCTGTGTACACAATCATATGCCTTCTCGATATCGAGGAATACCAACAGTAGGTCCTTTCCATACTCATAATGTTTTTCCTGTAGCTGTCTCATGGCAAATATCAAATCTACCGTCGATCTCCCTGATCTGAAGCCATACTGCTCTTCCCTTAGCCCCTTTTCCACCCTGTCACGTATTCTTTTTTTCAATTATCTTCTCATACACTTTGGCACAGTGGCACATCAGTGTAATACCTCTATAGTTTTTAAACTCCTTCCTGCTCCCTTTTTTGAATATAGGTACAATTATTCCTTTTTTCCAGTCTTCAGGAGTTGTGCCCTGATTCCATACCTTTCTCATCACACAGTATAGCCACTGCTTTCCTACTACTCCCGCTGCCCTTATCATTTCCACGCTCACTTCATCGATGCCTGGTGCCTTTCCACCCTTCATCTTACCCAGAGCTGTTTCCACTTCTTCCCAAGTTAGATCCTTCTCTTTCTCTCCTACACGGTTGCTATTTTCCTTCTTCTCCTGAACAACTGTATCATCCTGTGACCAATTTGGGTTCAGTAAGGCTTCAAAATACTCCTTCCAAATCCTTTTTAGTTTTTCTGAGTTGTTTATTTCGTTTTCATCTTCGTCCAGCATGTTAACATTTTCTATCCTCTCCTTCCTCTTCCTTTTTTACCATTCCATATAATACTTTCTTATTTCCTTTGCTATCTTCTTCCATCATGTTGGTCCACTTCTCCAGCCACTTCCTCCTTTCCTCGGTTACTATTTTCTTGGCCTCCTCCTTTTTCTTCACGTAGTCATCCCTTGTCTCCTGTGTCCTCTGCTTGAACCATTCCCTAAAGGCCCTGTTCTTGAGTTCCACATAACATCCTAAGTTAGTTATTATAGTTGAATGTAATTTTTACAGTTTTATTGTTACATTTGTACATAGTTCAAAATGATTTGTTGCAGAACAAAGCATACTGCAAAAGAGGTAACACAATATCAAGGGGTATTCTTTGTCTCAGTCTAAAAAGTTGTGAAAAATCTTATTGCTAAAAAGCTCCCTAAGTGATAAATTGTATGAAGGCAGGGAGATGGGAACTCGATTCCAATACTGATTAGTAGGGTTCGGACCATTAAAACAAGTCATTTTTTCCTGCCTTCTTTTTGAGCTGTACTGCTGAATTAAACACTGACTAAACATTTCTGATTGTATTTAAATGTATTTTGTACAGTATATAAATGCATATTCAGGCCATTTTCCTAGTTTTGGAATATTATGATAATATTTATGGTCATATTTTGAGGTAAAACTTGTAATTTTTTAATAGTACTGGGAATTCACTAGAAGTTATACATGAGAAGAAATTAGGATAATTATTCACAGAACTGTACTCCATTATACATTGGAGGAAAAAACAAATCGTCACTGAATTGGTCAGAATTCGCCAGTCAAGATTTAAAGTTATAGACTGTCGTCACTCCCTAAACATTAATGTTCCACCTGACTTTTAACCTCCACAATGCTGCAGCAGCATGTCTGTGTTGATCTGAGTCAATCAATTTCTCATTGTTGCCAGTACTTTTGAAAATAATCCTCAGTCATCATTAAATCTGCAGTGGATCAGTGAGTATCACCATGCCAAAAACAAAATTTTCTGTAAGTTCAAATTTATGGCGTTACATAAAGAAATTTGGAGAGGAGTATTTTAGTACAAACGAAATAGTTCTTTTCCCTAAATTATATGAAATTAAAGTGACTTCAACAAAATAAAATTCAAAATTTAATTTTCCAATGGTGCATGGAAGCAGATTATGCTGTCTACATGAAAGCAACACTACTAGATAAAATAAATGATGTAAAATTGAGCATGTTTTGATGTATAGTAAATTTAAATATTTTGTTATTTTTAGGTCGTATTACCAGTTTTTAAGGTTATATTTGTGTGCATATTTCTCTCTTTTTTTGACATAAAGTTCTGAACCCTACTGATTAAGTTGTTTATAGAAAACATAATATAATGAAATATGATTACATAGAGAGATTATTGTGAATAACTGGAAGGAATCCAGACAGGATTTCTAGTTGGGATTGGGGAGAGTTTAGTGTGTAAAGATGATAACTGCCAAAATGATTCAGCTTGATGGGAATACAGAAAAATGAAGGTTTCATATGGCAGAGGGGGAACTGATGGTGAAAAATATGAATGTACATACCTGGGAATATTAGCTGATTGTAAGCTAAACTGGGCAACCCACATTGAAATGGTTGTAGGGGAATGGTTGAAAGTATTGCATTTATTAGAATGTATGTACAAGGGAGGTAAGAGAGATTGTATAGTATGAGACCCTCATTGTGGGTATCAGATAGTGCAGTTGGAAAGAGTGCAGTCAGATTTGTCTGGACATTACCATGGCATGCGGCTGATAAATAAGGTGGGCTGGGAGTCATTCACAAAAAGGTGATAAAAGAAAATTTTGGGTATTAGTAAAACATAAAATGATGTCCAGGTAAATATTCAGGAAAGGTACAGAAGCAGCATGTGGAAGAGAAAAGAGAACAATATAAACAGGCACTTTATTTCAAGCTTAAGGCAGTAGGACAACATAGGAATCTGTGATTGGAACAAATTATTTAGGATGATAATGTAGGCTACCTTAGACTGTGAAAAAGTTTAAGGTAAAAATGTGCACGAGTCAAAAGCACAAGTGTGGGGAAATTGTCACCAGGGGAGAAATTCAGTATACAGTTAACCCTTTTTTGGGAGGGGGTAATTGTAATACTCATAATGAAAAATATATATTACTGTTTACGAATATGAAATATTATCTTTATGCAGAAATAATTATACTTTTAAACCTTATAAGTAGCTACCATTTGAAATATATTACATTACTATTTACATTCTGCACAATAAAATACAAAGAAAAGTGAAGAAAATCTTTTAAGAGGTCACCTAATACAATGGGTATGATTCTCAGTCTACATCTTAATGCAATATATTTTGATACTCTACCAAACAGCATATCTGCTGGAAGCACTGAACCCTTGTTCTCTACGCTAAGGAAGTTTTCGACAGAGCGAAAACAAAGAGGAATCCAACAAAATAAGCAAATGTGCAAATAAAGCTAAATACTACTACCACAAACTCAAATAGAAATTCATATTAGTGAAATGTTAACACAAAAATAACCTATTATTCATATTTTAATTTCTCTATCTTGACCTTTTATGGTCTTTCCTGAAAGGTAAAAAAAAAAGTCTCACAGAAGATTTTGACATTATCTGGTATCTATAACCGAAATTCATCTGGGGAAGCTTACATAACGATACAAGTCGTCACTAACATGACGTTCACGAAAGGGGATTAGTGGAGATCGCGATTCCGCCTGCTGTTGGCATCATAATACTGCAGTGGTCAAATGCAAGACTCCGCTAGAAATTCTTTCGGAAGTACATTTAACTGTTTCATGCTGGTCCAGGCTGCATTACAACCTAATTTCTGGTTGAAAATAATTGTCCTGGCTCTATTACAACGGAATTATTGCTTGCAAATCATACGTTTTGCTACTGACTGCAGTAATATTACAACGATATTATTTAATGTTGTTGTTACGGAATCGCGATCTCCAATAGACCCCACGAAAGCAGGTTACAAATTACTAATAATAACTAAATTCATCGTTCCTTATGCTGTAACAATAACATTCTGGTCCAGGCTGCAATTCAAACTGACCACTAACTTCGCTAATTTCGCCGTTACAAAATTAAACGAGACAGACACATCTAAACACCTTAAATGCATCGCGAACTACCTTTTGATTAATAGCAACATTTTCTGCTCCAGGATTCCTAATTCGCGCGTAACATCATAATTTTATCATACACCTTCAGCATGAACTGCAACTGGACTAAAGTACGCGCAATAATACTGAACCGCGATGTAAACTTGACCCAATTCATCTTTTCACGATAGACTAAAGTCGTAACATCAACAAAAATTGTAACTAATTTAAATAAAATAAAAAAATGTAAACACTGTTAGAGATTATTGTGAGCAAAAGAAGACGGCTAATGAAATTTGTGTATCACCGCATATAAACTTGACGACAAACGTTGACAGATGGCGTTGGCAACCACAGCGCTGTTCTGCGGCTTCGTTTGGAAGTAACAAATACTTGCTGCTTTGTGCTCTTCGCTTCAGTTTGCGTTTACCTGGTATCCGCTACGGACAATGGTTTTGGATGCGTGCATCTGCAAAAGGCACAGTTCTTGGCCACATAGAAGTAGAACGAGGAACAATTTTACTATTCATATTGTAAGACTTTTATATTAGTGTTTTATTTAAGCAAGATGTGGTGTCTTGTAAGTCAACCTAATTCTGTGATATTAGAAGTAGAAGTCGACCCCAAAGCTAGAGGCCAGGAATGCCTTGAAAAGGTATGTAAAAGTATTTCTTTTTATCCTGTAGTTTAGGTGAGCTGTTTGCTCCATCATATCTCGTAACTAAATACTACATAATACGTACTTTCCTGACAATGGCAGCATATTGACATTTTTGAACTGAAAATCGTTTGACAGTTTAAAATGTGATCATTGAAATATTTTGGTTATAACTTGTAGAATACAGGATTTTGTATGCGTAAATCGTAAACTAACTTTTTGCAAGCAACTCCTTTTTTTATAATTAAGTTCCTTAGGAAAGAAAGTTTGCTATGACTTCTTGTAAATTATGTTTGGTTTCACTGTTTTTTTTTAATAACGTGTAGTGTTTGGTTACATAGTTTATTTGGAGTCCACCCTCTCAAATGAAAGCCATTTTACTATTTAAAGTGGCTGATTGATAATCATTCTGTTACTCGACATCCTTGCTTATTAATGAATTGATGTAATACAAAGTGAATTTGTTTCCATGAAGACATGTTTCTTTTAAAAATAATAATAATAATAATAATAATGATAATAATAGGTAAGGAGGAGAACTCAAATTAACAAAGAACTGAAGCAGTGGTGGTCTTGTTTTTGTTGCACACTTTTATGCTAACAATCTGATGATCAAAGGTTTTCTATCATTTTGTGGTTGTTTTCTCAGACGTTTAATTGACTTCATAACTTAATTTTCTGCATGATCATTTTATGCAACTGATTTTATTCATAATCCTCTTCGAGATGTAGCAGTACTTTGGAAACAAACACCAGATCCATTAAATTCCCTTGGTTGAAAAGTAACGTTTTCTGTGCCATGTAGTGTGACTATTGACTTTCCAACCTTCTCCTCAATGTCAGCTTTTTTAAGTCAGTTATATTTTGATATGCCATGTCATTCTTAAACTATGCCTTATTAAAGCTACTCACAAAAGTTCGTATTGCTGAAGTAAAAGAGCTCACAATTTACTTAATCAGTGACGAGATTATCAATAGTGCCTTGCTGGTTCTCAAATAAACCAGTTGTTAAAAGCAGATACTGGGCGAAAGTAGATAGGCGTGTCAAATACTGGAATAAGTTAACAAGTGAAGTTTTAAACAGTACCTATTTTAAAGTAACTGAATTTAAAGTAAAAATGTGCATGAAGGATAAATAAGTGTATATAGAAATTGCAAGCTGGACATAATCTCCCTTCCACTTAAAAATATTAATAAAAGCCTCGCGGTGAAAACTGAACATGCCCCAAAATGGACAAGGGATAGTATTATTAGCGAATATGTAACCCAGTAGTCATTTCAGTTGTGAAGAATAATTTCTTTGGTTGGGCTTAGCAAATTGCCAGATGTCATAGATGCATCAAGTTTCGCTTTGTTTTACAGCCTCCAGTAAGTTTTGTGTGCTGAAGCCTGGGCTGCTGTGTGCAAACGTGACAGCCACCACGTCTGCGTGAGTTCCCGCACGCTGTCTTCTTGCCTTCGGACAGGCCCTGACAGAAGTGTGCCACCTTTACTAGGGAGACTATTGCACCAACAATTAAGCTTTTCTTGTCAAGAAAACTTTCTAAAAAA
The DNA here is from genome assembly GCA_031002005.1 of Vandiemenella viatica. NCBI lineage: Eukaryota > Metazoa > Arthropoda > Insecta > Orthoptera > Morabidae > Vandiemenella > Vandiemenella viatica. The sequence goes on from CM061919.1 coordinate 250,517,121, forward strand.
TTTCGCCGATGTTGATTTTGAAATAATATAATAAAAATATTAGCGGAGACCTAAAACACAAAATCAAGAATGCCAGCGGCAATAATAAATTATAAAATGGCTTGAACTCTGTTACCGGTGATAGGCCTACTCATTTTCTATACGAAGGAAGCAACGACAGAAAATTTTTAAATATGTAATATCGTTGTAGAAGCTGACAGATCTAAAACTTGAGGGGAAACTACTGAATTACGGGACAAAAAAAAGTAAGAATCTGGACTAACCACGATAAAGTAAGATACAGTCGGCCTACATGTAACGCAGAAGAGTTTACAATACTCGTACACAAAATATCTAAGTTGGAATACATGAAGTGCAAGAAATGAGAACATTCAGTTATTTAGGACTGTGATAAGGCTGATGCAAGTAATAGGTGTGTCAAGCATTGTTGGAGGTTTATGAATATTTTCTAAGAATTGGTCGATAGACCACAGCATTTAAGTATACCGAACTTTGGGCATCAAGAAGAAGAATCATTTGAGTGTAGTGCTACAGGGGAATTTAAAATAATTTAGTAGTCCGGAAATGAAACTAGAGCAATATAATTATTGAAGAATTTTGCTAAAACGGAACTGGGATAGTGTCATATTTTGAAGCACAAGGAAGTGTTTACTTCGTTTCTAGAGAAAGCAGTTGCGGAAAATAAAAGAAGAAAACGAAAGTTCGGCATATTAAGCAGATACTTGAAGATGTAAATTGTAGAACACATTTGAAAATGAAGATAACTGAAGATATTGCAATAAACTAGCCAAGATACAGGTGACAAAAACACCGGACAGCTAGTGAAATATTAGCAGTGGCGAGTTACCTCGATGTGCGGAGGGGGAAATTTCAGTAAATTCATGAGATTTCTCCATACAAAACTGGACATGTTGTTTTGAGACGATGAGAAATGTGGTCAGTATTTCCAATATCTTTTTAAACCAGCATAATACACTGAAAAGTATTTACAAAGAACGTGGCGACAAAGTGCTAGATTCCTCTGTTGATGTTAAGCGGTCAGATCTCGGTATTTTACTCTTGTTGGCTGAACGGTCGTAAGTTATTTCTGACGCTCGTAACTATTACAAATGCTAGATGTATTCCAAGTTGCCGCGTGGTATAGAAGAATGAGAAACATGTGGAAGATGCTGGATGAACACTTACAAAGATTCGATCTCACACTTACAAAAAGGCCTATAATCATACCTTCTTCCGTTATACCTTAAATCAGTCTCATTTATAAACCCAAGCCAACTTGTTTCACTCATCGCAAGTTTTACAAATGAGCGAGTGAGAATTCACCTGTACCGGTAATACATAAGTACATTCTTCTTGAAGTTAATAACATATCGACAGCTTGATCATAATTTGGTTCGACTGGGAGAGGTTTCGGTAAATCACGGACAGTTAAAATCTTATTCTTCTATAATTCTCCGATATAAGAATCCAATGGTAAAATTATTTTCATACTGTAAATATTTGTTAAACATAGATGGCTTTAATACATTGCTCCTTGTCTTTTTGTTCATGGATTTACGAGATATTGGAATCGTTAATGGTGTCTTTAGCTGAGCAGGTATGGTAGATAAGAGGACTTTTAACGGGAAGATGTGCTCCTGTTGAAATAGGACAGGGCGTCCAAAACCAACAGACGCTTTAGTTGAACTAAATCCTGTAAAAACATAAAAAGCGTATTGATTCGTTTTGCAGTTTGGTCGTTTCGTTTCCTCATATTGTGCCGTAAACATTCTGCGCAATTATTTTAGTTGGAATACGTTCATGTCTATTGGAAACCATGAAGTAAAGGTAAGCTTTAATGAGAGCACGCCAATCCTAGGAATATGAATGATTACGAAACAAATATGTAAGACCTAGGTAAGCTGATACGTTTTTCAACCGTAATTAAATGAAATCGTGGTTGTTTTTGAGCTATAAGATTTGTGAAGCTGAATTTTGCCGTAACTACCATACTAAACGAAATTTCTCTTTCCATGAAGACGAGATTGTTTTCACACTGCCAATACCACTGTGTCCGTGCTGTCTTCATTAACATCTGTTTCGCTTTCCTTACTGTATGGTAATGAAGTATTTTGATCTGGCACGTGACTCGGTCGGTTTGTTTTGTCAGTTGCTGACATTTAATGAGAAATACGTGCCTTTATATTCTTTGCTGACTACATCGTTCATAGATAATTTGCGTTGTATCCCCGTCATCAAAACTCGGTTGAATAAACCGTCTCTTATAAACATTTATAGTTGACTACCTCTAAAGGAATCTAAAAGCACATAGCTGTCCCTTTTCCACTCCCAATCTCCTCTGAAGTTCTTTACAAAGCATCAGAAATTAAGATTGAGTTATTTGATTGATTAATTCCTACTAAATATTAACTGAATATCAAAAGAAATATTAGAAAATGCGCCAACACGCAGCCGAATACGACAAAGAAGACTGTTAAAGCGTAAAATGAATCATATTTAATCCAGACGATAAGTTACAACTCCCACGGTTTCAAATTTCGTTCTTGACATGGCGAGTATCCTCATTATGATCTCTAGGCAGTTTCTCGTAGTCTCCTCTGAAGCTTAATGTTACCACAAACAGAATAATGCAAATACCTTTGCACAGAGTTAAGTATCTTCCCATCAATCTCAATGTAGATTGTCGTTATTAACATCGACGTCGATAAGACGCAAATACCGAGTAAAACAAACCATCGGGCGGATTAAGACAGCGCGGGGCTCGTAGCAAATGTGAAGAAGAGGCCCTAGATTTTTCCGTCCGGGAGAAAATTGTAGAGCTAAAAACAAAAAAGTCCCCCATCTAGCCTAGAGCCTAGGCGCGGGGGCTCCCCTAGGAGGCGCGAGTTCCGTAGCATTTGCTACCTCCTGCTACGTGGTTAATCAGGTACTGACTGGGAAAGTTTAAAGTTCTAAACTGGTAGTTGCGTACAACCGGAAGCGATAATTGTCAACCGTAGTTAAGTGCATTGTTACGTGGAACGTACAATTTGGCTTCAGCTGTATCGAAGGTTCATTTTCTGGGTGAAAAAATTCTTAACAGATATAAAGCAAAAAGGGTGGGAAATGAAGATTCAAAGGGGTGAAGGTGAGAATGGGAGTGCTGGGACCATTGCTATTCATTATTCTAATGCAGCTGTTCCCAAACTATATATCTTTTATTTCATCTATTTCTTGCTCCCAGTGTTCCATATTTTCATACATTTGGGTGCAGTAAAACACAATGATAAACTAACCTACCAATCAACCACTAAAATCTGGTCTGGAGGTGGTTGACTTGACAGACCAGTTGCATTTTAATACGCTGATCGAGTTACTTCTAATCGTGGAATTTCAGCTGTCGACTTGCTGATGTGTTGGTCTGTGCAGCCGCCTGCCGGTCCATAATGGTTTATGTATTATGAATTCTTATTTTTAATGATAGTATATCCTTTGTACAAAAATTTGCCTTTTTGTAGGATAGGACAGTCGATAGCGTATCAAGGTCATACAACAGTTCCCATTCTGATATTAGATACTCCCATATTAGGTGTTCGCGATTTTTTTTTTAACTTAAAAGTGGGTCTTGTACCAATAAAGTTTGGGTGCCGCAGTCTAATGTATTGATGGTTTACTGTCAGATGTTGGTTGTTTGTAGATGATATAACACTGTTTAATTGGATCAAAACAATAGAGGACTGAACAGCTGCAAGGTGATCTGGACAGGATATATAGCTGGGGTGGTAAACATGGGATGAAGATAAATGCAAATAAGAGTCAGCTTATTAGGTACATGGATAAAAAACTAAAGGTAAATTATGATTATAAGGTGGGGAAAGAATTGCTTGTTACAGGCTTGAAATTTAAATATCTTGGCATAACATTTGATAAAAACCTCAACTGGGTGGTACACATTGGACAGGTAGTAGGAAAAGATTTCAAAATACTGCACTTGTTGGGGAGAGTGATGAGAGTGGGGTAGCAGACAAGTAAAGGAATTGTATTACAAAACTTCGATCAGACCATTGCTTGAATGTGGTGGTGTAGTATGACACACACATTTTGGGTATGAAGTACTGGAGTTGGAAGAGGTACAGAGGAAGGCTGCTAGATTTGCCTCTGGAAATTACCGCAGAACACAATCGATAACAGATATGATAAAAGAGCTGGAATGGGATTTATTGGAAGACAGGAGAAAGGTGAAGTGGATCATGGAGTGATGAGGCGTATATTGGTGTAATAATTAAAAGTAATGCGTGAAGGGAAAAAATGACCATGACCCGCACTCTATTTCAGGCACAAGGGTTTCGGAAGATTTTCTTTCATAAAAAGGGGGTCAGGGTTTGAAATAAGTTATCAAAAAAATACTAATTTGTCAAAAAAGTTGAAAGAGTTTAAAGTTGAAATTTCAGAGGGCTAAAGTATGTGGGTACAGTAAAGGGGAGGAAATGGGCGTGGAAGGAAATTTCTACCGGAGCGTGTGCTCCATCGTTATTAAATTAGGTGATAAAGTATTTAAGGATTTTACATTCCTCCATACCGCAGAATGATTAGTATGCGACCACATTTAAATGTCATTATATTGTAGTGGAGAATTATAAAGATAAAATTTTCTAATTATTAAACCGCTCTCCCGACTTATCGACGACACATATAAAACTCCATATCCTCGGTTTGAAGTCAGTTTCTGCCGGACACAATCAACAATCAGACTAATTATCTAAATAACGTGCATAGCCCCTGCCATTTTTAGAACACTCCTCTCGATTGGCATATATGCGAAAATTAAATACGCATATCGCTATTTTTTTTCATGGCATTTGGCAACGGAGGCCATACAGCCAGCTCAATGTAATTATTATAGCTTTCATCCAGTATATATATTGTATTTTTTCAATGTATGGAAGCCACAGGACGGACTGGACATTCACACAGACACACAACACTTAAACATCCATGCCCGCGGCCGGATTCGAACCGGCTTCGGCACTCTAGCATATCGCTATCTTGACGTCCTGTTTTCCTACGGCTATGATAAGAGACCTCTTGACATTCCGCGGGACTCTCAAACATGCAAAATACGGAGGTATCGAAGTCCACCCACAGAAAATTTCGCGTCGAATTTCTTAAAAGCCATTTTAATATTACTTCAGTCAGCATGGTAACTTGTCGGAAGGCTTTGTGCCGGTGTTAGCATGTTTTCCACTTGCTATATAGTTTCCCCACTGTTGAGGACGCCCGTCCTGTACCCTCCTACGCAATTTTACAAAATGACACCTGCGAAAAACATTTGAAGGCAGTAACAGAATTAGGAATACAAGGTTCACATAAATAAAATTATCCGTTGTTCATTGTTACGTCACATTTATATCACTTTAATTGTAATTTGATCGTAATGTTTGAAGTAAAGTTTAAAACAGTCGAACTCCACTGTTGAAAGGGAGATAAAAAAGGTGGACAGTGAATGCAATTTCGTGTCATGTGCTTTATGTTGAATTTAATTTTAATTGTTATGTGGCATTTGTGCCGGTGGTACCTACCCCACAAACCTATTTTCTTATTTCATGATTTTTTTATCTTAAATTCTTTGTGTGCAATTTCGCCACCAGTCAGCTCCTGCGCAGTACTTTGAATTCATAATTTGTTGTCTCCGCGATTTCTAATTGACACGCAACTCTCAATCTTTACTCATCAGACTTGTGAATTATTCAGTGCCCATAAAAGAAACAATCGCGTATCCTGAACACGCTTCCGTCGCAAGTCCACTTACGTGACAAGCCTGGAGCATCTGACCTTGCTTGAGTTCTAGCTCGTGTATAAAAATTAGAAAAAATAAACTTTCGTTCTTCAACATGGAAAGAGTAAAAGAGTGGTCGCAGATTTATGCGCTGCAAAGTATATTCATGTTAGCCAAGTTGGCAGCACTGAGAAGCCGCAGGGAAAGATCCGTAGTATATGTTATAAAATTGTAGAAAATCTGTCTCTGTATATAAAATTTATTTCAATAATAGAAACTGCAATGTTCACCAGTGATGAGAGAAACCGTAAAAATTATTATCTGTATATCAAACAACTAAGGGACGGATCTGAACTAAATTGCTCAATGATGATGCCTTATGACAAGGGTTATAATGTACGCTACTTTTTATCCGCATTAGTTACGTACCTCCCCGCGATGCAGAATCGGAAACAGCAAATTTTGAATTTTTTCCTGTCCGCGCTCCACGAAAAAACTAATGGATGGATTTTAACAAACTGCACCTATTGATACCTCGTGTCATAGGTTAACATGTAAAATACTTTTTACCTAGCTTAATAATTTAGTCCTGTCACAAAGGGGGCAAAACTATAAATTTGGGAATTTTTGTCTGCTTGTGCGCGAAGCCCACAAAAACTAATCAATGGATTTCAACAAAACTAAACATTGTAGTAAAGTATGGCATCAGTTAAAATGCAGAGTTCTTTTTATCCCAACACGTTAGTTCCCCAAAAGTGTAAATTTAGCTAAATTTACTAAAACTAACGGATTACAACAAAACTGTACATTACAGCTTATGCCACAGGTTAACATACAGGATACTTTCTGTAGCGATAAATTACATAGCTGACAGAAAAATTAAAAAAATAAAAATCCACGAACGTCAAACAGTGAAAGTTTATGTATCATAAAATCTGTTGCAATAAAAACAAAAACAAAATTGTAGTGGTTGTTTTGACCTTTATGTAGATACGTATGTAGTGCTTAAAGCGGCTACAGACGTCACAATTTCGTTCCCAATCTGCAGCGGCAATCCGGCAGGGTCCTTGCAGATTGCCGCATGAGTAGGCAGATGGGTATGTTGCTTATGATATCGGGAGATCGGCAGAGTCCGACAAACAATTCACAGATTGTCCCTGCAGACAGGCAGCCTATTGAGACGTGCGTAGCGTGATTTCGGCTCGGTCTGCTTGCAGGGAGAGTGCTTTTCGTGCCATTAGTCGTGTGTGTCCTTAAGATATTTAAAGAGAAAGAGGTATGGGCGAATATTTTCGAAATTTATAAGAATATACCCCAAATATGGGACAAACACAACAAAAACTACATAAACCGCAAAATGCGAAAGAAGGATTTCAAGTTTTGCTCGAAATTGGACCAGGTAACACTTGCAGTCTTTTTTTTTCCTTCCTTAATGTAGTTTTTGTAGACATTTGTAGATAGCACAACATGTTTCAGGTATGTTGTCTGAAAGCATTTGTGGTGAAAACGGCGAATTAAATTTCATATTTTCATAGGTTTATCTACTTGCCAAAAATTGCAAAGTAACGACTAACCGTTCTCTGGCGTTTATACTTTCACGCATTAGGGTATTTAAATATATATATAACGGGTCACTAAGCGGAGTATTTCTACAAAATTTTCAGAATCTACTATCAAAAAATTTCTAAAATCTGGCTTCAGGCTTTTCAAAATGTTGGTGTAAGATAACTTTTTTCTTAATAAAATTCATGTCTTCAACCAGTGTCTACTTTTTGTTACTTTGACATGAAAGGAGCCATTGTTAAGCACTTGCAACTAGCAGTCATGCTACCACAATGTAAAATTGGGGGCGAAATTGTGATGTGGGGAGTGAAGCCCCATATGATTTCGCTACTGATTGCCCCTGCAGATTGGGACCTTAATTTGCTCGTGTTAGCCGCGTTTACGCCCATGCATACGGAAGTAGTTTGTTACTTGCCAACAGATGATTACTTTAGATTTCTACACGCGGTGTGTTTAAATCGTACAGATTGTAACAGATTGACTTTGCTATTGAGTTAGGGAATTTGTATCGAAGTTTATGTACATAGAAATAAAGTAATCTGTTCATGCAAGCGCCGGATCCGACCACTTTAAATATTGTTTGCAGAGAAGCTTTGTGAACAATATTGAACTGTGCTTGTGGATCCTACTCAACTTAAAATAATCAGAGTTATTGCCTGTTCCAAAGGATGGTAGAAATAAATGCCGTGCACAAGTGTGCTTGAAATATTTTTGTACAACCCTTTTTTTTCAGAAGGAAAGGAGGAGAACAAAGAAAGAGGGGGAAAAAAGGTCTAATCGTCTACCTTTTTCGATCCATCAAAAATTTGTTTATAGAATTAACAGCACGTGGGTGAAGTTGTGGCCACAGTTATAAAACAAATGTAAATAGTTTGCTTTGCAAACATGGCGTAAATATTTTAGACATATGCGGTGGTTACTCTGTTATTTCAGTGACATCTTTGCATCCACGATCTGCAGTTATTTATATAGCCTTCGGAATTGTATTCTTGCCTTCTAAGTCATAATTTATCTCGTGCCTGGTTCGGCCCCTTTAAGCGTTAGCCACAGTCCTTTTCTTGCACTGGCCCTACGTCATAGATTTATCTTGAAAGCGTTGTGGCAGATCGAGCAACTTCCTCGTCTGGAGTTCAGCCAGCTCTGTGCAATTGTCGATGGGTTGCATTGAGGGAGGGAGACCTTTGTTCTGAGCTCTGCGGAAAAGTTATTTCAGGCCACTTCTAAGAATTCTCCCCACTCCATCTCGAAGAACATTTCTTAGCGCGGGATTTCTTCTTAGTCGCGCAAATGCTTTATTTATACTCTGTCCCATTTATTTGCACTTTTATTCACCCAGCATATAGCTAAGTGTATTAAAGCGTCGCGAAAATGTTCCCTGGGAAGTACGGGTTCAATTCCTGCCGTGTCTTTATCAGCTTTTCCGAACTTGTTTGTGGGCCATAACTGGTTTTCGGTAATGGTCAAGGCGATTGCTGGAATGGTCTTCAGTGTCTATTTTTGTTTTTGTTTTTGCTTGTTGCTTTACGCCTCGTCGACGGCTAAGTTCATTACAGGTGGATTGGGGCTGGGGACAAGGAACGGGAGGGAATTCGGCCATGGCCTTTTTGAAGGAAGCATCCCGGCATTTGCCTGCTTTGATTTGGGGAAACCATGGAAAACCCAAATCTGGATGCCCGAACGGGGATTCGAACCCGCGTCCTCCCGAAAGCGAGGCCAGAACGTTAACCGTTCACCCACCACGCTCGGTAGTGTGTGTCTCAGAAACACACGCTTCACAAAGAGAGGAAAAAAAAAAATCACAATACGGTTCATGCGACAACACGTAAACTATCGTATTACTAAATTATTAAACATGAATGAGTTTATTCCAATAAAAAATAAGATTTAAGTACCTGTTGGAATGCGAGGTGGGTAGGTTTGGATGCTAGTTTTATTTTTGTTTGTTATTAGTCTCTCAACTCGTCTAATCCAGTCACAGATGAACAGATTTGTTTTTGGATACAATATTACGAAGCTTGTTGGTGGTCTCTCATTGATTTTCAGGTTTCCTGGTTAGATTATCTCTGCCATAAATCACAAATTGGTACTTTTTAAGTGCTGACTTTAATTAAGCGCGAGAATTGGAGTTGTTGTTGGTTCTAGGCACAAACAGCTGATACCCCCTAGCAGAAAGATTTGACGGGTCGGGTCGACTTTTTTTCGCTTCTGTTTAGTCTTCGCGATGTCCTTTTTATTCTGATCATAACTTTAAGTGCGTGGTCCATTTTATGTCATTGAAAACGAAGTTATATTCAGTTTATAATATGTTATTGTAATGTTCTGGCACTGTTTTATTCTTTTCAGCTTGTCTTTTATTACTATTAGATGTCTCTTTTCGCCAGTTTTCTTTTCTAATGTATACACTCTCCCCACCCTTCTCCTTCTGTCAATCGCTTCTCTCGCAGCCCTTAGACCTTTTAATTCTGTTACTCGACCTTTCCATTTGCTCATTCAGCTTGCAATACATCTTTGGTTTTCTCACATAACACAAATTCCATTGCAGCGTCCTCTGTTGACTTCACAGAAACCATCTGTTATTGTACTGTTCATTGTGGTTTCTCTCTCCCTCCACATCAGTATTTTTATTTCCGCAACTTCCAACTTGTTTACATACAGATTTTTTTTGGTTAGTTTTCATTGCCATATATTGCCTTCGTTTAAATATCCTCGGATTAATCTTTGTGATCCTATTACGTAAGATCACCGTAATACTCCTCCATGTCCTCGTATTAAAAATAGTGAAGTATCTTTATGGAGTAAAGTAATCCATGTTGTACTAGCTTAGCTGTGAGTGTGAGTAGTTCTATATCCTGTAAACGTTAGTGATTTTTTTTAGGCACGTGGCATCTTGCGCAAGTGATTCCTTTTCATAACAACTGAATTATCCGAATAAACAACAGTAGAAACTGTAGCAAAAGTATGGGTATCTACGGATTGTGAAAAACTCCGCATGCACCTTAAAACTTTGAATTTTCTCTACAGCGGGTATTTCCCCCTAAAACGGGTATAAAGACGGCAACAGATTGTGGGGGAAGGGGAGAATGGAACAAAGGAAGTGGTAAGCTAAGAAACTTTAGCGTTTAGAATGTTGGAAGCCAACTCTCTCAAACTATGGAGGAGGCTAAAACTGAGTGCATGTTACAGTGGATGAACGAATACTTATAAAAATCCCTTGGCCGGACTCGAACTGGCAATCAGCCAGGGGAAGACAAAACAGTTATGTTCAAATAAGTAGCAGCACGAATAACTCCGAAAAATACAGGGCGATGGTTTTGACAAATTACCGTACAGAAACAAATTGGAATTACTAGAAAGATTACTCGTAAAAAAAAAAATCTTGGGTCCAATGAAAACAAGAGAATTATGGAAATTGAACCAGAAGATATAAAAAAATAACAAACAATAAGGAAAAGTATATTGCTAGTTTTTTTTTCCGGACATTTTTGTATAATGGATAATAGATTTAAAAAAATATGTTCAATTACGTTTGGGGAAAAAATAAACTGGATTCAAGATTTGGAAATAAATAATATAAAATAAGAGGAAACTATGAAAAGAACGATCTTTAGAAAGGAGTTAAATATGGAAGGATTCCAAGGCAGAAGAGGAAAGAATTTCGGTCCGCTGTTGTCTGAAGAGAGAAGGAAGAAACACAATGAAATGAAGGAATTTTGGATTGCACCGAATAAAAAAACAACAGAGGATGAAGAATTGTCCTAGCAAGCCAGATCGGAAAGAAGAAGAAAATCCACAAGAATTTTATGAATAATACACAGAATAGTATTAGTTTCACTGGACACTATAAATCTGTCTTTTCGTTGGTACATAGAGTAACGTGCACAACAATTGCTAACTGTAATTTCAGGTTGAAGTATTTTGTATATCTGCATGTTTCCCTGTTACCGGGCGAGCGTCAACAAGGCGGACAAAGACTCTCACTTGTTGGAGCCGGGCCAGGTGAGCCGCACCTGTGTCAGGCCTTGAATCCTCGGTAAGGATCGTGTCGCATCGCGAACTGTAAACAACTTCCATCATGTCGCCCTTTTTGGGGAAACGGTAACCGAAAAACGATTTCTAGGTCGTTGCAGAGATTGTAAAATAGATCCTACAGTCGCACGTTTGGTGCCTTAGATTGAAACGAGCAGTACTAGAAAATCCACATCGTATAATCAGTATTGTGACTCACAGGCTTGTCCAATTACATTATGATCTAATTTTCATCAGTTTGTATATGCTTATGAACTGTGGTGTTTGAGAAAGTTCTTGGACCTTCCATGGACAACAAGCTTAGCAAAGAAAACAATTCTAGAAGGTCCAAGACAAAAATTGTTGTTTTCTTTCCCTCCAGCTCGAACATTTCTTAGCGCGAGATTTTTTTTTAGTCGCACAAGTGCTTTATTTATATTCTATATGTTCCATTTATTTGCACTTATATCCTTCCAGCATATGACTAAGTGTATTACAGCGTCGCCAAAATGTTCCATGAGAGGCACGGGTTCAATTGTTGCCATCTCTTTCGTATCAGCTTTTCCGAACTTGTTTGTGGGTCATACACGGTTTTCGATGATCTAAGCGATTGCTGGAATGGTATCTAATCACCAACCAATGCCGTATGCATGGTCACATCACTATCTGCGCGCCTCTTGGCTTCCAATGATCCGAACCCACTTATATTATAATATACAGAATGTTGTTTGAATTAATTCCTCTGCATTCAGTCAAACTGCTGTATAGGATAACGTTAACATCCCTTCAAAAGATAATACCACAATCAGAACATATAATTCGCGACATGGGGAAAATAAAAATCCTAAGATTTAGAAAAGTGCACGATGCCAGTATTGCTGATTGGTTTGAAATTGAGTTCGGTGTTATTCCGTCTGCATCGGCTGCTCCAGAGGCCAAAACAAGCGATAATAAATCTAACCCCCGCTGTGAACTTCCTTGACCAACAATAAATATGGGAAGCGATAAGTTAGAATTTTGATAATACGAGGCATTTTGAATAACAAATTGTGGCGCACAAATATGTCTGAACTATCGACTAAGACCTCCCACTTCATAAATTGGTTGAAACACTGTTGTAATAATTTGTAAATGATATAATGTCGTAAGTTTTTAGTTAAGAATTAATTTAACCACTTTTTTCGAAGTGTGTACCGCCATTACAGCTAGGCGAAAAGTTGAATGGACTCGAATTGTCTGAATAAAATAATGGGAGAATAATTTGGAATAATTATAAAATAAAGCAAGTCGGAAGTGAGGGAATCTAATAGAATATGAAAAATAGATTTAGTTGAAGTATTGTTATTTGAAAAGTTAAATTATAACTGCTAGCAGAAGCAATATATATATAAAAAATATATATATATAATTGGCTTTTCCAGTTTGTGTTCTCTAGATGCCAGGCACTAGAAGTAAATCTTTGCACTCTTCATACAGTATACCTATACAGGGTGTCCAGAAAAGGACTCCTTGATTTCAAAATTAAATATCTCGAAAACAAAGATCGATAGAGGAATGCAGTAAACGGTATGTTTATTGTGACAGCTGTAAGAAGTGTATACAGCAGTGTGAAATAATAGTTACAAAAGCTGCTAACAGATGGCGCTGTAATCGCCATACGTAATGCCTAAATAGTGATCCGAAGCTCAGGGTAGTGCCAATGGTGAACATTTTGAAAACATTGTGATGTGATTGTTTGCAAAGATTGTTTTCATACGATTATTTCGCTTATGTATGCTGATATGAGCTGTACAACGTACAGCGTCATCTGTTAGCAGCTTTTGTAACTATTATTTCACACTGCTGTATACACTTCTTACAGCTGTCACAATAAACATACCGTTTACTGCATTCCTCTATCGATCTTTGTTTTCGAGATATTTAATTTTGAAATCAGGGAGTCCTTTTCTGGACACCCTGTACATGGCCAATCTTAAGTTGCTTATAATGAAACTGGATTTAAAATTGACCTATGAAATATCAAATTACTGACCAAAGCAGCTGTAAAACGAACCATCTAGACTCTAGATCCAAGAATTATACATTTCCCGCCGGTAAAGTATACTGTTTATGCTTTCTTGATTAAAAAAAAAAAAAAAAGATAGTATACAGTTCCTTGTGCAAGGTACCTTTAGTTACTGAGGAATAGTTTGAAGTGGAGTTCGGTATTATTCCAACAGTATCTGTTGCCCCAGAGATAATAAATCCTTTACTTCTGTTTCAAAGTCCGTTGTTAGGTTAGAATGCTGAGAAATGGAATCTGAACAGCTTGGAAAACATACAGAAACCGTTCCGAAGATGGAAAGCTTTCAGGAGACTGAAACATAAAAGTCCACTGAATTCTTGAGATTAATAATTTTGCGTTGATAATGTAATCCTTCCTCTACTTTTTTCCCCTGTAGACAGAGTACAAACTGCATACTGTACTAGTATTTGTGTATCATTGATTGATTCTCTATACCGGCATAGGTTGACGATTTTATTTCTCGTTCTTTGTCGGTTACGAAGCTTGTAGCCAAGTATACCTGTTTACACACCCTCTCCCGCTCCAGTCCAGTTCGTGTCGCGCCCCCTAGCCCATTGGACTCCTGAGATAACTATGGTCCATCCTCATTGGTTGGTCCGAAAGCCGACGCCCGCGGCTTTTTCCACGCGGCCCACTGATAAGCAGTTGCCGACCGGCTGTTTTCCTGCCGCTGTGACTCAGGGGGCGTGACCTCGGCCTTGCTGATAACGACGCCCCGGGTCGTTCCGAGCTGTTTAGCCCTCCAGATTGTGAGAGCGGATGACAGTACCCGCGCGATGACCCCTGCCGATCCTGGGTAAACAGCCCGCGAAGCTAGGGGCCGAGATGGGTGCGAAGAAGGCACTAGTTGATTAGGTAGAGGACGTACGTGCAGGTAGTCAAAGTGAACAGGGCAGGGTCACAATAAGATTCTGATTTCTAGAAAAACTTATTCAATAATCCATGATCAACTAAAACTCGAAGATTGGTTGGATCCTCCCGAAGGAGGCATACTAAAAGAGATTGTGTCAGAGATAGGACGTCCAGTTTCTTTCCTCTGGAACCTACAGTTCAACGTGGAAGCCGAACCACGGAACTTCCTGGCGTACCTGATATGATCAAACACGATTCTTAACAATTCTTGATCGCACCGAGTTTTGAACCTGGAACCGGACTGGAACTACTGAAAACAACCGCCTTAAACCACTGAGTTACCAAACCGCTGTAAAGCATGATCATAGTGTTTAAATTGGCCGAAGGTGGTGGTAGCATCCGAGAGAAATTCTGTTCGATTGCATATTCGATCATTGAGAATTTGGTTTTCTGCAGTTTCCTACGGTTTCTCTCAATCACTCTAGATCAGTGTTTCCCAACGTGGGGCCCACGTTGTTTTAGGGGGGCAATTTAGAAATTGACTTGATACGACTTTACCGCTTTCTCTTTGGGTTATTTAAACGCAATGCCAGATATGGTTACAAAATATAGCAAAAAAGCAAATTCTTAAAAGGACCACACTAAATTGCCATAATAAATGTTTATTATAAATCTTTTGAATTTGAATTTTAGTATTTCATTATATGTTTTTTAATTTTACTTACTGTGTTTTATGATAATATTAGTGTTTTCTTTCAAAAACCATCCTATATCAGTTTCTTTAATAACAGATATTTTTTTTATTAAAAATTATGTATGGGGGGGCAAAAAATGTTGAAAGTGGGACATGACCCAAAAAAGGTTGGGAAACACTGCTCTAGATGAATGACGGGATACTTCCTACGAGGGGGGATCAAATATAAACGGGATTTTATTTTTTATTTAAATTCATTTATTGAAAAACACAAGGTAATTAAAATTTATTTTTCCACATGGTTTCCTGCTTTGGAAATACATTTTTCCCAGCGTATGGGCAGCTTTTTGATGCCCTCATCATAAAAAGAACAAGGTCGCGTCACCAGCCAGTTGCGCACGAAGTCTTCCACACTCTCGCCATCTTGGAATCGTTTCACTCCTAGAGCTTCTTTAAGAGGTCCAAACAAATGGAAATCGCAGGGCGATAAGTCCGGACTGTAATGAGGGTGATCAAGTGTAGTCCAGTGCATTTCCTGTAGTTTAGAGAAAGTTAGAGATGCAGATGGGGTCGCGCATTGTCGTGGAGGAGAATGACCTGTCGAATCGGTTGGTCTCTTCTTTTGTGGCGATATGCAACTCTCGCCTTGTTCAACAACTCTCAGTAGTAAGCAGCACTGATTGTGCGTCGCTCATACAAAAAAAATCAATCAGTAAAATGCCTCGCCAATCGATAAAAACGGTTGAAAGAACCTTGCCAGATGACAGTCGAGTCTTGGCTTTCACTGGTGCTGCCTCCCCTTTCCTCCGCCACACCTTAGGGGGCATCCATAAATTACGTGAGGTAAAATAGGGGTGGGGGGGGGGGTCCGGCGAAATCTCACCAGATCTCACCAAGGGGGAGGGTGGGGTCTTCGGAAATCTCACGTGAGATTTTGCGAAAAATTTGGGGACAGTAGAGCAAAAAAAAAAAGGGTCTCAAATTTGCGGCAAAGTCGGTTTTGGGAGGGTATTTCGTCAAACAAGTTAGGGTGTGACCTAAAAGAAAAGTTTCCAGGGCGATTTCTAGGGGGGGTTCTCACGGACCAGATCTCACCAGAGGGGGGGGGGGGGTCCGGCCAGATCTCACGAAATCTCACCAGGGGGGACGGGGGGGTCCAGAAATCCGGAAAAACACCTCACGTAATTTATGGATGCCCCCTTACTGGCTTCTTTGGATTCAGGAGTGTAGTGGTGAACCCATATTTCATCGCAGGTGACGATCCGACTCAAAAATGCATCACCTCCTTCCGCAAACCTTGCTGTAAGCCTCTGACAGACTTCCAAACGTCTCAGTTTCAGATTTTCGGTCAAAAGCCGAGGGACCCATCTGGAACACACTTTACGGAACTGTAAGTGTTTTGTGATGATTGCTTGACAGCTTCCATAACTGATTCCGACTTGTTCTGCAATTTCTGACACTCTCGCCCGTCGATCGACGTTAATAATGTCTTTAACCACACGAATGTTTTCGTCTGTAACGCTGGTCCGGGGACGGCGATCGTGTTGCTGATTTTCCACACGTTCTCGCCCTTCCTTGAACTTTTTATGCCAGAAAAACACACGCGTCCTTGACAGTGTTTGATCACCGAACTGTGCAGTTAATCTCTGGCAAATTTCCGCCGCTGTAACTCCTTCAAGAGCAAGAAATTTTATAATAATGCGTTGCGCAGTGGAGGGGTGCACCTGTTGCTCCGACATCGTGAGCGTTACTGACTAAACGGCGGGAAATATCTAACAGCACGCTCTCCCCCCTCCTAATGGTCCATAGCAGAAGCGCGGGGCCAGTACTGCCAATTGTTGATGTTCAGGAACAACAATCCCGTTTATATTTGATCCCCCCTCTTACATTGTATATTTCTTTCTCGCTCTTCTTCTTTAAGGGGCCCACAGACGATCAACTTGGTTGACAACCTTGTTGTCAACTTGGTTGTCAGCGTTTGCCACAGAAGAAACTAAATGTTGGCGACCAAGTTGTAAACATCACATTCGAGTATGTGTCATCATCGGGTTGTATTTGTTGGGTGTTTTCTATTGCTGAATTTTATTATTTTGAATTACTGTTTTTAAGTATTTTGGTTACAGTACAGCTTTATTATTGAAAAAAATGAGTGAGGGAGCATTCGAGTTTTTAGTTTTAAGAGAGTTGCGTGACGATAATGTGTTTCCTGCTTGTCATAAAGGCACGATATTTAAAACCGCGTCCGGAATTCTAATACCAATTTAATGAGCGAACAACATGTCACTGCAACTGACTTTGTCCAAAACTTTTTAAGAACGGGAAGTAAAATTTTAAATGAATTTGATAAAGTGCGACCATTTATTGAAAATGATACGAACATGAGGATTGTATTAATGTGAATAAATGCCGACGTCAAGATCATGAGGCAGGAAAGAACTGAAGGCAATGAACGGGAAGGAATTTGGCCTTTTGAAGGAACCATTCATGCATTCACTTGGAGTGATTTGCAGCAACCCTGGAAAACCCTAATTTGGATGGGCGGATGGGGATTCAAACCCGCGGCTTCTCTAATGGGAGGACAGAAGGTCAGCTGTTCGAAACCCTGATGTTTTTAGCTAGTAGGCGGAACGTCGAGGTTTTAAAAATTTTCACGTCTATATCGCCACACCCTATCATTGAGACATGTAGTGTAACGTAGAAATTTCAGTGATCTGAAGTACCATTAACTTCGGCTCCGGCTCTAGTTCTTTAGCTCAGTTTCACGTTTTTCAATTCCGTCCGGTAACAAGTTCTAAAATTTCTGATTGTATTCTTATAACTGTCAATATACGTATGTAGCTCAATTTGTTGGTAAGAACTAAATAGTTTTGGTCACTCATTCTTCTTTTTGTTGGGATCCTGAAATATTTCTTATTTCAATTCCACTGCTTCGGCAGTTCTTTTAAAGTATTGGAAAATTCACCCAAATTTGAATGTTCGGTACACTTTCCATATTCAATAAATAGTAACTGACCTCAAAAAATGATAATATAAATATCAATTGATCAGATGAAAACGTAGTCACCAAAAACAATAACATAGACAGAACAGCTCCAAGTTTACAACTGATGTTGAGAACATTGTCGTCAACTTCCCCACAGACGCTACAACAAGGTCTCCAACATTAGACTCCGCCCACCAAATATCAAAACTGTTTGATCTTACTTCAACCAAAACCTCAACCTGAATCTCAACCACCAACATGCCCACAGACGTTCAACCTAGTCTTCAACACGGCAAGTTGACGACAAGGTTGACAACCAAGTTGATCGTCTGTGGGCCCCTTAATGGCTTTACACCTCGTCGACATCGAAGTTATTAGAGACCGGAAAGGATTTTGGGCAAGGAAAGGGAAGAAATTCAGTAATAGCTTTTCCTTGCTCTAAAGAAGCTTCAACTGAGGTAGTAAAGACGTCCTGCCTCGGCTTTTTCTGGCCGTTGAGACAGTTCTTTTAGCAGTAGAATCGGATTTGTCGTTTCAGACTGCAATACTAACTACAAAGTATCACTGTAGACGTGAATTATAATTTTTTGGCTTTTCTAGCTTTCAACTGGGATTTAAATGATCTATACGATGTTTCGAATGATAGTCAAAAAATTTATCTGAATGTATTCTTCAGTTTCTTTCTGTTCTGCATTGGTAGATATACTTATGGATGTTTTCAATTTTCCCCATTTTAAAAGTTGATATAGTTAATTGCAATGGTTTTCATGGTATGTAAAACACTCTTAAACGGCATTTGTTTGTTTTGAAGCACTAACAGAAAGTCATGTCGCCAACAATCATTCACCAGAAAGAGTTCCTGCAGAAACGAATTAATCGTCGTATACACGTATAACATTCCCCGAATTTGTTGCGTCCTTGTTTGATTTCCATCTCGACTTCAAACTTATTGCTGTTCAGAGTTATGAGAAGAATGCCTTCGGCTGGTCTGCATATGCCTTTCTGGCAAATGAAGCCTAAATGACCTTCTGCCGATATTTTCTGTGACAGTTTCGGAACAGGTTTGGCGTTGCAGCTAATTAGGTGGTTATTGTGGAAATAAATATTGAAATTTACCGCGCAATATTGCTACCATAAGGTTTGAATATTGTTTATGGTTTGTACGATCGTAAACAGCGCCTGCCTTACTGCGACGGATCATTTCTCCACACTCTGTGCTTTGAATTCGACTATTCTGAAAGACGCGGGTTCGAATCCCCGTCTGGCCATTCAGATTTCTTTTCCATGGTTTCCTGAAGTCATTCCAGGCAAATGCTGGGATGGCTCTTTCAGAAATCAACGTCCGAATTCACAGCCTCTAATCACTTCGACGTCGACGAGGAGTAAAGCAGGGAAGAAAAATAAATCGGGCAGATAGCGCCGATGTAATATCATCGGTTTTGAGAATATGTAATGTATCACATTACAGAGATTGTGCTGATTTGGTGTTAAATTAAACAAACCTACGTAATCAAGTAGCGCTTGCAAATCTTCTGATTGGTGGAGGTGGGGGTTAGAGCGGAGGTGACTCCTTCGACCTGTTAAGCTGATTAGGCCTGCTATCAATTATGTGACGTCATGTCCGGTGTCGATTGTGGTAACTCTCCGGGAGGAGGAGTGGGGAGGGGAGCGAAGAAGGTTCGCATGTAATGATAGAAAGAGGTGGTCACCTTTTATCTGAAATATTATTAAGAACAGTGAAAGAATGAAGACTCTGAAAAGACGGAGTTACTAGTTTTGCCACCGTGACATTTAGATGTAAATAAAACTTTTCCTTTACTATGAAAAGGGCACTAAGTCTGTCTAGCAAAGGCCCAGATAACTGATGACCTCACTGGAAACCTAGTGACCGAACTCACTGATACTTATATCAAGAATTTAATTATCAATCATCTGATCAGTTTACCTGAAATAATTTTTTGGAATGTAACCGATGATATAAGTGCGCCTGTTATTACAGAGTTCAGACTCCTGGAAAGTTATAACAATGTAGGTCCTTTTTTGGATGGTTTTCTAGTTCGTAAAGAAATCGATTACTCTCCTTACTGACATTACTTTCACTGGAGCCGATTTAGAAAAGACTTGGAGAAACGAAATTTAGGTAGCTGAATCTGGATTCAAACCGTTCCTTCGGATGGCAGTCGAATGAAGAAGGAATTATCCTCATAGTTCGCGTTTGGATTATAGTTGTTTGCAAGTGAATTTAGCTTATACGATATTCCGGTCTGGGCTAATGTGCTATTATGATAGCAATTTTCCAATTATATTAAGAAGTAAATGCTACAGTTGTAACGTTGCTTCCCTTCAATAACACTTCCACGATATGCGTAGCAAAACGAGAAATGTTGATTTCACTCGTATAAAAATTTTGTCAAATTGAAATACTAATATACGCTTCTGTTAATTTGTTGAAAGTTACAATTAATGTTTTCCTCGTATCGTCGAATATTAGTTTGTTGATGAAAACTTTCCTACATAACTTGGACAGACGCCTGTTTATTACATACTCGAGTATCCTCTTTATCCGTGCAAGTAATGCCATCTTTCCTCGGTTCCACGAAACGCTGCTTATGACTCTTCAGCTTTTGGAGACAGCGATTACTGGGAACGAATTATTGTAGCTCGACCCCGAAGGCTCTTAAACACCTTAATAAGTTGATAACAGCTAGCACGCAACACCATAACATTCCACGGTGTTTATTTTTTCTCCAAGGAGAAAATCATTACGTCATTCGACGGATGTGTTGTTAGCTAACCAATCAGTTGAGCGAAGTGATAACAAAGGACAGTTAGCCAATGTTATTATTGTACTCCTGTGATAAATAGCATTGTATTTGAACGGTGACTGACCTAATCCCTTGTAACTTTGCGATTTTAATAGCCAGTTGTGCTTTATACCCACCGGTTACCAAATTTCTGAAAGTTGGAAATGGAAGTAATTGCTGAATCATGTTTGCCAATTCTTGAAATAAGACTTCAGTGTTATCTTCTCAAACACAGTGGCGGATCTACAAATTTTCCGAGTCGGGGAAAAAAACTTGAGATTGCCGCCCCCCTGAAATTTTCGTCCGGGGCAAGCGCCCCGGTTTGACCCTCCCTAGATCCGGCACTGCTCAAACATCATGGCTAAGTCGAATGTTGTGACTTTAATTTATTCTTAAAGAATTGTTACATTACAACTTAAAATAATAAATACACTGTAGTCCAATATAAGAGACACGTTATTTGTTGGCATTCAAGAGGTTGAAGTTTTCAGTTCGTGAGGTGCACCTTGAACACGTGTTTATAATGATTTTACCTACTATGCTTACACTTAGCAGCAATGCAACTGATTAAAGCCTTATTTCTTTACGGAGAATATTGTCAAGATGTTTTTGCTAATTCTCTTCGGCCAGCTAGTCCAAGTATGAACTAATTATTAAAATAAAAGCCATGTAAAATAAGGAAAGTTTTTCGTTTATACTTTGTGTGTTTATGTAACTTAAATTCAGAGTATTTGTGCATATCCCTTGATCGCTTTTTAGTGGGGGACTGCTTAAATTGAAGGGGAAAAGAATGCAATGGGAAAACAATAAAAATTTCTTCATATCGTCTGTAATTATTGTTCACGGATTATTGTTGTGTAAGAGTACATTGAAGGCGATTATTTGTAACAGGTTCAGTGAATACTATCCGGTAAACCGCCACCTAATTTTGAAGGAAGAGTATACGATCTGTTGCACAATTTATCAACTCGTTCCAAGCCGTAGACACGAAGTTCGACGAGCGCTGTAGAGCCGTTTGGAAGTCCTAGCTTTGTTATTCAGAATAAACTCTGGTTTTTGGCGAGGGAACGCAATCGTTGCTTACTCGTACACTTCATGAAATATCCGTCTAGTTTTCAGAAGTAAATTTCAAAGCATACTGAGAAAGTTTGAATTCCTCTAGCCGGCGATAGGGAGCAAATTGAAGCCCATGCCAAGACTATCTCAAATTTCCAGTCTCAAAAACATATGGTTCGTCGACAGAGGGGCTCACTAATTAACCAGGATTATAAAATCCAGCATAAAGGAATGTTGCGTGTGTATAAAGTGTATTTTTATGTACACTGATCGTCCAGAACATTGACTACCTACCTACTGTCGATATAAACGCGTTCAGGCGATAGCAGCGTCACCAAAAAAGGAATGACTGCTAGTCAGACACGCGCACGGTGCATTTAGTATCAGTGAGCGTGCTATCCGTGTTTAGATTGGGGAAGGCGCGGGATCTATCAAGAGTTTGACCGCGGGCAGATTGTGACGGCCCGGAGGTTCGGCACGAGCATTTCGGCTACTGCACGACTTGTCGGTTGTTCGAGGAGTGCTGTGGTGAGTGGCAAAACCAAGGTGAAACAGCGTATAAACGTCGATGGGTTGGGCGGCCGCCCCTCATTACAGATGTCTTTTGTCGTAGGCTGGGCAGACTGGAAAACCGGAGAGGCGGCGAACTGTGGCGGAACTACCATCCGACTTTAATGCTGGGCAGAGTTAAAGTGTGTCTGAACAGACAGTGCACCGAACACTCCTAACGATGGGCTTTCACAGCCGACGACCCATACATGTGTCCAGTGTCAATGTTACCACGACATCGGCAACTAAGATGGAAATGGCCACGTGATCATCGTCACTGGACGTTGGCGCAGTGGCAGAGCGTTGCATGCTCAGATGAATCCCAATACCTTCTTCATCATACCGATGGGAGGGTGCGAATCCGTAGTTTTCCAGGGAAACAGCTGCTTGGCACCTGTACTGCGGGACGGTGACAAGCTGGCGGCGGCTCAGTTATGCTTTGGGGAACATTCACTTGGGCATCCATGGGTCCAGTGGAGCGCGTGCAAGGCACCATGACGGCCAGTAAGTATCGTACACTGGTTGCAAACCACGTACACTCCTTCATGACGACCATGTTTCACAACGGCAGTGGCATTTTTCAACAAGATAATGAATGCGCCATGTCACAAGACGAGGAGTGTGATGGAGTGGTTCGCGGAACACAGTGACTGCCCCTCGCCCCCAACTCGTCGGATCTGAACACGTTTGGGATATAATTGAACGTGGCGCCAAGATCATCGCCCCCCTCTCCGGAATTTACGGGAATTCGGTGACCTGTATGTGCAGATGTGGTGCCAACTCCCTCCAGAGACCTACTAAGGCCTCATTGCTTGCATGCAAAGACGCGTCTGCGCTATTATACGTGCCAAAGGCAGACATACTGGCGGTTAGGTAGGTGGTCATAATGTTCTGGCTGATCAGTGTATGTGATGCAATTTCCCAATTGTTATTTATTGTTTTTTTGCCTCGGGTATATGTTGCTAAATTTCACTATGTAAGTATTATTTCACTTTTTCCCCTGCAAATTTGCTCGTAGTTTTGACCGTCTGAACTTCGACTGATCCATCCCTGACTATCTACAGAGGCACTCTTCTATAAATCTGATTGTATACGATACGATTCCTCTCATCGTCCAACTGTTCTGTACGACAGTAGACATTTTTTCTTCTTTTTTCCCCCCCAGTAAATCATAGCATCACGAAAAGCTGTCCGTTGCTCTTGTGACAGCACTATGCAAATCTATGGACACTTTAAACATTTGTCGATCGAGTCAGTATATAGTAAATAATATTTTATTTGATAAAATGTCCGTGCAACTGTTATTGCAATTATGTGTGTTCTTGAACGCGTTTTGGCACTCGTCATGGTATAAACAGTCGAACGTTTATTGGGAAATGTTTTTAGTTTTTTTACATTTTGTGTAGATGGTTTTTGAAATCACATTTGTTTACAGCTATTTCAGTCTATATACATTCACATTTCCGCCGTGAGGTGTGTGATAGCTGATTTTTTTTTTTGAGTGTGCTACTTTTAGCGTTGCACATGAATATTTTTTACTATCTGTCAAAATACTCGGAAAAGTACCTGTGCGGCATCTTGTTGATCAAATACATAAAAACTCTTAATACATCCACGAAAGATGAAAGCCATCCAAGAACAGTAGCATAGGCGTTTTAGTAAATATTTTTTTTCCTGTAGCTGTTGTTGAAATAATAAAGTAACGTACAACAGTTACGTAATATATAGTAGGTTATAAAAACCTTTCTGTAAAGTACTGAATTATACGTACAATACGGAAAAATTGGCTGAGTTTCAAGAGAGTCTGGGTTAAAAAGTCTCCACTCACACAGAGTCTGGGTTGTTTTAACCTTTGAAACTCGATGTTTGAAGTTTCTGGAACATCTTCGTGCTGCTTTAGTTATCGGAACTCTGAGACGTCAGTACAAACTACCAGTGATAACGTAAAGTACTCGAACTTTGATAGAAGCTCTTCAGCGAAGCTTTTTAGACATAGTCATTGATTCTTTTTTTGTCGACGCTGTCCATATTACCAGGTATTATCAATGTTGCTTTCTCGACTCCTCTGATATTCAAAAATGAATGTGAAAAATTAGTATTAAATTGGCTGCACTCCTAATAAACCTAGTGGTATCAGAGTTTCACTGTGAAATTTCCGGCAGAGTGGCGTAAAATGAAATGCGTAACACCATTAAAAATATAACTGTTAAATACATTCAACGGAGAAGCCTAAACATCGAACTTACTGTCAATTTTAAATTATAACTTCTATCATGCTTCGTATCAGATAAAACTTTAGTCATGCAGCGGGACTTCAAATATTTGTGTATAATCAAGTAAGTTCAAAGAAATGCGTATTTCGTGAAGATTGTTTATCGTCACACTAAAAGATGCCACTACGCAGAAATAGAGATTTAAAGTTGTTTGGCAGTTTTGCTTATTTTATCTAATTTCTTAAACAAATTTAACTGAGTTTAAGCGAAATATTTCGAACAAATCTGATGTAAATATTGTACTTTAAATCTCAGAGACTTTACACCAAGATTCCAATCCAAGCGCGTTTTCTTGCAATATAACAGTGAATTACACACAAATAGCTAGAAAATTTTAAATTACTGGTACTGTAAAACACCAGAAAAGGTTTGGACGTCACTACCGCTAAACCAAATATTTTCAGTAAATATTTGCGAATAGGTCACCAGAACACTGGTTTGCCCTTTTCATGATTCAGTACTTTACCCAGTGTTTAAAATTGTTCCTAATTTATTGGTCCTTTGTTAAAAAATCCAGAGAAAAATGGCCTTACGGTTTTCGGAGTCAGGCTTCAGCGTTTTCCATCTTTAGTTATTTGTTACTCCTTAATTTTTGATATTTGAAACTATGTAATATGAAATTAACAAACTCTTTTAGTGATCTAAGTAACATTTGCTTGAGATCGATATCAAGAACGCCATACAAGTTCATTTCCCATAGCCTTCCGAAACGTTAAATAAGGAAGACTTACCATCCTAGATACTTGATTTCGTTAGTGAAATCTTTTCGAGTTCTCGAAAAATCTCTTCTTCCCACCCGGTGATCTAGTCTTTAAAGTTGTGATTTCGCAAATGCCTCACTCGGTCATGGAAACTCTTGCAATTGCAATTCAGAGGTACCCGGCAGGTGCGGACACAGACACAAGAGGAGAAACATTGACTACGCATGCTTGGGAATGGTTTATATTTAATGACCTGCCTAATAGAAAATACTAATAGAAAGAATTTCAGCAAAATAAAATATAGCTACCGTTTGAATTTTCTTATTTTCCACTGTGGTTTTTTATTTCTACGATTTATAATATGTGTTCATCATTTATTTAAGTTGATCCTTGTTGAATTTTATGCGAGAAATGCATCTGAGACTGTAGTTGTGGCAGTAAAAAACAAAACAAATCAAGCTTAAAAAAGGGGATTTGAATGAAAATGGTAGATTCTTCATTATTGTCCTTAAAAAGAGACTTTTCATGAAATTTGGCGGTTTTTTCCTTGTCTGCAGTACATGCAGTACTCAGATTTCGTGTAAATTTACAACATTTTGGGAGTTTTATTCATTAAATATGTGAGGGTACGAATACATAAAAAATTCTAAACTCGCGTGTGAAACGGTCTTCTCAACACTCCAGTTACAGAAAACTGAATCTAATTCTTGTCATTAGTTCTAGAGTCCTAGCGTTGGTATTTTATATCTCTAATCATAAAAAAAAAATCTGAATCTTCATGTAATTGACGTACGAAAATATCCGGTAGTACATCCGAATCTAAATGTTGTACTATTATACTTTCTGTTTTTACTGCAAATGGAGAAAGTAACTGTCGTTATGTAGGGATGGCATGTTGTATTGATACACAAACAAAGCAAATACTAGAAAAATTTGCTGTGTAGCTCCTCAAAGAACTTGAGATATAAAATGACACCACTACCCTCTAAGATCACCTCTTTGTCTTTGTGAAGCTCATGCTGAGGTATACTTCTGATTTTTATATCTCTGTCACAGTAGAGCAGAACTTAACTAACCGTTTTGTGCTGTTGGTTAACCGTTAATGGTATGACACAACTATAATCTACCTTTATCGGTCATGCACTATTTTGCGTAACGGTACGCCAGATCCTTTGGTGAAACTATCCTGTTAAGTCGGCCAAAGTTATGTTACGTATGTAAGACTATACTGAAGTCTGGCAAGTGCTGATGTGGCTTCAGAGGAGAGCTGACTGATCCGAACCCCAAGGACCCTGCAGCCCGTCGACGTCGTAGTGATTAGCACTGGCGAGGGAATCGGACGCGGTATTTGTTCAAAAACGATTCAGCTTTTGACACTTCCGCCAAAATCTGGAAAGTTAAATCCGATCTGTTGTACCACGAATCCAAACAATCATAGCCAAAATTCTAAATTTCATTATATTCTTCTAACACTCCTTTTAACAGATGTATGTAGTTTTTATGTATTTTAGTTCAGCACATGTGGTTTGTCTGGTGGTAGGGTCCACCATGACACAACACTTTATAATCCATTCCTCTCTTTTTGCATTGTTTCATCTTCACCCCTTACTTCACTTAACATTTGGATCCTTCCTCCTCCTGATTTATGAAAGGTTCTATCGCTATAGCAAGCATCTTTTTCTTATAGTGTCCAGTCCAGTTCACCTTTCTGTCTTTAATCCAGCATTCTTTTTCTTCACCTGCTATTCTCTGTACCTCCTCCTTCGGCATTCTATCCTCCCTTTCCTCTTCTTCGAATCTTGTCACAGTCTCTAGTGCTTCTACTCTTAGTTCTTCTGGTTTGTTTTAGCGTAATACACTGAAAAACACTACATGTAACATTTTGTCGGTCTTTCTCAGGTAGTCCACAGACTGTCTTTATTTTTTTAATGTCTACCTCTCTGGCTACAGCATATCTTCTGTGTTATTATTTCGCAATCGTTTCAAACTTTACATTTGTTCTAGTATTTTTCATAAAAAAATCTTTAACGCGGATTCGTGCTCTTCACTGTGACAAAACAGTAGAGCCTGATGCAACATTTTCATTGAGCTTCAAACTATATTTTCAAATGCTAAGATGGGGTATAATAGTAATTTCCAATCGCAGAAGTATCACTCCGTAAAAAAGTATTGTTTTAGCCCAGTGGCGGATCCAGGATTTTGGTTTGGAAGGGGCTTGAACGGATTTCGTTTGGGGGGGGGGAGGGGGGCTTAAGTCGGGTAAGGGTAGGCTTTATAGTTAAAAGAGTTAAAAAAAAAGTCTCAATCTCCAAAATTACTATGTCCGGAGTGTGGACCTAGATACTTTTCTAGGAGGGGGGGGGGAGGCTTGAGCCCACTGCCCACCCCCCCCTCCTGAATCCGCCACTGATTTAGCCATTGCATTTGTAGAATTCGTTGTTTTCCTTCAGTTTTCTTTGTTTCCTCCTTATAATGACTACATCTAATTTATTACTCTCGTGGATAAAACGATTATTCGCCTCATATGTGACATCGCAGATAAATTAAATGAAACGAAACACTTGTTCGATAGTAAAGTCTGCTGTAATGATTCGATTTGAATATTGGACTTCGAATGCAACCGCCTTTATAAAAATAACAGTTGTTATTAAACCAAATCTCCCAACTGGCAAAACATCGTAACCTCTTTCCCAGCTGCGACCTCGATACATTTGATCATCTCTTCAGCGTGGCATCAGTTTGCATTTATGTGAACTTATCTTGTTTGTTATCCGCAGCTTTGTGCGAGGCAAAAAAAACAGCACGTTTTCAGTTTTCACTTAAAAATATTCTCCGTAAATAGAATGTTTTGCTCGCAGGTCGTTAAGATAAGGTCGTTCTTTGGTATTAGTATTACTTCTATCTTTTGTTTCCAAGAGCAAAGGCCATTTAAGGATTGGAAGATAAACTTAAAATCGCTTCGTGCCAAGGTGGTAACACGTTTAAGAATTTGACGTTATCAGCAACAATAGTACCAAGCTCTTAATACTAACTCCGATTGAAAAGTCAGCGGTATTTTTTCCTTAATACCTTAAGCAGTCGCATAAATCCACCAATAAATACTAAAATGACGATGCCAAACCTTTTCCGTAAGCTTTTCTCTTTTTCGAAGTACATCACCTTTCTTTCCGCGCGTTCAGATGGTTCAGTGATCCAAATTGTTTAAAATTTCGGTCACTATATCGTAATAAACTTTGCTTTGCGTGAGGGAAGGTGAAGGGAAGGGGGAACACTTTCGAATATTAACCTATAATTTCGTTCTTTGCCGATGAAAGTGGAAGCAGGTTTAAAAAAAAAAAAAAAAAAAAAAAAAAAAAAAAATTGTTACTACCGAGTTCATTGCAGTTGAGGCTTGTCGTTCTTGGCTTCGATCGTAGATGTCTAAGCAAGAGAGAATATTTTTCCTCTCATTGCATTGAAAACGGAGAAGACTTAAATCTTTAGATTCGTAGTTTCATGTTACTTTCTGAATAAATATTTTGTTACAATTTCCTTTCATATTTGTGTTTAGTGGAAGCAACTTTCATCTACAGTCCGGCAACACAGAAATGTAACTCCTTATGTGTGGTATACAGTGTATCAGTTTCGTAGGTGGATTCTTAAAAAAAGGGGGGGGGGGATGTTAAAAATACGGTATCCGGCTTGTCAGCCTGTCGGTCACTCCAACAGCAGTTATTCTTAAAACATCGCTAGGGCTTTATACTCCTAATTGAAATTACACATGCTTGACACCGGACTCAAAATGGCTATTTGGTTGTGTTTGTATCTTGGTCAAATTAAAACTTAAAATTAATTTATGTTCATAATTCGGAATAAGACAAACTATGAATATACTACGATGAACTTCCAATACCAGTTAATTGTTTTTGGTTACTCATTTTGTCACTAATTGTACAGTATATTTGCGTTTAATTACCCGTTGTGTTTAGTCTTAAATAACATCCATGGAAGTGTCAAACTTCTAAGCTTGCAACATGTCGATAACTGATATGAATTCAAGAATCCGGTTTGACTCTTCATCGACGCAAGATTTTTGCACAGAAGTGCTATTTAATTATGTCCCCTTTCAAGCAGATTTTAATAGGTTATCTGTTTACACATTACTCGGGGTGCAACAAGTTATCGCAGTTGTGTAACTGTGAAGGCCAGTTACGAACAGAATCACTTTATCACTCTTTCCATGTTAATGACCTACGTAAATCGTTTAAATGTTGTAAGAGTTGGTCTTGCGAAAAATTTCGCATATTAAAAAGAGAACTTGTGTTATCAATCGTCGCGTGCAGAACGTGTTACGTTAGTGTCTGGCGACAGACTTCAGTTGAATGTGATTGGAAGCCTGCATATTTTAAAACTATTTTCACAATTGTCAGCTAGCCTCATGTTACTGCCTAGAGCAATAAAACTTTTCAAAAACTACTTTTCAGTCCATCAGCGTGAGGTATGAGGTTCTGTAGAGTATTGCTTTCATCTTTTTCTCTCTACGTAGAAAAGAAAATTGAGTATTTTTAGTCGCTATACTAAAATCGGACCTTTGAATGCCCCTACTGGTGATGCTAGATCTCTTTTCTCTTCATTATTTTGGGTGATTTTAAGCTGTGCAAAGTCGTATTGGAACAGTCGGCTACCAGTAAAATTTTGTTATGCTGGAATAATGAGCCTCCCCTACAGAATCTAAGATAACATTTGTATTTATAAACGTTTCTCGGGAAACAAACCGAGTAATATTGTTATTAATGCAACGCCGAAAAAAATTACATTCATTTATAACATTTCTATTGTAGATTTCAGTTACACTGTTCTTAGCCGAGAATATTCTTGGCAGCATTCCCTGGCTGAATTCTGTCTTCAGACATCCTGAACTGGTTTAGAAAATGGAAATAAACTTTATTGAGTTTCTACCTTTACGCTCAAGATAGCATAATTGAAGTGGTTATTCTTTTTTCCAATGGGATTGATGTTCTGGAATCATCACTTCATCTGTGATTGTTCGTATGTGGTCAAGTGTCTCTTAAGGCTTTGTCACTTCGTAATTCAGCATTAGCGAAGTTCTGCTTGGTGAGCGTTTCTTTCGTTAAGTGGCAGTAATTACATATTTTAGGCTAGAACGAAACACGAGTTAGTACTTGAAGTGGTACTTCAGTGTATGGTTTGATAACCAGACTGGCATCGTATTGTCAACTGTCTAAATTCGGAGCACGTGTTTCCGTTATCACTCATACGGTCTTGGAAGGTTCTTTCGTAGTGTGTAATTCATTAATGGCCAAACGCAAGAACACAGTCATTTGAAGAACGTAATTGATAAAAAGCTCTCATGGCGAACCCCAACTCGAGAATTGAAGTTACTCAAGAGAAACATAGCTACTATTAGTATTTTAAACTATTATCGAACGTTTACACCAAAGCAAAGATTCAGGAGCCATCCGGTTCTATCCTCGATTCAGCCATCTTGGTTTCTGTTTTACATGATTCCCCGAAATCATGCTTGACGGATGCGGGTATGGTTATTTATCAAATTTCGTTCCCGCTCCTGGTCCATCATTCTTTCCCAGTTCAAATAGCGTCGACGAGCGGTAAAAACTAGGAAGGGTAGGGGAGAGGCAATAACAAATGATGTTTACTCTGTCTTGCTCCAATTATATAGAGCTATCCTTAGAATTATTAGTAGCACATCGACTGGTTCATAGATGAAACTTTCGGGAAATGTGACAAATGCAGCGCAACGCTACACCCAAGGAGATTTTTAGGCGATTTTATGAAATAATCTTTGTTTATGGGGCGGAAAAAGTTGCTTATTAAAACATTCCCAAACGTTTCACGCACAGAACAACACAAAACACATTCGACGAGAGTATGGATGGTTCGCAGACAGATGACGCTTTCTATTCTGCGAATGCATCGCCCCTAAGAATCCTTCATTGTTCAGAAACTTTAAGCCAAACTATAAACTTATGGATCTCACAAGAAAAGCTAGTATGCAAAATTGTTAAAAAATTTATCTAGACGGAAATTTTCGACCCCTTTGAGAGAAGGGGTGAGTAGAGATGGAGGTGCAATACTGACTGAGTTAAAGTGATGGAGCTCCCTATCTTTCAGTTAATAAAATCGTTTTTAAAAAAAACTACTTGGTCTAAATTATCATTAGTTAAGTGCAACCTCATTGTTTTTTATCTGCCCCTTAAAGTTTGTCCATCTAACCGGCACAAACCGTTGTCGAGTCAAAGTACTGTGTCAGAATGCTACAATACCTTTGTTCTCCGAATGCCCTATATCTCCTCTGTCTGTTATCCCCATTAAACCAAGTACCCTCTCTGCATTTCCCCGGACGATTGTCTGCAGTGTTCTTCCTGCGGGGATCTTTTCTCCCTTGTTTATGTTGCCTCCAAATGCTTGTGAATGTCCTTTGGTGAAATCTCTTGTTTACTTTAATATTTAATCACGGCACAAATACTTCCTTTTCAATTTTAGATTAAACGTACACCACATTTAATTTTAGCATCTTTATCAAACTAAAAGGTTCGTTCCAGGATGTTAGAATTTTGTTCAATATTCTACAAAGGGCTAAAGAATCGTACGTAGTTTTCACAAGGTTGTGCGATTTCTTTTTCTGTATCAGGTAACTAACTAATGGTACGACCGTAGGATGGTCCGCGAAACTAGCCCAGTCTGTACGTATTCCATTCAGTCCAAAGAAAACCAGTCGTTGCTTCTCTCTTAGAGTGGTACCTGAACTAAATCCGTTATTCACTTTAGGAAATTTGCTGACTTCAACCTGCTTTTGCTAGACTGCTCGACGATATAATCTCTGGCCTTGGAGAGGTTCTTTGTTTCGCAGTACAGTCACTATCTTTGTCGTGCAGGTGCGGTATCTTCTGTTTGTCGGTTGAGGTTCGCATGCAACGTCAAGGTTGTACTTTGGATTGTTGCGAAAATGGCGATCGCCGCTCTGTTCCATATCTTTGTTCTCCACTCATAACTGCCAAAACGCTATCAGTTCATACTTTATTTTCAGCCAGCCTTCAAACTTGATTTTTTTTTTTTTTTTTTTAAATCGGTTTCCCTACTTTCTTTATTTCCATTAAGTGCTGTTCTCGATAGATGCGTAATTACTTGTGGTTCATGGAACGATTATTTTAAATCATACTGTTTCTCAGCAAACGCCCTATATCAGTAGATAAAACAAGGATCATACGTAATGACGGTAACTATTATCATATTTTCTTGACAAAAGAGTAAAAAATATGCTAGTAATTTTCTGAATTGAACATTTTCTTCTTAAACAGTTTTAATTTTTTTAAAAAAAAGGGGAACAATCTCGGTAGTTTAACAACTATCATTATTGCAGTAAGACAGAGATTGAAATGCGTGTCTGCTGAACCGCTCGGGACTGGATAGGCGTTTTTTTTTGTTTTTTTTTTTCCATTTCTGTCGCGCTTAATTTTTCACGTACACCATTATCATGTTGAACGTTTTCTGCTTCGGCAGTAGACGGCGCAAACTACGGAACCTGGAATTTTACGAAAATGTTGTTATCACACTCCACAGAAGGATATGTTCCTGGAGTTATTTCGTAAACTTTACCATTGTGTCTTAGAATAATGTCATCCCCAGCTGTTGTCCTGACCAAACACTTTCAGGACTCTGTCTGTAGTGCTTTTAAATAAAAAAGTCTGCTCCTTCGAAATGACTGAGTGGAAGATATGCCAATCTGTGTATCTTAATGTTAATTATTTCGACGACAATTGAGAGAAGGCTTCGTTGATTTTCCTGCTCACAACATAGATTTCTGGTTTACTCGATTTCGAGTATGACTTCATTGGTGTCCAAAGTTCAAATACTATTTTTCAACATCGAGTTGTATAAATACGGAAATAAACAATGCCGTCCCCTAAAGAACGACCAAACTGCTTATTAACCTCTCTGTGGCATTCCTGACATTTTAATTTCCAACTGAACAGCAGAAACTGTTGAGACAGAAATTGTGTTTTACCGAGTAAGCTCCAACGAACGCTGAATAGAAATGGCGACTTGATTATCCGTTTCTGCAACTGCGCAGTTCTCTCCTTTAGGAGTGAAATACAAATCTGCATACACACCTTGCTGACAATGTGCCAGATCGGCTTGTTCTTTGTCGCGCAAAACTGACCTAGGCAGATTTGATCGGAAAATTCATGAATTTTACCACAGTTTTCAATTATAAATCATCTTGCGTACACTTTATTATAACATCAGATGATTCACAGACATCAGCCACTTCAATCATGAAGATGTGTTTAGACAGAACTTGGCACAGCTGCGAAGCCTGTTCACTAAAGGAATTTGTTAAAGTATCATTTCTAGGAAACTAATAAGTTCGGATTTTTCATGTAGTGGTATCTACATTTATATCGTCTATATTCGAGCGGTCTGGTAGCTCAGAATTTTTTCATATTGTAATGTTGTAATAAAGAAAGTGTTTAGTTTAAAACAAAAACTGGCTATCGTGCTCTCTTTCAAAGCTAAGGGGCCCGGGTTCACCTGATCACAAGAAAATACGAATTCACTTCAGTTACAGAGTTCTTGTGTAAAACTGTTCGTCTTAGAGCACATTGTGTTCAGGCGATACAAACACAACCCAAAACATAGATGACTGCTACACTCTCCAAAAGCATAGGGACCGTCCATAAACTACGTGGCTCCGTCTGGGCGGGGGGGAGTGATTGGCTGGAAAGCTACGGTGGGCTAGTTGGGTCACGTATCTTTTCTTTCATATTGTCACAGTTAAAATGAGGTTCAGATCATACAACATCATGAAAATATTTATTTCCGTCATTTAATTATCTCCGTATGTAATTTACGATAGTCTGAAAAGAGAAAAACAGTACAAAATCTCTTCTAGACTCAATAGGGAAAAAAGCTACATGATACGTGGGGGGGGTTTCACAGGAGACCGAAATGGAGCTATGTGGTTTACAGACGCTCCCATACCAGTCGTACAAAATTTTGAAAGCGGTTTACGTGTACTTAAAATTCAATATAATCTTGATGTTACTTTCTTGCAGTTGAAATAATGTGAGACAAACAACAAAGTGGACCATAACTGGAAGCAGTGTATAGGAAGAAATACCTTGAAATCACTTTATATCGCCCGTACTTCACAATTTCCCCTACCATGATTACCATATTCACGTGATAAATACAGTCGCATTTATCATGGTCAGGCCATTCCAATTTCGGTTTCCCATGGTTGCATATTTTGATATGGCCGATTTGGAATTTCTTACTCAGTTAAGTCTCTATTCTAATTCTGGACCCTGATCACCTCTTCTGAATTGAGACTTAATGCCCCCAGAAATGCCACGCCGAAGTGTATTTATGTCCGAAAAGTACAAAGAGACTGCGGATTTTGTAACTGTTGTCGCAGCTGATATGATTTATCACTCACTTAGTACAGATATCGCACAAAACACCTTGTCCTCGCTAAACTGTGGCACATGTCTTCGGGCTGCACATCATAATGAAGCTCAGACATATCCCTACCAGATTATAACTGTCATAAACAGAAAGAAATTAATCTAGATACGGATGCCTGTAAATATATATATATATTGTTTGTGCTATTTTAAGAGATGTTTTGCATGCAAACCGTGCTTCGACAAAGTGATTTTGTGAAAATTTTCGGGCATCAGCAATTTGTAGACATCTCAGTAGAGACGTGTTCGATGTAAACTTTCAGAATTTTGCTTTTGTAAAATCTGTTATTTTGATTCTGGGGAGTTACAAAGTAAGGATTCAAGAGAAGAATGATCGATGCTAATTCTAGAAGTGTAAAAAATTGCAAGTGGAGTTCTGCCTTTAGACTAAGAACGATCGTAAATTTCTTGGTTTAGAGTTTAGGCGAAAGATAATTCTGTAAGTTTATTCCATTTTTCAGATAAGAATAAATTTACGGGATTTAGTTAAAAACTGTTCGTTTGAAGAGATCGATAATTTTGTTATGAATTTTTCTGTCTTACTTTGCCGATAGCATCGCCGTTTATATTCAAGGCTAGAACATTTCAGATCACGGTCGCAGAGAGAGAGGGAGAGAGAGAGATTTGAATGGAGCGCTAGAGGAGGGGTGGAAGGAAATCCTACTCAAACGTTTAATCAGGAACTTCGAGGAAGCTGTGGTCATTAACTGTTCGGGATCGCAATTATTTAATCGTGTCAGCTCAGTCCCCCTTTCCACATGTACCAAGATGCTGGAAAGATCCTCTAACGTAAGATTGTGGTACACATTGCTCGTGTCTCTCTTCAACTTCCAGAAGGTATTATTACAAACTTCGGTTTTAGGCCCTAAACTTATATTTGCACGACAGTCTTACCATTTTCGTTTAATGACTACGTTAGGTTTATTTAATGGCAACGCAATTACCAAAGCAATTAAAATAACGATTAATATGTAGGCGGTCGTTTGTGAAATTAAGTAGCCCTCTTATTTTACATACTGATGACTTCAGGACTGCTACCACGAACTTTTAAATTTGGCTTACTCCAAAACTCAGATTATCCTATGGAGGCATATTAAGACAACGTGTCAGAGGCATATCTACAGTTGAACGTCGAATCCGAACTTACTACCGATACTGGCGCACTTCGCAAAAGCATAGGTAGCTTTACCAATTGTAAAATTGCAGTCCTTATCGGAAATCTAACCGGACCGTCATTTTTAACCGAATTCAAACAGGATGAGATGGATCTCAATTTGACCTTAATTTTTTTTTTTTTTTTTTTTTTTTTTTTTATTGTATATGTACCGATTATTCCGAAACTACGCTAACGAATTGCGCGAATCCTTAGTAGTTGACATTTAAATTGGATCAATTCGTCGACAATCTATTTCATCAGTTTGTTCAGTACTTTTATGTATAATCATCAAAAATTAAAGTAATTTTTTTTATCAAAGCAATCACTCATCCACTGAGCTTTCTGGTGAGCATTGCAAGGAATTTTTTTATAGACTGTCAAATTTAATAATAATTGTATAGAGATGAAAATCGATAATCTCTAACACGCTATAACTTACAGGAAATGAATTCTTGCGCATATTATAATGGGTTAATACGTCTTTAATAATATAATTGTTTTACGAACATTTTTTTTTTTATTTGTATTTTGATAATAGTTAGATGAGATTGTGGTGCAGCCTGAACTGGTATTACAATTAATATTACCAGACACAAGCCGAGAGATCTTACAAGCGCCAATACTAGTACAAATACTATCTCTGGTCCTATATCAATATATCTGACGTCATTACCTAGTGCGTAGGAACGATGTGGAGTTGAACAGACGAAGTTTGTGGTGGTTTTCGTGAGAGGTTTCCCCTAGTTGATCCTTGGGTCAACAGAAATAGAGCCCGCATCGGCCGCAGGGATTCCTTGGCGGAACCGAGCTTCGTACTTTGACCGGGCGTTTCGTGTCCCGTTAATCTAGTCCACCTTGCGTAGATCTCGCCGGTCAAAGTCCGAACCCTGAGTCAGTGCAAGGTTCAGACTAAGGTGTTTTCGTGGAGTTAGATGGCGCTATCGCCGCACATTAAATACTCGTTTGTCGCTCCGTTCCGATAGTGAGACTTAACTTCCAAACCGATGCTTGTAATCGAAATTTAAATAGGTCGAGTGGAGAAACCGGCCATTTTGGTGATACAACAAAACGATATCGAACACGTTTAAAAGACCATCTCGTTATCAGTATTTAATACAGTTTAATAGCTGGCGCATCGGAGAAACGAAATCAATATCTGATACAATAAATGAGTTGGGTTTAGAGTCAATAAAATATTAGACGAGTGAGAGGTGTGGTGGATATGTAATAGACACATGGGTAATTGGGTGTAAATAGTGAGAACTATGAGTTGTATTGTGGTAATATCGAATTTGTAAGCTATATGTTACAGTATGCACAGAGGAGATGGAAAGCTAACACACAAATATTTCGTGGACAGGCCTTAATTTACAATTAAAGTGCATAGAATGAAAACGGATAAAATAGCAACAGTTTAAAATATTACTATAGTTATTGAATACGATTGAGGTTTTGAAGATTTCTCGTCGTCGCGCATAGCCTGTTATGATAAATAAATTTGCCGAATAAAGTAATAAACATGTTTGTCTAGAGATAATTTGTAATCTTTCATAACGTTTCCTGTTTCCTAATTCCCCAGTAGCTTTACAATCTACGGTCAGGACAATAAGTTTCCTCAGAACCAAATATATCTAAGTTAAGAGCAGATATTATTGCAAGACAGGATTAGAATAATCCTTGTGTGGTACATTGATAAGAAAGAATAGTTGCAAATCGTTGTAAATTTGACTTAATAAGTGGCTGAAAAATTTACCTAGCTGATTTTCTTAAAATTAGAGGAAATTTAATTGAGCCCTATCCAGACAACGGAAATTCCAGGAAACTAGGACTAAATTGCGTGGAGTTCTAGTCTTGGACGGTAATTTGACACGATGAAAAAATTAGTAACAATGTCGGCTTTTCCAAGCACTTACAGCTCTTCTATTTGTTTCAAACTCTTTATACCATTTTGATATGGTCGGGAGTGGTAGGGGATAATATTAATAACTTTTATATAAGAAGTTGGCATTGCTATTGGTGGTGCAATAAATTAAGAGAGATTTCTCAATGTTCCGGATTTCCATGGTAGATAACTGCATTTCGCTCACTGGCTGAAAAAGTGATCTCGCTGACCTCCCAATATCGACTTCATGCTGACCCGATATCGACTGGTTGACAGATGTTGGGGGTTATCAGCTGAGAGAGACCACAGCACGGACAAATGAGGCCAGTGAAATGACTTCGCGGGATTGGATAATGAGCGATGTTATGCTGGCAAAGAGGATTTCTGTGAAAGGCGTCTGTACAGTAGCGCTGAATGGTGAAACATTTTCATTAAGAAGGAAGTCTTCACACTTCTCCGTCTATACTTTATAATACACATTTAAATGTTTAATAAGATGACGTCTAAATAGATTGCATAGT
The DNA here is from genome assembly GCA_031002005.1 of Vandiemenella viatica. Taxonomy (NCBI): domain Eukaryota; kingdom Metazoa; phylum Arthropoda; class Insecta; order Orthoptera; family Morabidae; genus Vandiemenella; species Vandiemenella viatica. The sequence continues at coordinate 250,555,468 of CM061919.1, forward strand.
GATGACTATTATTCCGATTGATCTGTGCGACTTATTTGCCAGATGGGTTTTTTTTTTAAAAACAAATCTGTGGTTGCTCACACGAAGATGATCTGAAAGGTTGTCCATAAAGTAGGCACACTTTTCCTGATAAACTGGAAATTTCACACGAATAAGGTCTGAAAAGTTGTACACAATTTTGTACACATAAATTTAAGTTCTTAAAGTAAGCTTCACAACAGCGCACCAAAGCGGTACCAACCTACGGTAGAAAAAGTTTAATTACCCACATAAGAGGATTCTTTTAATGTTTTGGTGTTCGTTACATTACGATATTTGTTGTGGCTGATCATTGTTCATCTGCTCGAAATTCTAAACCCTAAACAGTTCAACATTCTGGCGATCGACTCAATATCCTGTGATTTCCTGCTCATTTTACGTTCCTTAACTCGACTTTACTTCCAGTATAGTATTCTGTCAATGAGACATCAGTTTTGTCATCTTTGTCTTATTCTCCAACATGGTGCTAAAAATAAAGTGATAACTATTCCATGTCTTACTGTGCGTTTTGTCCTCGTAGTTGTGTACCTGTTTAAGTTTGCAAATACTGTATAAGAAGCTTCTAAAATTATGCCAGTTATTTAAAACTCTAAACTTACGGGAATAACGATCGGTGCCAAGACAAGAATTAGGTTCTGAAATATAACTGTATTGACTTAAAAAAAAAAAAAAAAAAAAAAAAAAAAAAAAAATGGAAAATACTGAGCATAAAGTTACAAAAATAGTGAATAACACATTCCTATAAGCTGACCTTTTCTTCTTTAGAAACTGATGACACCAAAGTATTCTAGTAATGAATCATCGTATTATTGCAGGTTTTGTGCGCTTACATCGCGGTTTATAAATACGTAGTTTACTGTTCTCTTTCTGTTTCTCGTACGTAGATGCTAGATCTAATTTACCGGTAGGAGTCGCAGGGACTGTGTAAATGATGCTCATTACATGCAGAACAGATCGAAGGCTACAGTGGTGAACATGCCAAAACCAATAATGGAACTAGGTTCAGAAATAGATGAGTATTCACGTTCTAAAATCGTCTAACGCTGGCCGAATGTTAGTTCCGTATATTTTTCGTACATGTCAGATTTTTTTTTTATGAAGACAAGTGATAGATAGATATTAGAGTCGTGATATGTTATAGAGATATTAGTCTGACAACGGATTTAAGAGTTAGACTAGAGCAATCAGAACCCAGGAAGGGAGATGGGTCTAGAAAGAATGGGTAAGAAGACTTGAAGGTAACAAAGCGTGCGAGAGGATTCGAAAAAAGGGTAACATCTGGACAGAGATTAGTTGAGAAATTGGGACGGAGCAACGCCTGCAGCTGTATAAATCGAAGATTATATATATAATCTCGCAAATGAAATGTAAAGTCGAAGGAGCAGACGCTGCGCGGTGCCTAGCAACGGTCGGGGAAATCGAGCGGCGTGGCTTGGCGGTGAGCTCAGCGCGCGGGCGGGCGAGCGGACTCTGGACTTTGGACTCGGACCCGGCGCTGTTTACAGGTGGGAGCGGCTGTCGGCCTTGGGCCATGCGGGGAGCACGTGCTGAGCACGCAGCGGCCGCCTGCTCGCCGTGTCGGTGTGCTACTTGCCGTGCTGCCCGCCGCGGCGGCAGACGGAAATAGCGGCCAGGCACCCCGCCAGATGCCATCCACACAGTATACATCTCCGGCACACACAAAACCCCCGAGTGTGGTGAGACCCACATGATGGGTATCACTGACGGGATGCAAAGGAAGGCAGCTAGACTTCCAGTTATTGCCGTAGAATATTATCAGCAACTGATGAAAAAAGCAGTTTTGGGAGTCACTGTATTAATTTAATTGCAGTGGAGCGCACGCTTCGTTGGCAATTTCCCTACACATTCACTTTTACCCCTTCCAGTACCCGAACTTTTGCCCTCTTCGCATTTCAACTTTCAATTCTTTCAGCGGTTTTGGTAAATTATTGATCATTACTGTTGGTAATTTGTTAAAATCCCTGGCCTCCTTATGTACGAAAGAAATTTCTCTCACATCCTTATGCCATAAATCGATTGCTAGCTTATGGTCATGGTCATCTTTTCCTTTCCATGCACTTTTCTTAATTCTTCCACCAATATCTTTCCACGTTTCATCACCAATATTAATATATGCATTGTACACTTCCTTGACACTCTTGTCTTCTAATAAATCCCATTCCAGCTCCTTTATCATATTGCTTACTGATAGTACTCTGCGGTAACTTCCAGAGACAAATCTAACAGCCCTTCTTTGTACCCTCTCCAACTGATGTATTTGATACCCAAAATGTGGGTCCCATACTACACAACCATATTCAACAAATGGTCTGACCAAAGTTTTTGCAAGCACGTTCCCTTACTTCTCTGGTATATCTCATCATTCTCTCCAAGTAAAGAATTTCGAAACCTTTTCCTACCACCTGTCAAATGTATACTCAGTTGAGGTAATCAGATGTTATGCCAAGGTATTTACATTTCAATTTCTGATAAAGAGATTATTGGAAGTGTATAAAGCGCACATTGGCTACGATCCCTGTCTAGATATTGGGCCAAGAATTAGGAGTTGCATGTGGAAGAAAAGAGAGGACAGTGACAATCAAATTAGTCCATGGTTTTATGTTTAAGGGAATGGGGAAAAGTTTTCGTTGTAGGTAAAGGGTGACTGATCAGAATTAATCATCGAGTGAGGTGTTGAACAGCTTCTCTCGGTGAAAGAATTTGAAGTAAAAATTCGCGTATTGCGAAAGTAGTAAATTACCAGCTGGGCATTAGCTTCGTTGCTGTTAATATTATAACATACAAACTACGACCTGGTGGTTCAGTGGTTAAGGCGCTACGCATTTTGTGTGAACTATACGAGCATAACCAACGCCACCTATAGGTGGTATTGAGGTGGTGTTGGCGCAACTCATTGAATAACAAAGAAGTCAGTGTTCGAGAAAGTGACTAGTTGCAAACTGGCATATCGGGCCAAAATCTTAATTTATTTGCGATGTAGCTCACACTCCGGTGGCAATTTCCTCAGTCATCTAATTACCCATTTTTATTTAATTATCTTATATATTATGAGTATTAAATTCCTCACCCATCTACTTCTGCGACTGACGAATTTTAATTTTAAATTCATTCAGCATTTTTGGTAAATTATTCAACACTACGTAATTTGTTCCAATCCCCGACACCCTTACCCTCAAAATAAAATTATCCCACGTTCCCTTATGCATGAAATAAAGTGCCAGCTTGTGTTCATGGTCATCTTTTCTTTTCCATGCAGTATTCCTAATTCTTCTATCAATATCCTTCCAAGCCCCATCACCAACACATGCCTTGTACATTCCCAGCACTCTCTTCACACTCTTATCTTAGAATGACTCGCAATCCAGCTCCATCATATCAGTTACTGAGTCCTGCGATAATTTCCACAAACAAATCTAGCTGCTCTTCTTTTGGACATCCTCCAACTCCTGTATTTGATACTCTAAACGTGACTCCCAAACACCACCAAATTCAACCTGTGGTCTGATCAAAGTTTTGTAACCCGAATCCCTAACTTCTTTCAAATAGGTGAAGGATTTTGTAACCTTTTCCTACCACCTGCCCAATGTGCTCTGCCCAGTTGAGTTTATTATCAACCTTTATGCCAAGATTTTTACGCTTCAAGCCTTCAACAAACAATTCTGACCCCAACCCTATAATCATAAACGACCTTTAGTTTTTTTAATCTAATAAGCTGACTCTTCTTTGCATTTATCTTAGTGCCATACCGACCTACCCATTTGGAATGATATTCTATCCAAATCACCCAGCAGCTGTTCAGTCTTCTCGTGTTTTTATCCTATTATTGCCATTGTAATCTGCAAACAACCTAAATTTTCACCATAAACCATCAACACAATCATACTGCCCTAATACACTACCATATTTACTTCCACACCTATAGATAATGTATTCCCCACATTAACACTTTGTTTTCTGGCTTTTAAGAATTCCTCTACGCAGCAGGTAACTTTTTCATCCAATCCAATAGTGTTCAGTTTATTTCTTCATCTGGAGTTGCCCTATATAGTCAGTGAAAATTACTTTTAAAATTTTTTTGCATGTCCCTCTGTTTTTAATCATTAAAATAAATGCGATATTTCAATTTTTTTGTTATTGTGAAACTATGTTAATAAATCGTTTCAACACTAACATAAAGAAAAGTTTGTGTCACCATCTGCCGATCGCTGTTTGTAGAGTTTTTTTGTTTCGTTTTCTTAACGAAAACCGGAAACGTACCACTAGTTGCCTCCACCGTATTTTTCATCGCAGAATAAATTTTTAAATCATTTTGTAATTTTTATCTTATCCAACATAGTTTCCTTAGCTCCTAAATCCAATTAACTTTAATTTTTATTTTAGTATTGTTTTGTCTGTGTATCGGGTCCCGCAAACGAGTTTGCTTGATTTCAGACCATTGTTATTTGTGCTGACGGCCCAAGACCTTGCGTTTGTTTATAAGGCACGTAGCCGTGCGGCTTCATTCCTGTTCTTGTTCTTTTTATCTTATATTATTGGGCAGGAAGCGTAAACATTTTTTGTTTTTGCGACTGGCATATGATAACGGGAGAGATGTTTACCTTATTATTTCGCCATTTACTTGTTTTCCCGTGTGGTTGCGTAGATTGTGTTTTTTAGATATGTATTGATGTTCAGTGCCCTTTGTTCACCGTGGATCAATAACAATTCTCAGTTAAGTCGTTTGACTAATACCATGGAGGACGTGGGATAATGTAAATTAACAGTTCACCTGTGATTCTCTGGAGGTCATCATACAATATGTATTCAGCTTGTGTAGGGGATATCAAAACTATTCTCTCTTCACATGCATTATAAATGACATGTAAAACAATGTATATAACTTGGTTTGCAAAACAACTGAACAGATTTAACTGAACTGAAATTTAGCGATAAAAATTCTAATATTTTAGCTAACCCCTTGAATTTAAGAGGAAGAATCTGTTTCACACCAAATTGTTTTGTTTACTGCACTATGCAAGCAACATTAAAAAAAAATGCTAGTCATTTTGACATTGTTGCTGTCTATGGCTGTCACTGTGATTCACTTTGGTTTTGTCTGTTGCTGCAGGTATGCCAGTGCCTGGGAATCAGCAAGGAGGCCGATTATTTCGGCCTCAAGTACCACTGCTCCAAGGGTGAAGAACTGTGGCTCAATCTCCGAAATCCCATCGAGAGGCAGGTCGGGGGTGTGCCTCCTTATCGCTTTGCCCTCAGAGTCAAGTTTTGGGTACCACCACACCTCCTCCTTCAAGATACTACCAGGTAATTTACTGATCATAATCTAAACAGCACTTTCAATGTCATTAATTTACACAATTTCATTGAATTAGCCTTTAGAACAAATTTATTTTGCAACATCAAATTGACATTCTACCAAGATTTAAAAGCTGTATTAACATATCTTACATTGAATATAACAAAAATAGTAAGACACTCAGTATATTCACTTTATAACCCTCATCCTAAAGTTATTATGTTACATTTTTCAGGCACCAATTTTATCTCCATGCACGGCTAGACTTGCTGGAGGGAAGATTGAAGGTGGCCGACTCAGCGGTGGCAGCAAAATTGGCAGCATTGATGGCACAGGCCGAGGTGGGGGATCACGACCCTCAAGCCTGCCCCCATGCAGTGTATGCCCAGTACTGTCAACTCGGTGGTCTGAACAACACACGTCCTCAGGACTTCATTCAGGGAATCACTGCGCAACATCGTGATCTCAAGGTAATTTGGTCAGGACTGTAGAGAAAGATCTGATATGTTCATTATGTAAATATGTCCTAAAAAGCACTAATTTGTAATACATACAAAAGCTAAAATATTTTGTTTTTAGACTTGTTCTTAAAATACCGAGGTGAAATTGAAAAGAAACCATAAATCTTGTAGGCTTGTCAATAAACATTATTTAAATTGAGTCTGGATGCTTGTTGTTTACCAAATGACTGGAAAAATGTGATAGTAGTACCTGTCCATAAAGGAGGGGTGACAAACGGGGTCGAAAACTATAGGCCAATCAGCTTGACATCAGTGGTAGGTAAATTAATGGAGAGATTAATACGCAACCATATTAAGTGCCTGTGAGGAACATAACTGGTTTTCAAGTCGGCAACATGGCTTTAGACAAGGATATTCATGCGAATCTCAGTTAGTAGGCTATATGCAAGATATTTCTGATGAAGTGGACAGGGGAGGTCAAGTTGATAGTGTTACACTAGATCTTTCAAAAGCCTTTGACAGAGTGAGCCATAAAATGGTGCTTAAAAAGGTAAAAACTATTGGATTTGATAAAAATGTGATTTGCTGGGAAGAAGAATTCCTGAAAGGGAGAAAGCAAAAAGTTAGGGTAGGAAACGCAGTATCAAAAGAAGTAGAAGTGAACATGGGAGTCCCACAGGGTAGTGTATTGGGACTATTGTTATTAATTATTCTAATGAATGAGTGTATTAAATGTTTACTGTCAGAAGTTAGATTGTTTGCAGATGACATAATGTTATATAAGACGATCAAAACAATAGAAGACTGTAAACAGCTACAGGGTGATCTAAATAGGATAAATAGCTGGGTGAGTCAACATGGAATGAAGATAAATACAAAGAAGAGTCAGCTTATTAGGTACACAGATAAAAAGCTAAAGGTTGATTATGATTATAAAGTAGAGAAGGAGTTACTTATTGAAGACTGGAAATGTAAATACCTCAGCGTAACATTTGATAGCAGACTGAACTGGGCAGGACACATTGGACAGGTAATAGGGAAAGGGTTCGAAATCCTTCACCTGTTGAAAATGGCGATGAGGGGATGCACTAGAGAGATAAGGGAACTGGGGTACAAAACTTTGGTCAGACCACTGCTGGAATATGGTGGTGTAGTTTGGGACCCACATTTTGGGTATCAAATACAGTAATTGGAGGGAGTACACAGGAGGGCTGCCAGATTTGTCTTTGGAAATTACCGCAGAACACAATCGGTAACTAATATGATAAAGGAGCTGAAGTGGGATTCATTGGAGGATAGGAGGGTGAAGAGTCATGGGAGTGTACAAGGCCTATCCTGGTGATGAAGCAGGGAAAGATATTGGTGGAAAAATGGAGAGGTGCTTGGAAGGGAAAAGTTACCATGACTACAAGCTGGCACTTGATTTCAGGCATAAGGGTGTGGGGAAATTCTTCTTTCATGGGAAAGTGTGTAAAGAACTGGAATAAATTGCCAAGAGAAGTGATGAATAATTTATCGGAAACACTGAAGGAATTTAAAGTAAAAATTAGAGTACAAAAGTAGGTTGGAAGAGGAAAGGAGAAAGAGGGGTGTGTAGGGAGATTGCCACCGGAACAGACACTCCATCGCAATTTTATCAATTATTATAAGTGCAATTGCTTACTGTAATTTAAGTGTTTTTGCAGTCTGTTTTTCCCCTCAAATTTTTACCAAACAATATTGATCTGATGGAGAAGTGTTGGACACAGCTTTGGAAATCAGTATGGTTTGATGCATATTGGAAAGAATCTTAATATTGCTTCAGTTTTTATGAAGTTAATTCAATTGGCCTTGACAAACAGTTTCACAGTTTATAATTCCAATCATGGATTTGGTTTTGAGGGCAGTTATAATGGATTAAATTAATTTTTTGTCTTAGTACAAAATTTATTCTTGCAAAATATATCATTTTTTCTTATATTTATTGTATTGAATATATTCTGGAGTTTTCATTATTTCTTGGCTATTAACACACTATTTCATTTGAAACTTAAACATAGTCTGAAATGGTTGGCTTCACGATTTCAATGTCCACTAGGAGCACTGCAATAACCCACTGAAACAGTTATTGTACTAATTGCAATTTACCACTTCCAGGGCATGAAGCAGTCAACGGCTGAATACTGGTTGCTCAAGGAGATTTCGTACCTGGATGACTTTGGTCAGGAGATATTCCACACTAAGACCAGCAATGGGAGTCCTAGTTCAAGTCTTGGGGTTGGTCCTCATGGTCTGACAGTGTACAACCCAGATGGTACGAAGCAAAGGTAGGAATATTAAGTTTTTTTTTTTTGTTTTGCTGTAGTTATTTTGAAAATAGGGGATAGTTTTAATTTACAAATGCTGTTTAAATTTTTCACATATGGGAAAATCTGGACATAGATGTTGCCTAAAAATATAAAATGTTCAGCCATTAAGTAGCATTGTGGATAACTGTTTTGTCTGACAGTAGATATTCTGTCTGTACAGTATACCTTACACGGCCATCCAAAGTGCAGCGTCACAGCGACGAACATTCCACTTATTGTACCTGGATTTGGACAGCAAGGAGGCAACCCTAGATCTCAAGTTAGAGACTTCTCAGATTGCTAGTGGCTTGTATCGTGCAATCACTGAAAAGCACGCTTTCTATAGCTGCGAGACAGTGCGCAGTGCTGTCACGGCCCAGTTCATACGTGATCTGAAGGTGAGTCACTAAATATTATATGAAGTAAGTTAGTTATGTCTAATCATCATGCAAATGTATATATTATCTCCTTAATCAGTTTCTGAATTTGCACAAATTCCACTAAACCAAAGTGAATAAAGATAATACCAAATTTGTTAAAGTATTTTTATGATACTGTACCAAATGGAAGCATTTTTTAAAATTTCTAATTAAAATAGAGACCTTACCTTTAGAGTTGATTTTTTAAAAAGTTTTCCCATTGTTTCTATATAAGAAGTTGAATTTGTAGGGAGTAGTACCTTTGCTCCTGTTAAATCTTTAATGATCATATCAGTGATTACTGATAATTTAATTTTCACTCCTCATAGGAAATTATGACAGTTACTGCTTTTTTATTTTATTTTTATGTATAATTCAATGCAGACATTAATGAATTGGGTAATAAATTTGTCATGAAAATACTCTTTCAAAAAAATTTCATGATTTTTCGAAGACCCACAATTTTGTTGACATGCTTTTGGCTTATATTCTTTAGAGATAATTTCCCAGAACATATAATGAACTATGTTTAAAGATCACTTGTTACTGATTTTAAAAAAAAAATAATGTTGGATTTAATTCTCAATCTGCATGTGGAACCTTCAGAGTATGTTGCACTTGATGAATTATATTGTTATGGGAACAGATTTAAGATTAAGAATTGTTTTAAAGCGATTTAGAGTTTTTGCAATTAAATTTTTTAATTTCAGGGCACCATTGTGTCAATATTTAATGAGGACACCTCACTTGGGAAGAAATATGTCTTCGACATTCAACGAACTTGTAGGGAAGTGTATGACAATGCTAGGAGAGCCCTATACCAGTCAGGAAGCACGAGTTTGTCACCTCCGCCAGAGGAAGACTGTGAAGAACATCATGAAACTGCACCAGAGAAGTGTGAGAACTGTGCGGATGAACAATGCAAAGTGAGTAATCTCTTTAATACATATGCAGTGGTATTTTACATTAACATTTATTGCCATTGTGTATTTAAGTAAAATTGCAGAAAGTTTATGTAAAAATGAAATAAAAATACTCATGAGTAATTCCTATGACACTGAAAGTGCCTAAACAGAACTGGTATACAAATTTAGAATAAATGAGTTATGTTTATTGGCTTATAGATTGTGTTCTGTTTTGTGAAATAATAAAGTGGTTTAATACTGTGGCACTCGTAATGATAGTTAACAATTGGCAGTTAAGAATAGATAAACTTCTTGGTTAATGGAAATTTATGTTGGTTAGAATTCAAAACAAAGGGGGAAAAGAGATTACTCTTAATGAAACTGCAAGGGAATAAATGAGGAATTTATTATGTATATGATAAATTGGTAAACATGGAATCTTATCAATGTTCAGCATTCATAATATCGGAAGGAAATACTGATTATGGAAATTAGTATTAAACACTTAATAAATTTGCATTATTCTAATATTTTCTTTACCTGACTATGTTTTGTCTGTGTGCTCCAAATATGCACTTAGTGATTTGCTTAATTTGTTTTACAGTCCTCCCAACGCAAGTTCACACGTCTCTTGGAAGCAATGTCTTGCCGCATCTGTATGGATCGTGGGATTGACACGGCCTTCTTTCCCTGTGCACACGTGATGGCGTGTGGAGAGTGTGCCGCTCGCTGCGACCGGTGCCCCCTGTGCCGAGCCCCCATTGAACAGGCACGCCGCATATACCTGCCTGTAGAACTGCAGCAGCTGCCTGCCTGCTAAGATGCTGTCAGCAACACTGTGCAACTTCCTTCTATAGTTTGAGCTACAGTCTTTCTTCACTACATACGCTACAAGCCTACAGGACCTGTGTCTACATTGGCATAGAAAACTGTTGTGCGGAATGATTTTCAATAAGACTATTGTTCTGTTTCAGAAACTATAAATTACTAATCGCCGACAAAACTACTGGAGTAGAATATTTTATGAACTGGAAGAAAACTTTTGAATTAGAAGAAAGTGTTTTTTTTTCTAATAGTTCGACTAAAACAATACATGAATACATGGGTGAAAGTGAATATAGAAATTTTAGGTAGACATCTGGGGGTGATTTTTAAAGTTGGTGTTTGTGAATTATGATTTGTCTGCTAAAAATGTTTTCAGCATGTATTCACTAGTGACTAGAATAATGCTTCTTGGCTTAAGGTTGCATCAAGTATTATCCTGGACATATTTCAGATAGTAGGAAGAAACTATTAAAACTGTTGGTTTTATTTTGTCTGTTTCGGAAGTTACTCATTTACAAGGCAGGTAGATCTTAATTAGGAGGGAATTGGAGACATTTGTTTTATTTATATTATTTCACTGACTTTCTGTTCTTTGAGGTCTCAGAAATTTAATATTTATTCAAAGTGTTTTTATTCGTTTGGAAAATACATGCATCTCCATCACATGGAGATCACCAATATGTTTGAAAGGACTATTCAACAAGGAAGGGGAACCTTTGATTAGATTCCATATTTTGTAGTTTGTGAGACTGATCTTTGGGTATTTCGCTTCCCTCCAAGTTCTGCAGTTAGTGTTGAAGAGAGCTTTAAATCTGAACCAATGACTGTATGTTAAATAAACGAAAGTCTTTCTTGACACATGAAATTTGTCACTGAGACTGAGTTCCAGTTTTTTTGTGGATAAATGTCGTACAAATGTAGTGTGTAAGGTATTTGTTAGTGAATGCAGTGTAGAAAAATGAAGTACTTAATTGTGGAGTTCTAGTTTTTTGTGAATGGAGTATAGTGTCAAAGTTTTTCCTTCTGTACATATCAAAATTAGATATTTGCCTTCTCCTCCCAAATAAGCTTCAGCTGTTTTAAATTTGTTAAGATGTACTGTACCCAAAATGTTTATAGTTTAATATTGATGGTAGTAGCATGAAAGAACCTATTGGAAGTTACAGTTTGGTGAATAAAGTGAAACAAACATATTTTAGTGTATTCAAGATTTGGTGGAAAGTTTTTGTGCTTTGTATCATCAAACAATATTGTTAGTGAAGAAGGAACTACTTGTTGGCACATTGTTGCTGTATCTCTTTGTGAAAATTTTAAGTTTCCCATGACTGATACATCTGGTAAATAATTTCCAAAGTCATAAGTCAGTTTGAAATTTAATAGTCAAGATGTATTTGTAATGGGAGGTTAAGCAGTATTATATTCATATTAACCTTTCCAGCTGTACAGCAGAGGACAATAACAGTAATATTGTTTAAAAACATTAAATATTTTATTAAAAAAATAGTTATGCTATGGTTGCAGACCATTAATCCAATACTATTATTATTGTCTTCATGTAAACCTGTATATTGCAGAAACTAATGGAAGCCTGGTAATGATAATTCTTCGTAAATATAAGTCGCAGCTCTAGTTATGTTTTTTGCCCAATGCAATGCTTTAATTAAAGATCAATGCAATTAAATTTTTAAGGATATTAGGTATTTTCAAATCTTTGCATCAGCCGATTGATTCCTTTGAAACTCGGCTCGGAAGAGATCTCACCCGAACCGCTTTTCATTACATTAATATAAGGTACACAAAATTACACTTGAAGCTGATGTAAAGATTTGTATAAATATTTTGGTTAATTTTAAACTGTTCATTTATGCATTTAAGTGTGGATTTTTTGTATATGTGTGTGAGAATCTCATTTTTATTGTGGTGTGTTGTAAATAATGTACGTTTCTATTATTAGCAAATGTGATGAGAGTTGATGTATGTTTCTTGTCAGATGTGATATATTTGTGCACCTCCATAATCTGATTTCCCCCTTCTTTCAGATCTTAAATGTTGTATGTAAAATTTGGACTGCTTAAAAGTATTTATAAACATTATTAAAATAAAAGTATTATATATAATATATATATATATTTATCTTTGAACCATCTACCTTTCCATTTCTACAAATTAAAACTTACACACCATGCCTAGTGTTAAAGAGGTTAATACTTGATCCCTGTACTTATGAGGACGTAGGTTCAATCCCTGGCCTGACTGTCGTTAAATCACTTCAGAGAAATGCCATGATGGTGTGGCATAACATGGAGAAGTTATAAAGAAAAAACAAAAAAGCATATGTGAATGCAGGCTTTCTCGGTGAATAAATGATAACAAATCTTTGTTATCATTATAACAATAAAGCTGTTGGTTGCTAGGGAAACAACAGCGTAACAAGAACCAGCGGGCGAGCAATTAGTTTGAGTGCGAATGTTTGCGGTTGAAGATATTTAGTTGCTGCTTATACAGGACCTTCATAATCTTTGGATATGAATTAGTAAAGTATAAAAGAAATAAAGATCGATGAATTAAATGAAAGGTTGTTTTGACCAAAGACTTGGGAAGAATATTTTTTAGAATAGCAACATGACGATAACACACCAAAATACGATGACAATGGTTCCTTAAAAAAAAAGGCCATGGTTGAATTCCTTGTCATGATTTGCACTTAATCCTCTCCTGGTTCTAATGGCCATGAAAAGTGTAAAGCTCAAAATAAAAAAATAAATTAATCTGATTATATAAAGGGAAAAAACCACTAAGGCTAAGTAAAACAGATATGAATAGGGACAGAAAATTCCATCACTTATCAAATCTGGAGGCATGAGGGCTGCAGTGACCTAAAAAGACCAATAAAATTTTGTGAGAAACTCTACCATACCCCATTTAATCTAAAATTTGATTAGAATCACTTAAATGGTATGTAACTGTCGGTAATTTTCTCTCTCTCCCCCCATTTGCTGACCTCATTTGAAATAGTATATTTTTAATTTTGCTCAGCTCTCTAACCTTTCAGTGAAAGTGTTCCAATTTAGTTCAGACAGAAATTTTATATTCTGACCTCTAACAATTGCCATGATAAGCAGGTGGAAAAATAAATGTTATTCAAAGACAGGAAAATCCTATTACTGTTGACAAACAGAACAGGCATTACTTATCCTTCGTAATCATAGAAGTAAGGTGAGGAACTAACTAACACCTAAGAGGTAGAAATTCTGAAAGTACAGATGAAACAATTTTTTTTTTTTTTTTTTTTTGCATATTTCCTAGCATAATAGGCTTACTCTGTGGTATGTGAAAAGGAGCCAATTTACAATAAAAGTATTACATAAAAAAAATGTATACACCAGATCTACGAGGCGTATTTTTTAAGTAAGAACTGGTCTTGGCAATAAACTTTTAATAACTAAAAATATTTTGGTAATTTATTCAACATGACATTTTTCAACCTTTCGGCTACTTTACCACATCTTAAGGTGCAAAAAGAGAGAGGATACCCAAGTCTCGTCTCCTGTGATGATGTGGTCCAAAAATCCATCACCTCTTCTTGATATCGGGTCAGAAACGTCAATGCACTAGCACACCTTTTCGTTTTGTGTTCCTCAGAAAGCATCTTTGGAACCCATCAGGAGGACAACTTCCTGTAATCCAATTTCTCCGACACAATGTTGTAGAGGACTGATCTTGAAACTTGTGGAAAGTGCAAGAACAACGTGGAAATTGTGAAACGCCTGTTTTCACGAATTTTGTTGTCTACCGCACCCACAAGATCGTCGTCGATTATGGATGGCCGGCCCGAGAGCGGTTCTTTGTGCTCATTCTCCCGACCTTCCTTGAATAATCTTACCCACTTACGAACGTCACCTTCATTCATTGCATTGGGGCCATACACTTGACAGATCTGGCGATGAATTTCTGCCGGTGTCACATTTCTTGCTGACAAGAATCTGATGACTGACCTTATTTCACATGCGGCGGGATTCTGGATCGTCTTAATCACTTCCATCGCTCACCACGAAGTGTACACTCCGCTGACTTAGCGACAACTGCGTCTACACGTGCTCAAAGGATGCCAGAATAGTGTGCGCATGAGCTCAATTTCGTTCGTGGGTGATTTAAGAGGATATCGCCGGCCGGTTCTTACTTAAAAAATACCCCTCGTAGTATCACAGAATAAGCACAATGGTATTTATTCAAGATACTAGTAATCTAGTAGTTTTCAATTAAAGTCTTTTAATATTTTTCCTGTAATTAATCTTATCACCTGCCAGACATTTAAAATGAGTTGGGAGCTAATTAAAAATGTATCACCGAACTTCTAACTCCTTTTTGAATAAACTACCATTTTTACTTCTAGTGTGATAATTGCTTTTTACTATATGTTTCAAACATAATACAACTGGTGACTACAAAGGATGCTAATGTGTGTATATGTAATTGGCCACCAGTCTTTAAATTCCTAACTTCTTGAACCACTCTCTGCAGGAAATTATACTTCACTTCATTTTTAAATAACACATTTGAGGAACTGAATAATCAAATGAGTCCTGTAGGAATATTTTGTGGTCTTGCAAAAGCATTTTACTGTGTAAATCATGAATTGCCTTTGGAAAAAAAATGAATACTATGGAACTGCTGGTAGGTGGCTTTAATCATACATGGAAAATCAAATGCAAAAAGTTTCCATTTTTATTCTAAAATAAGTAAAAATGCTTCATTGCACTGGGAGAAAATAAAACCTGAAATTCCACAAGGTTCTGTCCTAGGAACCCCCCCCCCCCTCTTTTTGATATACATCAATGACCTTCCTGAACTTGTGTGTTTTATTTGTAGATGACATTAACCTTACTGTGAGAAAAAACACTAAACAGTAATCTAGAATTTAATGTAAATGAAGTACTTAGTGAACTAGCAAATTGGTTTAGGACAAATTCATCAAAATTAAATTTTGAAAAATCATATTTATTAAATTTAAAACAAAAAATTATGCACAATGTAAGACGAATAGCTTATGCTGAGGCAAGTGCATAAACCTCTTGTCTCAGCTATGACAGTGGATATTTCAGTTCTAGCTTTGTAAATGTACTTGGTCGCCACTTAGTTTAAATAATCCCAAACTAAGAAAATGTGTTTGCAAATAATGTTCACAAGTCTATTGCTGGTATACATAAATTATATTCTTGAAAAGTTTTGCAATGTTACAAACTGAAACGGCATCAGACAAATTCTCTGAAGACATAGTTGCTAGTTCGACTAACCGATTTGAGCCAGACCACACCCCATAGTTCAAAGTACAATTTACAAATTTGTGAAAGCAAATAAAAGTTAAACGCACGCTTTATAAACGACAGACAATTAGGTGATCCCGAAGCCCCACATGGTGTAAATACAGCTTCACTGCTACATTGCTATAAAACTGAATACGCGAACCTAAATTATGCCAAAATAAAATGGTTGCACAGTAGTGCTCAATATGAAACTTTCTGACCAATTGAGCATCGCACTTACTGTTTTTGGAAGACTGGGGTACTGCAACTAAGTGAGTCTGCTACTGCAACAACGTGAGTGAGTACAATAAAAAGAGTGTAAAGGTTTGGCAGAGACTATACTAGCCTTTTCAAACCAAATGTCAATCTCTTCTTCACGTGGTGCACCCTGTTTGCAAAGACGAGGCTCTAGCGACTGAAAGATTCCCGGTATAAGGAGTCGCCCACTGCTTGCCAACGGCCTCCGAAAGGAGGGTGGAAGAGCGGAGAGCAGTCCAGGGCATCCTCTTGCTCTTGGGGTTGGATACGGCCCCTAAAGGCGGATGAATCAGAAATGATCAACAGCATGGGGATGCAGAAGGCAACAGGAAACCACTGCATTAAAGACCCAAAGGGTATCCCGAGGACATGTAATCCTCTCAAATTACATATATCATGATGGCTTCTTCCTGGGTAAAATATTCCAGAGGTAAAATAGTCCCCCAATTGGATCTCTGGGTGGGGACTGCTCAGGGAGGAGTCATCAGAACGGATAGAAACATTATACGAGTCGGAGCGTGGAATGTTAGAAGTCTGAATAGGGCAGGTAGGTTAGAAAACTTAAAAAGGGAAATGGAACAAATTAAGTTAGATGTTGTTGGGATTAGTGAGATTAAATGGAAGGATGCACAGGATTTCTGGTCTGGGGAACACAGGATAATTAGTACACAAGCTGTCACTGGTGAAGGATTTGTAATGAATAAGAAAGTAGGGAAGCGGGTGAGTTATTATGAACAGTTTAGTGACAGGATTATTTTGATGAGGTTAGAAACTAAGCCCGTCCCATCCACGTTAGTACAAGTTTACACGCCAATGTCACAGGAAGATGATGAAGAGATAGAAAAAATATATGTTGAAATTGAATAATTAATACAATATGTGAAGGGGAAGAAAAATCTAATAATCATGGGTAATTCGAATGCAATAGTGGGAGAAGTAAAAGAAGGGAATACTGTAATAAGTTTTGGTCTAGGAGAAAGAAATGAGCAAGGAAGCAGGTTGTTACAATTTTGTGAAAGATATAAGCTAGTTGTGACAAACACACTGTTTGAGAACCATGCAAGAAGGATATATACCTGGAAACGGCCTGGGAGTACAGGCAGATATCAGCTAGATTATATCATGGTCAAACAGATTCAGGAATCAAGTTCTAGACTGTAAGGCGTACCCTGGAGCAGACATAGACTCTGACCATAATTTGATAGTAATGGAGTGCAGACTGAAAGTCAAGCGAATAAGGAAGCAGCATAAGCAGAACAGACTGGAAGTGAATAAACTGAAACAATCTAGTACGAGAGAAAAATTTGCAGAAATGGTAGACTTAGGTCTAAGAATTAACTCTGAAAGGAGCTCAACTCAGGACGAATGGAATGCATTAAAGACCGAAATAATGAAAGTTGGTGAAGAAACATTAGGCTTTAGAGAACAAGCTGCCAGAAAACCTTGGATCACAGAAGAAATTTAGGAACTGATGAATCAGAGGAGAAGGTACAAAAATGCTCAGGATGAAGCAGGAAGAGAGCAATACAGGCAATTTAGAAATCAAATAAACAGGAAATGCAAAAAAGAAAAATGGCTAGAAGAAAAGTGGGAAGAAGTAGAAAAGGAAATGGCCATAGGTAAAGTACATGTTTCATATAGAAGGATCAAACAGAATTTTGGAGAAATGAAGAAAAGAGGAGTGAATATTAAAGCCACCGATGGGAAACCTCATTTTGAGCTCAGGCGATAGAGCTAACCGATGGAAGGAATACATTGAGAAACTGTACGATGGGGACGACTTGATCAATAGCGTAATTAGTCTAACATCACATGCTTCAAAATTACTGACAAGAATAATAAACAGAAGGATGGAAAGGGTAGTAGAAGAGATAGTAAGTGAAGATCAGTTTGGGTTTAGGAAAAATCGTGGTACAAGGGAAGCAATTCTGTCTTTAACATTAATACTTGAAGGGCGTATCAAGAAAAACAAAGATACTTTTATGGCATTTGTTGATTTAGAAAAATCTTTTGATAATGTTAGGTAGGATAAGATGTTCAAAATTTTAAAGAAGTCAGGTCTAAAGTATCGAGGTAGAAGAATACTCTACAAACTATATAAGAATATAAGTGGCTATAAAAAAAGTAGAGAATCATGAGAGATATGCATCAGTTAAAAGGGGTGAGAGACAAGGTTGTAGTCTATCCCCGTTAATATTCAACTTGTATGTAGAAGAAGCAATAAAGAAAGTCAAAGAAAAATTTCCATGTGTCAAAAGTGTTCAGGAAGAAAAAATCAGTATGCTACAATTCGCTGATGACATTGTCTTGATAGCAGAAAGGGCTGAGGATATTGAGAAGTTACTGAATGGCATGAAAAAAATACTGAAGGAAGATTTTGGACTGAATATAAATCAAAGCAAGACAAAAGTGATGAAATGTAGCAGAAATGATACTAATACTAGTAGGTTAAAAATAAAAATAGGGTCAGATGCAATAGGAGAAGTAAGTGAATTCACTTACTTGGGAAGTAAAATTACAACCAATTGCCAAAGCAGGGATGACGTTAAAAGCAGAATAGCACTAGCAAAAAGTGCCTTCATGAAAAAGAGAAACCTATTAGTTTCAAATACTGATGTAGGAATTAGAAAAAACTTTTTAAAACTCTTTGTGTCGAGCACAGCACTTTATGGTAGCGAAACATGAAGTTTAGGACTACCAGAAAGAAAGAAAATTGAAGCATTTGAAATGTGGTGCTACAGAAGAATGATGAAAATTAAGTGGACTGACAAAGTAAGAAGTGAACGAGTTTTGGAAATGATGGGTGAGGAAAGAAGTTTGTGAAAGAAGCTTTCAGAAAGAAGAGAGAGGCTGGTAGGTCATATTTTGACATGCTGGAATGGTTAATTTGCTGGTGGAGGGAACAGACGAAGGTAAGAACTGTAGAGGAAGACTGAAGCAGATAATTGAGGATGTGGGTTGTAAGGGGTATGTAGTGATGAAGAGGTTAGCACAGGATAGGAAGAGATGGAGGGACCGAGCGTGGTGGTGTAACAGTTAGCGTTCTGGCCTCGCATTTGGGAGGATGCCAGCACGAATCCCGTTCCGGGCATCCAGATTTGGGTTTTCCATGGTTTCCCAAATCATTCCAGGCATGACGGGATGCTTCCTTAAAAAGTCCATGGCTGAATTCCTTCCCATTCCTTGCCTCCCATCCTTTCCCATCTCTAAAGAACTCACTGTTAAGTAGTAAAAAAAAAAAAGAGAGAGAGAGAGAGAAACGGAGGATTGCATCAAACCAGTTGAAAGACTGATTACAACAAACAAACAAAAATGTACTCACGGACTGTGGGAATGCCGGTTCTTCCACGTTCACCTGAGAATATGCTGGAAAGGTGATCAGATTCGCATCTCATGCCCAAAGGTTTCATCAGATATTTTGACCTTGAACATAAAAATGTCTATCACTCTGAAATTTTGAAAATAGCAAGATATTGTGAAAAACGTCAACTTTAATACTT
Source organism: Vandiemenella viatica (assembly GCA_031002005.1). NCBI lineage: Eukaryota > Metazoa > Arthropoda > Insecta > Orthoptera > Morabidae > Vandiemenella > Vandiemenella viatica. The sequence goes on from CM061919.1 coordinate 250,574,819, forward strand.
ATAAAAAATTCTGTAACTTTAAGAGTTTCTCCGTAAATAAATCATTTTGACACGAATACCAAGACTTTTTAATAACTTTCATAATTTTACAGCTACTAAACTGAAACAACTTGTATTCTATTCCTAACTTGCTGTTCTTCTGTCTGATATCAAATAAAGTGTTTTTATTACTTTCAAAAGTGGGATAAAATTTGTAAACAAAATCTGAGTAGTTAAGTTACTATGGATATCGACTTGAAAGTGGCTTTAAACAAATCTACTTACTGAAAACTGGTTACTGTGAAAATTTGAAGTCTCTAAGTGCTTTCCTTGATTTATTACGAATTTTCAAAATATTATTCCATGCGAATGCTTGAGAATGTTGCAATTGAAAATACTATCTCAAAACTGTAAAGATCTGCTTTCTAGCTTGAATTAACATGGAAACTGACTTTGAAAAGTATTGCATATCATTTTTAATCTAATTCATGGTTCTGAGAACAAATTTTGTCATGTAGTTACAAAATTTATATGATACCTGACAACAGCCAGATTTACCCGGAAGCTATAAAAATCAGACAATCTTAGGGGGCATCCACAAATTACGTGAGATGTTTTTCCGGATTTCTGGACCCCCCTCCCCCTTGGACCTTTTTTTTGGCTCTACTATCCCCAAATTTTTCGCAAAATCTCACGTGAGATTTCCGTAGACCCCCCCCTCCCCCCTGGTGAGATTTCGCCGGACCCCCCCCCCCCCCTCTATTTCACCTCACGTAATTTATGGACGCCCCCTTAGAAACAAAGCGTATAAAATTTCTTGGTATTAAAATAGATGAGAAACTCTGTTGGCATGAACATACCACTTCACTACTGAAGCAGTTAAGTAGTACCACCTTTGCAATACGAACACTTTCTCAAACAGCAGATCTAGAATTAAAGGAACAGGTGTACTACTCATATTTTCATTCAGTGATGTCATATGACATAATTTTTGGGGGAAAACTCTTCACAAAGTAAAAAAGTTTTCATAACACAGAAGAGAGCAATTAGGATGCTGTGTAGGGTAAAACCAAGAACTTCTTGCAGACAACTTTTTAAAAACTCGATGTTCTTACAATGACCTCTCACCATATATATTCTCTCATGTGCTTCATCAAAGAACATTTTAACATGTTTACATCTAATTCACAGGTACACAATTTCAATACAAGTAACAGAAATAACTTGCACAAAGCACAAACATCTCTGTCATTAGTACAAAGAGGAGTTAATTATTCTGGGATACATTTGTTTAATAAACTACCCAAGAGTATAAAACATATATATTTCAAGATAAAGTGATAAAATATCTTAATGGCAACTCCTCCTACTCCAAAATAAATAACTGTATTTAATATGACCTTTTGCAAAACTCAGTTGTAAAAATTAATGTTTAACATGATTGTTTTCACTATGATTATGTATGTGTATTAACAATGACATGTTTCACATCCCAGAGCTCCTTCCTCAGCAGTGATCCATGAAACAAGATTGACAAATAAAATAAAATAAAATTAAAAAGCCTGTGCATAATTCTTATTACCCGCTTCTGACCGAAATTTTTCCATAATGTTAATTATATATGATATTAAGGAGTGAAAATAAGATATTTTCTTCATACTGAGATAAACTAACGCTAAAATGTTGCAAATTTGGTTTCAAACTTTATTAGAATTGGTAAGCTAATTAATAACTGTAACAAAATGTAAGGTAAGATGAAACATAAGGAAGAAACTTTAACGAAAATGAAGTTAACATTATCTAGTAAGTACATGTGGCGAGTGAATCATTTTGATAATCTCCAGCACTTGAAGTGCTTTCACTACAGGATTGAATAAAGAAGGTACTAGCAAAAGTGCATAATTGAAGTTAATACACTTATAATTACTTGTACACTATCTGACTAGCAATTTAGTTTTTCTTGTGAAACATCGAAAAGGAATTGGGCATTGCCCATGAAACTATACAGCTGGCCATCACAAATACGAGTTTACAGTTACCAGTCATTTCACCTACCCACTGTGTGTCAGATCTGTTTTCCCTCAGATGAACAGTTGTTTATATTCACACAATTCCAAGATATGCCTCTTCCTCAACAACTGTATTCCTGTGGCTTAGTTCCGTTTGCCTTAGATCTGCTTCGTAAACTAAAGTCCACATTGAAAGGTCATTGTTTAAAATACAACCAGTGACAATACGAAAATTTGCTAGTAGCTAAATTCCACCCTAAAGGAAGCAATACACGATTTAAATATATATGTGTTATGACAGGATCATTGATTATGGCACAAATACTCTGAATGGTGAGGCCTGCATAGGTCATACGAAGAGAATCTGATTATGAGTGGGCTTTGATCCCTGATGAAATTTTCTTGGAAGCTGAACATTTATAATGGCTTCCCATCAAACTCAGCCTATTGTCTGTTCAGTACCATGCATGAAACTCCTCGGGATAAAACTCCTGGAGCATCTTAATACTTTCATTTATATTGTTTTATTTATTAAACAACATAATTTGATTTTTTTATTAGCGTTCTATTTTGCCAATTTAATTGAGATGGAGCTCTTACTCCAATTGCAATTTTCCTACACACCCATTTTTCCCACCTACTTTTTCCGTTTACTAATTTCAACTTTAAATTCTTTTAGCATTTTTGTTAAATTATTAATCATTTCTCTTGGTAATTTATTCCTACCCCTGAGCCCCTACATATGAAAGAAAATCTTCCCACACCCTTATGCCTGAAATCGAGTGCCAATTTGCGGTCATTGTCATCTTTTCTCTTCCATACACCTCTCCTAATTCTTCCACCAATACCTTTCCATGTCTCATCACCAATATATGCCTTGTATACTCCCATGATTCTCTTGATCCTTCTCCTGTCTTGTAATTAATCCCATTCCAGCTCCTTTATCATATCACTTACTCATTGTGTTCTGCAGTAATTTGAAGAGAGAAATCTAGCAGCCCTTCTATGCACACCCTTCAACTACTTTATTTGATACACAAAATGTGGGTCCCATACATCACTACCATATTCAAGCAATGGTCTAAACAGCATTTTTTTTAACCCAGTTCCCTTACTTCTTTGGTATATCCCATCATCACTATCCCCAAGTGCAGGATTTTGTAACATTTTTCTACTACCTGACCAATGTGTGACATAGTTGAATTTGAAATATAATCTTCACAGGTGTTCAGCCGGATGGTGTCAAAGTAACACGACGTTTCGACAGCCAGCTTACACCGATACCTGATGAAGACAGCCGAGCTTGCTGTCGAAACGTTGTGTTACTTTGACACCATCCCGCTGAACTGTGAAGATTATATTTCATCACTACGCCGGGAAAGTCTCCACTCACACATAGTTGAATTTGTTATCAGATGTTATACCAAGGTCTTTACATTTCAAGTCCTCAACAAGCAATTCTTTCACCACCTTATAACCATAATTAATGTTTAGTTTTATATCTGTATACCTAGTAAGCTGACTTTTCTTTGTATTTATCTTCATACGATATAGACCTACCCAGTTAATATCCTGTGCAGATCACCCTGCAGCTGTTCAGTCTTCTACCATTTTGATCTTCTTAAATAGCAATATGTCATCTGCAAACAACCTAACCTCTTATAGTAATCCACAAACACAATCATTCGTCAGAATGATGAATGGCAATAGTCCAATATACTACCCTGTGGCACTCCCATTTCCACTTCCTTTGATACTGCATTTCCTATCCTAACTTTTTGTTTATCTTTTAAGAATTCTTCTACCCAGTAAAACAATTTTTCATCCACTGTAATACTTTTTACATTAATTAGAACAATTTTATGGCTCACTATATCAAAAGCCTTTGAAAGATCTAGCGCTGCACTATCACTTTGGCTTCTCTTGTCTACTTCCCACAGTATATCTTGCATATAGACTGAGATTCGCATGAATATGCTTGTCTAAAGTCATGTTGTCGACTTGAAAATCACTTAAGTTCCTCACATACATTTCTGATGTTGCTGCATATCAATATCTCCATTAACTTACCTGTCACTGATTGGCCTGTAATTTTCAACACTATTTGCCACCCCTCCTTTATGGACTGGTATTATTATCACACTTTTCCAGTACTCTGGTAGACAGCAAGTATCAAGATTCAATTGAAGTAAGGTTTCAAGATAAGATACAATATCAGATCCTATTTTAAGACATCTGTAGCAATTATCAGGTTCAGTGCATGTTCTAGTTTGTAGTGTTATTACATTCCACATTTTTTAGGTGAAATTACTAATGGTAATTCTTAGATTACAATAATTGATATACGCACTGAATCAGGATCAAGTGTATTTTTCTGCAAATATTGTATCAATGGACAAAGTGATGGTTCATTACCCGAATTTCAGACCAGGAAGCAAGGTGCCAGTTGATCACTCATGACTATGATGGACACAGAATATAAACACCCGTCTCTTGTAACAGAAAAGATTTGCATGCGCTATCTTCTAGTTTCATTGCAGGAGGTCCTAGGATGGATCTGGGGTTCTGAATAGAGAGAGACAAAAAAATTCCCACTTGACATTCGAAAACTGCATGATGTATCTGGCACCCCAAAAACTGAGTGGATCCAGGAAAGAATCCATTATTGAGAATCAAGATCAGCCACAAAGTAACAGAGAATTTTGTTTTGTATAGGGACAAGGAATTTGGCAGAGAGGCATGTGGGATTTCTAGGAGCAAAGTAACCAGCCACTAAAAACGAGTGTGTACGAGTGCAGAGAAAGAGAATGAGTGGTATGGCCCATAGACTAAAAGAATTATAAATAAACTAAATTTTGTTGTTAATCCGACCCCGTGTTCCACGAATCACGACAGGGGCCTTGATGCTGGAACTCAACGAGTGTTTTCCTTCTTACAAAGGCTGCAATATGCGAGCATGATGAAATGCATTTGATTTTTTGATGCAGTGTGGTTATCTTCCTTTTTGAACCAAGGCAGGGAGCAGTTTTTCTAGCAGATGAAAGTACAACTACCATAGTAATGAGTGTTATACATTCAGGAGTTTGCTCTATAAAACTAATCTACAGTCATTGTGAAACCATAGTTTAGGCACCATAACAAGCCGTATATTTATCAATAAGATGCTACAAGTTCAAATTACATTGAGGACACTTTGCTTTTATCTTTAGAATTCACTGGTAAATTCTTTGTATTTTTTTTTTTCTGCTACCATAATTATCTCTTTTCACTTACTGTTGGAATACCGTCATTAAAATCACATATATTGTTGATGTTTAACTTACTATTTTTCATTAGGGATTGGTATTTCAGTAATTGTCTTGTATTTTGAACATGTCTCATTGATAGTCATATGTTACAGCAGTTGTAATTCTGCCAAAGTGTTTCTTTTTTTTTTTTTTTTTTTTTTAAATACTTGCTCATGATTTGGTTTGTGGATAATCTATGTCTATCTATTTAATTAATATTTTCCTATAAAAGTCTCATAAATTTTATCACATACATTTATTAACTTTATTAAATACATAATTATTAACCGCAACCTCCAAATGTTACAAGCTGTGTATTAGATTACTTAACTGATTATCGTGCCTGTATGTTCCATTCTATTGCAATGCAATGTGGTAGCACAGGTAAGAGAATATTTATTGCTGTTGTAATAGGTTGCAAAAATATTTTTTGGGCAGGAGGCTGAATAAAGGAACAGGAAGGAATGAAGCCATGGGCTTTTGAAGAAACAATCCCAGCATTTGCCTGGAATGGCTTTGGGAAACCATGGAATATCAAAATCTAGATGGCCAGATTGATGATTGAAGCCATATTGTCCCAAATACCTAGCCCATGTGTTACTCATTTACCTGGCTTAGTTTTAAAAGAATTTATGATTATCATTGACTGCAACTCCATTTTGAACGTACATTTTCTTCCCCACCAGTCTTCCCACTAAGGACAGTTTATAAACATATTTCTGGTGGCTGAACAGCATGGACCTTGCATGAAGGCACGTAAATTGCAGCAAATGGATGGGGTACTGATTATTTGATTTTCCATGATAGCAATTTGTCATCTACATGCCATTGCCAATCTTGTTGAAAACAGAAGCAGTGGTAGTACAGCTACAAAGTAATTGGCATTCAGTAAGTAAATCCACAGGCATTATGGAATAGTAAAGTTTTCATTTGTGGGTGATGGATTGGGACAAATTACTTATGGAGTTAATGAACAATATACTTTAGACTATGAAGGATGTAAGTGAATGTGCAGGGACATTGCCATCAGGTCATGAGATTTATCCTAGTTAATAACAAAATAAAATAAGTCAAAGAGCAAAATTGAAAGCTCATCATGATGAAAATCTAGAATAAAATAAAAAATCATAAAATTTAGTCAATTTTAGAGGTACACAGGCTGATATTGTACATGTAGTGAAGCAGCACTTTCAGCATAATGGCCCCCAGTAGAATGATGTGAACATATTGAAAGTTGTCTCACACGATATTTGGGAAACCCTTACAGCAGTTGGGTTCCAAGTTTGCTAAAGTATATATGATGGTATTCAGTTCCGTGTCTGAATCGTCAGATTAGGGTGGGGGGGGGGGGCTGGGAGTACATTTAAGTTAGTTTTGTGGTCATTGTAATACCCAGAATATCATTTTTTATAGTTTCAAAATAAATGAAATTCATATAAGCAATGACATCATTAACATGTTTCCTTTCATTTTGTCTTATGTAAGTGATAGTATTTCCTAGTATCCATACAACAGTATTTTGATTCATGGTGGGAAATATAACTTTTGTTAAAGGAAGTTCTCTATTTAGATTTGAATCTGTTCTGGAACATTTCCTTTCTTAAAGATGCAAAGTTCTAGTTATATTTACCATTGAAAAATATACCAGATACCTAGCATTAACTGGAGTGGCAACAGCAATAGATTGGAGTTAACCCGTAATATAATAGCAGAAATCATCCCAACCTGCTCTAACTCTCCCAGAAAGAAATGTGGGTATTACTAACATGATGTTGCTAATTATTAAACTCCTCACAAAAGAGGAAGTAGATTTTTTCAACTGATCCAATTACTACTGCTAAGCAACACTTTCCAATCACTTTGGAGCAAACTTGTAGCTGGCGTAAGATGTAGAACATTGAAGTTAACTAATTTTTTTCCCTTCCTTCTCAAAACTTTCACGAGTTATGAGTTACAATATTGGTCTTTATAACTAATTTGATCATCCATTTCTGTATTATACATATTAAAAAAAATGAACTACCAAACACTGAAATCTGTGTGTTTTAAAATCTAAAAGCTACAATAAAAACTACCCTGCAATCACTATAGAGAACAATTACATTAGCTATCGGCACCTTTGTTTTTAGTGACCCCCCCAAGATTTGTAGATGTTCCTCGGGAATTTCTTACTGTCATTAAACCAATATAATTAAAGCAGATTTGTAATAAGAAAATTGTTTTAATCAAATCCATTGTCATTCTCATTACAAATCGCCAAGCACGAGCATTAAAGTCTCAATTACAGTACCAACTCTATTTTTCTCTCTTCTAACAGACACTCATGACATGACATGATTAAGGATTTACTTTTTCTTTTGCTGGATTTTATTGTTGGCAGTTAATTTCATGACAGATAAGCTGTACTGGTGGAAATAGTGAAAATAATCATCTAGTTTTGAAATGTTTAACTTTCTGAACTTTGTGTTTTAAAGTTTGTGATAAAAGTACTATTGAGCAGGAAATTAGTAATGATAGCCAAGGGAAGGGATGGCTCTCAATGCAAACATTTATTTATGGATAAAAGTTCAGTCTTCAACACAATTAACAGAAATAATAATTTAAAAAAAAAACTATTTAAGGATTTTCTTGTGCCAGTACTAATATATGTACTGTAAACACTGGTAATGAAAAAATGAGATTAGTAGAATCAGGCTACAGAGATGAAGTTTCAGAAGAGTTGGATTAGTGCAATGAGACTCTACAATTTGTGGAATGGGCATTTGAGGAAGACAGTTAAAGAGAAACCTGTTCAAAACAGAAATGAAAGATCCAGATTGCAGTGGTATGGCGATACATAAAGGATGAATAATTAAAGGATGGCAAAGAGAAAGTGTAATTTGAAATTGGAAGGGAAGATGCCCCAGCGAAGACCACACTAAAAGTGGATGAAGGAATTAATAACGTACAAGGTAGAGGAGTAAACTGGAATATAATGGAAAAGGAATGGTGAAAAGCCAGTAGAGGACATTCCTGAAAGGTCTTCCCACAGGTTAAAACTGTCAATGACTATAATCATGAATCCAGTTAACAGACAATGAAATGTGACTTACTATAAGCCAACTTTTAAAAACACATCCCATCAAATAAGCGCAGACTGTTGCATAGTAGCCAGCCAATTCAGCCAATAGGTTGGTAGAGCTACTGAATCCTGTTATTAACATATAATACACTATACAAAATACATCATTTGTTTTGCAATTTTCAAGGTCTGAACTCTTACCAGAATCTATTTCTGGTTCCTAACCCTAACCAATAAAAAGTATAAAATCAGTTACATACCAAAACAATGCAGTGCAAAGAAACTGTGCAATGCACAGTTTAACAAATCCATTCAAAAAGGAATGAGAGGAAACACATCTGTTAAGAAAATTAAGACAGCACTATATATATTTTTTTTTGTATTTACATAATAATGATGTAGGATATTTTTAAATAGTTACAGAATTATTAAAAATGGAGCTTGTCTGGTTTGTTTAACATTGCCATTAGTTCTACAATTTTACAGATTATAGATGCTAGTGATGATGTTCTTCCAATTCTTTCCTCTTCATCTCTGCCCATTTTGCCTTGTTTGCTGGAGAATTGGCTGTAAAACAAATAGACAGTTGTTATACAATATGTGAACAAATAAAGTGACAATTATACTAAAGAGATTTGTAAGATTACTGAATTCTTAATCTGAACTTAATTTAAATAAAGTAAATTCAGTGGTCATGACGACATGGTGACAGGGTTTCTTATCGGATGTACAATCCGCCTAGCCTAACCCAGTGATCCTACTTAGTACAGTGGACCTACAGTTTAATGTGCAATCCAAACTATGGAGGAATTTTGTTGAACTTCGCCTTACACAGTAAGGTCGGGTTAAGGGCCTATGAAAATCCCCACTGTGGCAGGGATTCAAACTGAGGACCTTTTGGTCTCCAGTAAGACGTCTTAACCACTGAAACACCAGGACGCTCAATATATAAATGAATTTTCATCTTCAACTAACAAAGTTTCACAGTACTCATTTACCAGGCAAGCCTCAAATGTTTATTATCCTAGAGAATGAGAGTAGATTAGTCATAACATTGAATTTACGAGAATGAAAAACTATAATACAACATGTTACTTCAGTGATTTGCTTTTCATACTGTAGATTTTAAATGTGTATCCTTAATTTTCTAATAGCAATTTTCCAATATTTATTCCTGGAACTGTCATATGAGGTTCTTGACGTCACATCTCTCTCTTTGTCCAAGTTCTTGAAAGCCAAATATTTGTAAACAAATATAACGCATTTTCACAAACAATGTTACAAGAAATTTATTATATATATCATAACCATCTACAAAACCAACACAAAAAAAGTCACAAAACCTGATGTACCACATATCTGTTAAGAGGTGCCTGAAGACATGTGAGGGACGCAAGGGGTGTGATGTAGCTTCACCACGTATGTGGACGATACTCAAGATCTACACCACAAGAACTATTACTCCACAGCCTTTTAAAATTTGAAAACCTTCATTCTAACATCACGTACTTTTCCTCTGACATGTCGTGGCTAGTAATGGAAAATAAGCATTTTCCTTATTCATAATAAAATTGTGACAGGGCTGAGGGAAAGGGGCATGGCAAGATCTCTTTTGATAGAAGGAGGACATGGTACCAAAATGTTGGGAACTCTTAACTGCATCACACAAAATTGCACAAGGTTCCTTCATTTATATCCTTCTAACTTGGGAACCATCAGACTCGTTAAGAAAGGATTTTGATCTCCTTCATATGTATTTAAGGGTACACAGCATATATGTCTGTGGTATAGTCGTTTCTCAAAATACGCCCTAGTTTGAGATATTCGCATGCAAATAAACAAAAAATTCTAAATGTTGGGTATGTAGTAAATTATTGCCGCTTATTGTCAAATGGGGGTCTGGTCCATGCAGAAGGCCGTTAGTTTCATAATTTTCTGATCAGAGTTCAATTCCCCGCAGAATCAAATATTTTTATTTATTTTTATCTTCAAAATTAGTCAAGCTTGACAGTTTTATTTTGTTAAAACTTGATTTATGTACTTCGATTGAGTAAAATAATATTTAAAACAAATCATATTACCTACAATTCAGTGTCTTTTTTTTCCTGAAATTATTTTTTTCGCAATGAATTGAAGGGTCTACCGACGGATTGTCTTTTCACAACACATATCGGCTGCACACCCTTGAAAACTTCATTGTAATCATACGCCAGGAAAGTCTCCATTCTTACATTATTTTTTCACTTTGTGTTAATAAATTGTTTCGGTGAATTTTCAATTGAAATACAGTCAAACCTGGCTGAGTGAGAACCGGATAAGCGAGAAAAGTCTACAGGTGAGAATAATTGACAGGTCCCGTCCTTTTAACTTCTATAAGTGAAAGTTTTTTTTTTTCTCGTGGACCTCTATAAATGAGACTGTTACTTGTCTTTACCTATATAAGTGACAATCGAGTGTATTTAACAATTGTTATTTATGACCCATTCTTAAATTTCATGGAACTAACTTACATTGCTGTATCATATTCTTTTTGAATCACCAATTGTTACTTCAGTTGATAACTATCAATTGCGAACAAAGGTTCGACACAGAATCAAAGTGTTGTCGTTAAGTGACAAACTTAATATAGTGACTGCGTTCGAGAGCGGGAAAACGCAAAGTGAAATACAGAGTGAGTTTGGAGTACCAGAATCGACCTTTTACAAAATTATAAAATCAAAAGATTCTATAAAATCTCAGTGCTCTGAGAGACATGGAAATATTAAGAGGAGTCAACTTTCTGAATTTCCCAACATTGAAAAGTGCCTGTTAGAATGGATAAAACAAACCCTCGATAAGAACGTTCCCATTTATGGACCTTTGTTGAAAGAAAAATCTAAAGAATTTGCTGCGAAACTGGGAATTCAGAACTTTTCAGCTAGTAATAGCTGGTTAGAGAGTTTCAAAAAGTGTCATGATATTGCTTTCCAAAAAGCAGCCAGGGAAAGTAAATCTGTGGACCAAGGCGTGTGTCACCAATGGATTGAAGATCTGCCAAGTCTTTTAGAAGGGAATGATCCAAACGATATTTACAATGCAGATGAAACTGCTTTGTTCTTCAAGTGCCTTCCGGATAAAACATTTACATTTAAAGGTGAAAAATGCCATGGAGGAAAATAAAGCAAGGAACGCCTTACTATTCTCCAATGTGTAAACATGACTGGTGTGGACAAACTCCCCCTTTTCATCATTGGCAAATCAAAGTAACCTAGATGTTTTAAAGGTGTGAAGACTCTACCGGTAGATTATGCCAGTAATACAAAGGCTTGGATGACAAAGATATTATTTAGAAATTGGTTGAAAAAAAGTTGTCAAGGAAATGAAGATAAAACAAACAAAAAATTGTGCTTTATATTGACAACTGTGCTGCCCACACGGACTTACCAACACTTGCAAATGTAAGAGTGTGTTCTTGCCTGCCAATACTACCAGTAAACTTCAACCATTAGATCAAGGTATCATACACTCATTCAAATGCTTTTATCGCAGAGAAGTTGTTAAACATACTCTTATATGCCTGAAAATAAAACAATAACCTTGAGATTAATGCACTTCTAGCAACGAAATTTGCAAGGAGGGCATGGTACACTGTAAGTGATGTTACTGTCAAAAATGGCTTCAAGAAAGCTGGTTTTTGGGTCAGTACAGATAAACATGACTTACTGCCACAGGAAAATGAGGTTGAAGTTGGACCTATCAATGAGGAATGGACCAAGCTTGTGTTTCACGAAACCAGTATATTAACACCAACCTTCGAGAACTTCGTTCAGATTGACGACGACGTGCCTACCACCAGGGAACACACCGACGACGATATTGTTAAGAATTGTGTGAGCACGTGTACTGATGGAAATGACAATGAAGCTGACCGATCGCAGATTTTGGTTACAGAAGTAAATAACATACCAAAGAAACAAGAAGCTTTGAATGCACTGGAGATGCTCTACCATTTTTTTGAATACTCAGCGGTTGTTGAGAAAACAATATTTGATAAAATTTATGATCTGGAAAACCATTTTCAAAATTCAGAAACACAGAAGAAATTAACAGATTTATTTAAGTAAATGTAAGTGTAAGGTTTGTTTTCTTTTTGTAAGCATATATGTCAAATTCTAATGAGTAATACCTATATATTACATACCTATTTGCTGTATTTTTTAAACCTCTATAAGTGAGAAAAGTCACTCCTGTACCTCTATAATCGAAAAAACCCGAGTTAGAGAAAGACCTCCACAAGCAAAAAAAAAAAAAAATTTCGGTCCCTTGAAATCTCGCTTACCCAGGTTTGACTGTAGTTACTATCATGTTATTTATTTCATCTTCGTCGTTTCTTTACTTGTACATTATCAAGATATATTTTAAATGAGATACGTAGCATTGGGAAGACAGTTTTTCCTTTCTTTCTTCTACACTCGATTTGTTCCAAAAACGGTTGTGTGTAAATGGTCGAAAATAAAATAGTTGGTCTATCCGTGACAATAAAATGGAGCTCAACAAGGAAATGGAAGAACAAGTGACAAATGCTTATAAACATTGCAAAATTCTTGTGTTAGATTCCAGTTTACAGCAGATTCGCCTCCTGACTTAATTTCATTGGGTAAGGGCGAGTCATATTAGGAAGCCATTGTTGACATATGGGCCGAATTTATGTTTGGTGTATCTGTTATAAGTTTCTTTTAAATTTTATTTCGCGCGGTAAAAGTGTGTAAATGAAGTTTTAACAAAATAAATAAGTCAAGCTTGACAATTTTTGAAGATAAAAATAAATAAAAATATTTGATACAGTGGTGATTTGAACTCTGGTCAGAAAATTATGAAACTAATACCCTATCGCATAGACGACACTACCATTTGGTAATAAAGGGCAATAATTTAATACATACCCGACATTTAGAATTTTTTGTTTATTTGCATGCGGACATCTAAAAAACTAGGGCGCATTTTGAGAAACTGCTACACCACAGACATATATGCTGTATACCCTTAAACATATACGAAGGAGATTGAAATCTGTTCTTAACATGTCTGATGGTCTCCAAGTAAGATTTAATGTCCTCACAATAAAACCTACCATCTCGGCAAAACAAACTTCGCTCTGGAGCAAAATATAGTTTGCACTGCATGCATGAAATAGGTTATTTAATTTTCCCTTATCTTTGCTGTGCCTTCTTTCTATTAAGTGTCCCCTGCCCACGAAAAACCTCCTATGATCTCAAGCAACACTCGAAATTTCAATCTGCTTGAAAAATACTACAATTATTAAAAGTTTTAAAAAAATGCTGCTACAAGTGACATAAAAACTACATTTGATGCTACTAAGGAAAATGGAAGCGGCTTCTAGGCGATATAAATAAGAAAAGAAAGGGAAATTAACCCACCACATACCAAAATGGACGGATGCGATGAGAGAACACTAATGCTGACAAACAACTACACAATATTTCGGCATATGCCTTGCTCACAAATAGAAAAAACGGGCCATTAGGCTCGGAACGTGTGTGCACACCGAACGTTACCTAATGACTAACCATGTTGTGGGGGGGGGGGGGAGAGGACGGATAAGGAGTAGACTCTCCAAAAGCACCATATGGATCTTATCCTTGTAATAGACCCCGCTGTAAAACCTGCAGCATGCTTCCACCCACCACTACATATTCCAACCCCACCACAGGAGAAACTTTCCCCATTATTGGACATGCCACCTGTTCAACCACTCATCTTATATACCAACTAACTTGCCGCTTTTGCACCAGTTCTTACATAGGCCTCACCACACAGCAACTCTCTGTTAGAATGAATGGCCACAGACAAACAGTCCATACTCGTAACCTGTACCTTCCAGTACCAGAACATGACAATAGCCAGGATTCCAACAACCTCAACGACTGTTTCACTGTGAGAGCAGTCAGAGTTTTCCCTGACAGCACCACTGTAGCAGAACTCCGGAGATGGGAACTAGCGTACCAGAATATCCTGGATACAAGACACCCACCTGGACTTAACCACCGTTAAATTCCAATTAACCCATCACTACCTTTTCCCCCCCCCTCCCCCCATGATTATACCGTACCATTACTACATTTGCTCATCTTACCATCGCCTGCCAAAATATTAAATATATTATCTCAGACATTGTATACCGATATCGATAGTCTACTCCTTATCCGTCCCCCCCCCCCCCCCACCACAATACGGTTAGTCATTAGGTAACGTTCGGTGTGCACACACGTTCCGAGCCTAATGGCCCGTTTTTTCTATTTGTGAGCAAGGCATATGCCGAAATATTGTGTAGTTGTTTGTCAGCATTAGTGTTCTCTCATCGCATCCGTCCACTTTGGTATGTGGTGGGTTAATTTCCCTTTCTTTTCTTATTCATAAAAACTACATTTGTAATTTCAGAAGGCAGCCAACTGCACAGGTAAGAATATGAAAGTCATAGACATATTAATTGAATCTATTTGATTAAATGGTACAGTTTCCCATGTGCTTAAATTCATATTTACGTAATACTTACCTAATCTACTAATGTACATGAAAACTGGTGAACACACAGCGAGGCTTATGAAGTAGTACTTCCATAACCAATTGTTCTTGATGTAAAACTTCAAAGGAAATTGAGCAATTTTTGCCGAAAATGTGTACGGAAATTTCATTCGGCGTTCAGACATCTGAAAATTTATAAATTAATGTATTACAACTATGGCACTGCTTATCTCAACTGATTAACATACATGACATCTATTCCTAAGGGCTACAAAAATTTTATGATACAGAAAATATAGCAAAACTAGAGAAAATCAAAATCACAAAATTTCAAAGAGAAACAGCCAAACATTTGGTCTTTAAAGAGAATAGCCAGTTCAGTAACAGGGTAGTTTTACCTTGCATTATATCACGTAGTTTTTTATTTTTCTTATCTTGTATATATTGATTAGAGTATGCACAAACCAAGTTTTCAACCTCCAATACACTTGTTACAATTTTCTGTTGCCAAAAAATGTAAAAAATTTGGTACTTTTTTTCAGTTTTTCGTCTATAACTCCTTCCTGATGAGTCCTAGCAAGAAATGCTTTATTTCCAATTTTAAAGAAGACAAAGTTTTCTACAACTTTTGTAGTACAGTTTTTTCTAAACTCAAAACCAAGTGAGCTACAGTTCTTCGAAAATCGGCAAAATTTCCCAATTTTTTTTTTCTCGAAAATTTGGGTTTTTACCTACTTTGTCGCTCAAAATGACCTGGAATCCCTGTGTGTATGATATATACATATTTCTAAGAAAAGAAAGGGAAATTAACCCACCACATACCAAAGTGGATGGATGCGATGAGAGAACACCAATGCTGACAAACAACTACACAATATTTCGGCATATGCCTTGCTCACAAATAGAAAAAAACGGGCCATTAGGCTCGGAACGTGTGTGCACACCAAACGTTACCTAATGACTAACCGTGTTGTGGTGGGGGGGGGGGGGAGAGGACGGATAAGGAGTAGACTATCGATATCGGTATACAATGTCTGAGATAATATATTTAATATTTTGGCAGGCGATGGTAAGATGAGCAAAAGTAGTAATGGTACGGTATAAACATGGCAAAAAAAAAAGGTAGTGATGGGTCAATTGGAATTTAACGGTGGTTAAGTCCAGGTGGGTGTCTTGTATCCAGGATATTCTGATACGCTAGTTCCCATCTCCGGAGTTCTGCAGCAGTGGTGCTGTCAGGGAAAACTGACTGCTCTCACAGTGAAACAGTCATTGAGGTTGTTGGAATCATGGCTATTGGCATGTTCTGGTACTGGAAGGTACAGGTTACGAGTATGGACTGTTTGTCTGTGGCCATTCATTCTAACAGAGAGTTGCTGTGTGGTGAGGCCTATGTAAGAGTAAGATGAGCAAAAGTAGTAATGGCCTCACCACACAGCAACTCTGTTAGAATGAATGGCCACAAACAGTCCATACTCGTAACCTGTACCTTCCAGTACCAGAACATGCCAATAGCCATGATTCCAACAACCTCAACGACTGTTTCACTGTGAGAGCAGTCAGAGTTTTCCTTGACAGCACCACTGCAGCAGAACTCCGGAGATGGGAACTAGCGTACCAGAATATCCTGGATACAAGACACCCACCTGGACTTAACCACGGTTAAATTCCAATTAACCCATCACTACCTTTTTTTTTTTTCCCCATGATTACTACATTTGCTCATCTTACCATCGCCTGCCAAAATATTAAATATATTATCTCAGACATTGTATACCGATATCGATAGTCTACTCCTTATCCGTCCTCTCCCCCCCCCCCCCAC
The DNA here is from genome assembly GCA_031002005.1 of Vandiemenella viatica. Taxonomy (NCBI): domain Eukaryota; kingdom Metazoa; phylum Arthropoda; class Insecta; order Orthoptera; family Morabidae; genus Vandiemenella; species Vandiemenella viatica. Next base: position 250,591,502 of record CM061919.1, read on the forward strand.
CACAACACGGTTAGTCATTAGGTAACGTTCGGTGTGCACACACGTTCCGAGCCTAATGGCCCGTTTTTTCTATTTGTGAGCAAGGCATATGCCGAAATATTGTGTAGTTGTTTGTCAGCATTAGTGTTCTCTCATCGCATCCGTCCACTTTGGTATGTGGTGGGTTAATTTCCCTTTCTTTTCTTATTTATATCGCCTAGAAGCCGCTTCCATTTTCCTTAGTTGCATCATATACATATTTCTGTATAACAAAGCATATATATGTACTATACTTTGATTAATGATGATCAATTCAATAATCATTATGACACTGTTGCCCGGGAGATTCCTAAGGATTGTTCGGCCGCCTGGTGAGTGTTTTTCAATTCACCGCTCAGATTGTGTGTACTAACCAGGTAACAGTAATAGGGAACCTACAGATTAATGTAGAATCCAAACAACAGAAGATTTTTGGCTTACTTTATATTACACAACAAGCTGTGTCAGAGCTGACGGTCAGGTTAATGGCCTTTGAAAATTACAGATGAGACCGGGATTTCGATCTCCAGTCAGACACCTTAACCACTGAGCTACTAGTGATGATAATAGAGCAGAAATGAATACATAATGTTATGGCACAAAGTTTTTAAGTCATAATAAATTCGTAATAAGGTAAAAATTGATCATAAATCAATTTCTTTTCGACATTGCATTGTCTCGGCTTATCAATGTTCTCACCTAGAATTGTGTCTCAATCATCTATTGCATCAGGAGCAGCTTCCTCAAGGTCGAAGAATGCTTCCTCTCCTTCATCTACTTTTAGGAATGTTTTCATGAGACATTCTGATTCTCCCCCTTCTCTGTATGCTGTTCCCACGCTTCAATGTATTGCTCTCCTGGAGATCAGAATGAGGAGATATTACTCTGGAACATTTTACTTGAAGCGCCATCACCATGCTCTTTCTAGGTGGTTTCCCGTTACCTTCCACACTCTCATGCCGTTGACCATCTAGAGGTTGATCCGCCTTTTAGGGATGATTTCTCCTCTGTAGGGCAAGCAGCTGAACAGTGCAGTCCTGATTTGCGACAGCTGCATGGTGGAGTACAAGGTTTCTTGCAGGATCATGATGCAACCTTCGGAGTAAACTCAGGTACAGTGTCTTTTATTATTGTAACCATGGCAATGGATAAATTCTTGACCCAGCTATGCTTGCTCTTGGTAGTACATGCATACTGAGTGAAACGTTGCCGCATCTGATGTTGATGACAACTGTGCTAGCTTGAACGCTTTTTTGGCAGATTTCGTAAAAAATTTCGTATCTGATCCCTCCAATGTTCCACAAGCATATAGTCAGTATCGTTCCACGATGATCTGTTCCATGCGTGTTCTCCAGATGCTAGTCTCTGGAGGCTAAGAGTATTGAGAAGTTAGTGTTCATGTTACTTTTTGCTGTTGTTGGTACTGAAGGAGGCAGCAGAAGTTTTCTTTCTCATAGCCGAAAAATGCTGATATTGTATCACATCCTGTAAATGCATGGATGAAGAAGATATGTGTGGGTTCAAACTTGAAGGAAGTGTTTGAGTACCATAAACCTGACTCCTTGCCTTTCCCTGGTTTATGGAAGTACACTTCTCGTGTTACCAAGGGCCCATTACAAGAGCGAGAAAGTCAATACACTCACTTAGAATTAACCCTGCTTGGGAAATAGGTGTGTCACCAATCAATCCAGATGCATCTTCTTTTGTCTGTTGAACTTGGATGCCTCCTTTTTCATTATTTGCATTAGCATCAAAATTACACAGTTCTTGCTGCTCTCATTTACTGCATCACTCGTTTCCTCACTGAAAATGATGCCTGCTGAAGTATCTGAAGCTTTAAATTAAAAAACGTTTCAGATGACTTTATTCCTCTCTGCGCAGCATCACTTTGATATCCATCAAATATAACTGTGATGTTCTATCTTTAGTGCGTTCTAAATTAGGCTTCATATTTTCCACAGATGATGAAAAAAATTCCCCTACCTAGCCACATAACCTTATGCAGGAGGCATCCTCCATCCACAATAAAACTTTTATAATGGATATTGCATCTTGAAGAGATGTAAATGCTTTCATATAGATACAATTTTGTTCTCTTGAAGTACGGAACAACTTCAAATGGAAAACAGTATTTAAAACCATTCAAATTGAAAAGAAATGGATTTATGACTTAATTTTTACCTATTATGACTCGTTTTGACTTGTGTAAAAAATCTTTGTGCCATAACAATATGCTATCATTTTTGCAAATCCATTTTACAAAGTAACTCAGTGGTTAAGGTGTCTTGACTGGATATCCATATCCCCGGTCTCAGCTGTGATTTTCAAAGGCCATTAACCCGACCATCAGCTTGGCCACAGCTTGCTGTGTAATATGAAGTAAGCCAAAACGTTTCTGTAGTTTGGATTCCATGTTAAGCTGTAGGTTCCCTATAGTCTGTACTATTACCTGGTTAGTACACACAATTTGCGTGACGAATCGAAAAACACTCACCACGCGGCCGAATAATCATTTGGAATCTCCCGGGCAACAATGTCATTTGATTATTGAATTGACCATCAGTAATCAAAGTACAGTACACATATATACTATGTCATACAGAAATACATATATATCAATTATATATACAGAGGTTCCAGGTCATTTTTAGTGACAAAGTAGGTAAAAACCCAACTTTTCAGAAAAGTGTAAAATTTTGCTGATTTCCGAAAAACTGTAACTTGCTTAGTTTTGTGCTTAGAAAAAACATTGTAGTACAAAAGTAAATTTTGTCCTCTATCAAATGGTAATAATAATTTCTTCTTAGGACTGATCAGGAAGGAGTTATAGACGAAAAACTGAAAAAGTTACCAAATTCGGAAATCTTTTGGCCACAGAAAATTTTGACAAGGGTGTCGGAGGTCGAAAACTTGATTTCTGCATTACGCACACCAATATATTCAAAAAATTAAAAAAAATATCTTCTACGTGATATAATATTTGTGAGACCCCTTTTTACGATCCCGTTCTGGACTATTAATACTGTGAGCATTCAATGACATACCAGTAGTGTGATATTCAATTGTGAGACATTTCATTTCCAATCAGACACACCAGAAATACTTTCCAAAGTAGTTCAAAGTGTAATACAACTCATTTATCGCTAAAAAATAAAATGTCTCAACTGATTACTACAGCATTATGACATTATTACTTTTTACAAATTGAGTACCATATTCTGCTACAGATCTTCAACTACAGAAACACAGAGCAATATTTATTAGTGCTGTTAATTTTAATTTACTAAAAAGTAATGGCTCATGCCTTTAATTCTTAAATAGTTAGAAACAGATAAAATCTGAACAAGATAATGAAAATTCTGAAAATTTTCAATGTACAGTCCCTGGCCATGTTATTAGACGCACTGCAAATCTTTAGTATTATTTGTAATAATTACGTGTTGAGTACTACTTTCTCATGCAATTAATCATAAAATTTAAAGCAGTTATTTATGGAACTTAGTTAGTTGTTGAATTTTATGTCTATTGTTGCTATTTGACATTGGATTGTTGACTTGTTGTGGATATCAGTGTGCATGGTACAGTGTACAGGTAGGGACGGACCTGTTCAGTGGTATTCTCGCATGTAACTGCTCTGTTTATTTGTTCACTTTTATTATCATTTGTGTAATATCGACATCACAAGTGATTGTTTAATAACCAGATATTACTGATTGTGACCTTTAAAAATGGGTAAAAGAGGAGATATTACACCACGTATAAAAGCAGAAGTCAAAGCCCTCGTTAATACAAAAATGTATTCCAATCGGGAAATTTCACGAAGGTTGAAATTATCCGACGCTTGCGTGAGGCGCATAAAGAAGAAAATTGATTCAGGTGAAGAATTGAGGCCCAGAAGGAAGAATAAATGTGGAAGAAAGCCAATTTTCACCCCAAGGTCAGAAAGATTTCTCAAAAGAATTTGTCTAGAAAACAGATTTGCAACAACGAAACAGATAAAGTCTCAACTGGAAGAGGCTAATGTGAATGCATCTGAATGCACTGTTCGCAGAAAGTTGAAGGATATTGATTTCAAGGCTTGTCGACCTGCTGGAAAAGCCAAGTTAACAGCCGCAATGAAAGCAAAACGTCTGAAAGTGGGCTAAACAGTGGTGTGATAAGGATGTGGACTTCTAGAGATCGGTAATTTAACTTTAAAATTATTATTTACGATATGATAAATGCTATGTACATTTATTCATAATTTATTAAGTTTTTTGATTTTTACCGGTATGCTTCAGCGAAGAAAGCACATTTGAAATTTGAAGTAACAAATGTCAGCATGTGCGCCGTCGAAGAGGAGAAATATTCCATCCCGACTGCATTATTCAGACCATACAACACCCAACACAGGTGATGACTTGGTCTGTCATCAGTGGCAAGGATACAGGACGTCTTTATGTGGTTAAAGGCATAATGAGGCAAGACCAGTACAAACGCAGGTCAGAGAATGGTTCCCGAATGGGGAACCATTTATTTTTATGCAGGATGGCGCTCCCTATCACACAGCCAGGTCGGTAAAAACCTTACTGAAGGAACAAAATATCCCTCTGTTGGACTGGCCAGGTAACAGTCCCGACATGAACTCCATAGAAAATGTATGGGAACTCATGAAGAGGGAAATGGCAAAAGATGTCATCACGACAAAAACACAGCTCTTGGAGAAGATCACCCATGTGTGGTATCATCATCCACAAATGAAGGACACTGTACAATCCTGCATCAACAGCATGCCGCGTCGTATTAAGACTCTCATAGCTGCGAAAGGTAGCTCTAAAAGATATTAAAACTAATGTTTTCATTTTCACAATACTTTATTATTTTGTTGGGATTATTTGAAATAAAATATTTTCAACAAATACTGGGTTTTATTTATTTGTTATATCACCTGTGTCATGAAGCAGACTACACATAATAATTTTACTGCAATTTATGTATTAAAAATCTTATTTAGTTAGCCACAAATCAAAATTTGTATAAAAACTGTAGTTCGTCTAATAAATTGGTCAGGGACTGTAATTTCATGTAATATTACCAACAAATAGCTCTCCTTAAAAGGAATGTGATAACTGTTATATTGTTCTGCATAATTAGTATTGAATATAAGTAGTAATCTTATGTAACAACAAAACTAGTGATTACTGGAGACGACAATTCTGCAAGGAATTGGCGTCATAATACTGCAGTAGTCAAATGCAAGACATTATTAGAAATACATTCAGAAGGATATTTAACAGTGTCATGCTGGTCCAGGGTGTATTAGAATGTAATTTCTGCATGAAAATTACTGCTTGAGAATAATATGTCTTGTGATTGACTACATCAGTATTATGACATCATTAGTAAATGTTGCAGCGGAATTGCGATTTCCAGTAGACCCCAAAACTCTTAAGCTAATCAATAAAGGTACTATCATTTCTTACTAAAGCTTTCTTCTTGTTTCAGAACCAGAATGAAACAATTATAAGTAAATGGAACGCATATCAACACTTCATTTCAATTGTAGGCCTATGCATTCTTGCAAGTGTGAGCAGTATTTATTTATTTCTTTTATTTTTTTTTTACCTGCTTAACATCTCTCTAACAGCGAGGTCTTTAGAGACGGAAAAGGAATGGGAAGGAATTCGGCCATCGCCTTTTGAAGGAAGCATCCTGGCACTTGACTGTTGGGATTTGGGAAACCATGGAAAACCCAAATCTGGATGCCCGTCCTCCCGAATGCGCGGCCAGAACGCTAGCCGTTACAGTGAGCAGTATCAATGAAGGTTGTGGTTAGGTTGAAATGCAACAGGGACCAAAATTAGAACAGATACTCCATGACACAGTAAGAGAAATTCAGCTTTAATATATGTAGCTTACAAAAGCATTGTGTTCCTGACATTATAGCTTAATGTGCATTGAAACGGCTCCAAATGTATTGTTATCTGTGACCAGAATGGTTAATATTACACAGTGCAGTGTAAGAAGTTAGTACTTCAAAATTTAATTTATATTCCATTCGTTGACAACAACATTGGTAATGGGGCTTGGAAGGATAATGTCGAATAATTAGGAGGAAAAGAAAGGAAAAAATTACCATTGGGACAAGCTAGTAGTTTATTTTATGCATAAATGAATGACAACATTTTATTTTGTTGGTATCGGTGTTGGGGGTTGCAATAAGTTACCAAGGGAAGTGATGAAAAATTTACAAAAACACTAAAGGAGTTTAAAACCCGTAAATTGCAAAAGTAGACGGGGAAGAATTTAACAGTGAAAGTATAAAAGAAAATAATTTAAAAAAAAAAAAAAAACTAAGAAAAATGTAACCAGATAAATACGGAAATTGCAACTAGTAAACAAACATTGAAAAATGCATACTTTGCTCATTTTCAATGACAAAGTATGGAATTACATTCTGAGGTTTATCATCAGATGTACTAAGTACTTTCATAGTTCAAAAGAAAGCATTTTTTTTTTCTTTTTAGAAATAATGTCATAAGTAAAGGCGCAGCTCCAAAAACAAATAACGAGGTACATGAACACTAGACAAGGAATGTTAATATATTAACTGTAATAACATTCGATAAAGCTCTCCGGTCATCCTGATCTGGGTTTTCCCAGATCACTTCACGCAAATACTGGGATGGTTACTCACAATAGCCCATGGGGCGCCTCCTGCATTATCCTGTATATCCCTTCCAAACCATTACCTTTCCGGATAGGTGCAATCCACCATCCGCCACACACTTTTACTGAATCGCGGAGTAATAGTAATGTAAATATCGGAATTTATAATTGACGTGTCTGATATCATTATGTATAATGTACATGTATATGATTTAGAGGACAAATACAATACTACTGCCACTACTATTCCCACCTTTAACAAATGCTTGGAGACACAGACAAAATATTGAAATCAGAACAAGAAGAACTATGACCTGCTGACTGCTACAAGAACGAATTTCTGATTTGTGTTAAATCTTTGGATACGCTATATCTTTGACCTGCAGACAAATCGATTCATGGGTCTCACGAAGTTGCAAAAACTAAATTTTAAAATGAATTACTCCAAGATACCGATGTGCTGTGATGTTCACTAATTGGCACATTAAAAACTTATAAGACATCACTATAACACGCTGGTGACGCTAAAGAAGCAATTGTGATTGATATAAGAGGGCTTAGTGATTTCGGCAGAGACAAAATGAAAAAGGTGAAAATGTAAATTTGATGTTTTGAATAGGATTAGAACGAGAAAGGATTGTGAACAACTTGAGTGATGCGTAGTTGGATAAGTCAACATAATAGAACAAATGTAAAAAAGAAGCTGCTTATTAAGCATACATATAAAAAACTAATTGTCTAGATATAAGGTACAGGAGAAATTACTTCTTACGAATCATCGTAGGTTACTATTTACCGGGAGTACAGAAGGTATTGTTCGGTCACCAAGTGACATAGTTTTAAATTCACCATGCAATGCACTTTTTGTCGTGGCTAACTAACCTCACCCGGTAATCCTACCACTTGTAAGGTACCTACAATTTAGTGTGGAATCCGAACCACGGAAGCGTTCGAGCGCACTTCATATTACACAGCAAGCTGTGCCAGAGGTGAAAGTTGGATTGAGGACCATTGAAAATCTCAGCCAAGTCAGGCATTAGAAACAGAAACCTTTCGTTCTCCTGTAACTCAACATAACCACTGCGCTACGAGGCCCAAAGACTTCCTGAAGACCATCTTGGCATACCATGTGATAAAAAATTCAGTTGAGCAGGAATAATTTGGTAAGTGAAAAGTAGGAAATATACCACACAGACCTAAGGAAATTCGAAGAGACTATTGACTGAGAAAGTGGTATACAACGGGTCTATGGGGTTACGTTGCCCTTATAAAAAATATCCTAGTTTACAATATGGAAGACGAAACTCTTACCCATGCATTTAATATAACCAATAACACATATACATATGTACATTACATTACATTCAAATATCATAACAATGCGACTGTTAATATTACTTTCGGCTTCTGTATTGGCGGCAATTTCGTCTCTGTGTTTTGTAACATGCGTCTGTGGGTACACCATGGAGGAAGGAAATATTTCACCCGAAGCGGAGCCGAAATCCCCTCACTCCGCGGCATGAGGAAGTGACGTCGCATTGACGATAGGTGTAACATTTTTGGTTGCAAATTAGACAAGTGAATAACTGTCTTCTTCAGTACTCCATAATTCCACCACCAGCAAATAGGTACAATCAATTCAAAACACGAAGAAAAAACGGAACTCGCAATTAAGGAAAAACGAAATAAGTACACTAGCCGACAATTTTTATTTTTCATACTGCCGTGTGTTGACTTAGAATAAACGTTATTTACCCCAACGGTTTCTATGATACTCATATGGGACACGAAAAGCAAGTAATTTTAATCTATTTTAGCGTAACGATTAAATGGACCTATAACGCAACTCGCCCGTATTCGCGAGGACGCAAACCAAACAAACCACTCTACCGGACAGGTTTGCTTCCGAATGGAAGCTTTTAACTAATTACTGTCAAGTAATTGTACTACTTGGAGCAAAAGTGAAAAAAAAAATACTTTTTTGAGCATGTTACTATTTTATGAACCTCTCTTGTCGATAAATATTATCCATACTGCCGTGTGTTGACATCCAATAAACGTTATCTACCCCAGCGGATTCTATGATACTTTTATTTTTTTTTTATTTATTTATGTTGGCTTTTGGCCAGGTCGGCCATACTGCCAGGTTCTTTACATTTAAATTTTACAATGGTTTAAATTTAATGTTTAGTTAAATTACATTTTCTTATCTTTTATTCTACAATAGTTCTTAAGTCTAATATATTACGTTGATACCTTTACAATTGCACAGTTTATGGTCTAGGATTGGCTTATCAGCTTTGTCTCATATTTGAATATTTACTTCTTTAAAAAAGGACATTATGGTTCTGTATATTGAGTGGTTGTTGGAAGAGAGTAGGATGGCTAAATTAGTTGGGAAGGGGATCTTGCACCTTGTGAGTTCCTTCAGCATTTTGTTTTGGATGTTGGTGTATTTTTTGCAGGAGAATAACAGGTGGTTGATGTCCCCTATTGCTCGGTCGGCACAGTCACATCTGGGGCTATCTCTTAGTCCTATCCGGTTCAAGTGGCTGGGAAAGTTGCCGTGGTGGAATCTGCTTCTGATTATATTAATTAAGTGGCGTCTGTTGATTTTCCAGCTGTAGAACCAGGGTTTGGAAGGAATATATGGTTGGATGTGTCCGTAGAAGGATCCTTTGTGGTGAATCGTATTGTTCCAATCGGTTTGCCATCTATTTCTTGCTCGCTGTTTAATATCGTGTGCATATGCTGATGGGGGTAGTAATAGTTCTTTTCTTTGTCCATCTGAGATGGCTTTCTTGGCTAGTGTGTCCGCGATTTCATTGAACTTAATCCCGTTATGAGAGGGAACCCATACTAAACTTGTTGTGATGCCTATGTTGTTGCTTATGTGTATTTCATTTAGTATTTCTATTAGTAGTGGCGACATCCTATAATTCCACTTTGGTTCTGCTATGCTCCTGATGACGCTCAAGGAGTCGGCTATTATGACCACCTTCTTAGGTCTTCTGGTCCGGCCGTATCTTACAGCTTCTAATATCGCTTCCGCTTCTGCCAAATATATTGTAGTTTGCGGTGGTAAGGAGTATAGGGCTTTGTACTGTGTTTTGGGGCAATATAGTGCACGCCTCGCCAACGGTGTACTCTCTCTGGTTGTTTATATCGTTGCCACACTTACTCGTCAGTGAGCGTCGTTGCTACTGCGTTAGCAGCATGGAGGCCTTCCTCCATGATTAGAAGCCGCCGTGACAACGACGGAACTGCGCTGACAACTGTTAACGCCACGATGTGTTTCCGCCACAGGTCTAATACCACAAACAAAGGAGATGGATTGAATGTAGATGTGGACTGCAAGCGTTGTTTACGAAAACTGCTGTAGAACTTAATCAGTAACTGATATGACAAGGGAGCTAGATCGAAAATCAGTAGAAGAAAGGATTAATAACAATATTTAAATAAATTGCAATGGAGCACACGCTCCGGTGGCAATTTCTACTATCCATCTTCTCTCTTCCCTGCACCACCTACATTTGCCAACGGCAAATTTTGAATTTAAATTCTTTCAACGTTTTTGGAAAATTATTAATCATTTCTCTTGGTAACTTATTCAAATCCTTGATACCCTTACCCTGAGGAGGAAATTCAGTTGCGGACAGCCAAGAAAAATTCTGCACCACGTGTTAGGGGGTAGCTTAAAATAATCCCGAACATTAAAAGTTCTAGTAGTTAACTGCAGAAGTGTTTGTAATAAACAGCCTGAACTCGAAAACGTTATTCGTAGTACAGACGCTGATATCGTAATACGCACAGAAAGTTGGTTAAACCCGGATATAAGTCCCGCCGAAATTTTTAATAGTAACATGAACATTTTCCGTAAGTATAGGTTGCATTCCCAAGGAGATGGTGTATTTATAGCTGTTAGTAAGTACCTCCCATGTAGCGAAATAGATGTCCATACTGTCTGCGAAATCATATGGATCAAGCTCAACGTAGCTAGGACAAAACTTGTGATAGGCTCCTTCTATCGTCCACCCGATGCAAGCGTAAATATTGCCGAGGCCTTGAGAAATAATGTAAATTATATAGCACGGCAATTTCCGGACTATACAATAATGCTAGGAGGTGACTTTAACTTGCCAGATATCGACTGGACTAATTACGTTCACGTTACTGGGGGCAGGGATAAAGCAGCTTGCGAAATCATTCTAGACCTCTTCTCAGATCATAATCTTGAACAGCTCGTAACTGAACCAACGCGATGCCTCAACGGTAACGAAAATATTTTAGATATAGTTGTTACAAATAGGCCTGAACTATTCACGAATATTTCTACCACCGCAGGAATAAGTGATCATAAAGCTGTAATTGCTACAGTAAAACTAACAACCACGCGCAGAAAGAGAAAAGAGAGGATCGTTTACAGATTCGAAAAGGCTTCAAAAGAGTGTTTTACAGCGTATTTGAGGCATAATTACCACACCTTCTTAGTAGCAGGAGGCACCGTTGAAGAGAGGTGGCATCGATTCCTTCATATACACGGGAAAGGTATGAACTTGCATATACCGAAACGGACAATCAGGGAAGACAACGATCACCCATGGTACACACGGGAGGTTAAATGGTTACTCAAGAAGCAAAGGAAGATACATGCACGATCAAAAAGGACGATGCATCGGACTGATTTAGATAAGTTAGAGGAGATAAGGGGACGTGTTAAGAATGCGATGCGTGAGGCCTTTAATAACTTTCGTGAAAATTCTCTCTCTAAGAGCCTCACTGAAAACCCTAAGAAATTTTGGTCGTATACAAAAAAAGTTAGTTGTAGTGGGAACAATAAGCCAGTTCTAATAAAAGACGGACGGGAAGTTGAAGACAGCTGCGACAAGGCTACCGTATTTAACACCGAATTCAAAAATTCATTCACGCAAGAAAACATGGAAAACATCCCCATTTTACCACATCATGTGGAATTAGACATGGATCCGATATAAATTGATAGCGTAGGAATTGTAAAGCAATTAAAACTCCTGAACTAGGTTAAAGCGCCGGGGCCCGATGGTATACCGGTAAGAGTATTTTCTGAATACGCGGAGGATATTGAACCATTTCTGTCAGATATATTCCGTAAATCACTAGAAAAGAGAAAAGTACCTTCTAGCTGGAAAATAGCCCAGGTAATTCCCGTTTTTAAGAAAAGAGATCGGAGTGATCCTAGGAATTATCGACCCATATCTCTAACGTCGGTCTGCAGCAGAATTCTGGAACATGTCATATGCTCGAACATAATGAAGTTTCTAGATGAGAAAGAGTTACTTACACCATGTCAACACGGATTTCGGAAGAAGAGATCGTGTGAAACACAATTGGCCCTATTTTCCCACGACATAATGAAAGTTATCGATGCAGGTTCGCAAGTTGATGAAATTTTTTTTGGATTTTCAGAAAACTTTTGATTCTGTGCCACACAACCGACTTTTAGCGAAGATTCGAGCTTACGGTACTTCGGCTCAGATTTGCGAGTGGATACGTGATTTTCTAACTGGTCGATCACAGTATGTCGTTGTTGACGGGGAAGCCTCTTCTAAGATAAATGTTACTTCGGGCGTTCCTCAAGGAAGTGTAATAGGTCCACTTCTTTTCTTAATATTTATAAACGATCTAGGTGACAACGTCAAATGCTGGTTGCGATTGTTTGCCGACGATGCGGTTATCTATAGGGAAATAAGGTGCTCCGACGATTGCTTAGAAATTCAGCGTGATTTGGATGCTATTTTCGATTGGTGCCGTAAATGGCAGCTTACACTTAATTGCAAAAAGTGCAAGGCAATGCGGATAAGTAACAAGAAGAATCAGTTTGTTCACTAGTACGAAATAAACAATTCAGCTGTTGACACGTTGATTCCGTGAAGTATCTGGGGTTGATAGTACAAAGCAACATGAAATGGGACATGCTCATAACTTCCGTCGTAGGCAAGGCTAATTCTAAATTACGATTCATAGGTCGTATTTTGAGGAATTGTAATGCTGAAACAAAGGAGATAGCGTTTAAAACACTAGTCCGTCCGCATCTGGATTACTGTTGTGGGGTTTGGGATCCGTATCGCAAGGTTCTGATTGATTCAGTTGAGATGGTGCAGAGGAGAGCTGCTAGATTCGTGACTTGTTGTTACAGCCCTTATGAAAGCGTCACAGAATTGATACATAGATTGGGCTGGGATAGTTTGGAAGACAGATGACGTAGCTTGCGTTCGAATTTATTGGAGAATATGCGAAAAAATTTAAATTTCGAGTGCAATGAAATACTTCTTCCACCAACCTATTTAGGGAGGGATAAGATTAGAGAAATAAGATGCCGTACTGATACTTATATGTATTCCTTCTTTCCTCGCACTATTCGGGATTGGAATGGGCGGGTTTAGGATTGGTGCTTAGCACCCTCTGCCACCCACAATGTTTGTGATTCGCAGAGTATGAATGTAGATGTAGACGTAAATAAAAGAAAATCTTCCTAGACCTTTGTACCTGAAATCTAGTGCCAGCTTGTGTCATGGTCATGTTTTCCCTTCCATGCATTACTTTTAATTCTTACACCAATATCTTTCCATGCCTCATCACCAATATAGGACTTGCACACTCTCATGACCCTCTTCAGCTTCCTCCTGTCCTGCAATGAATCCCATTCCAGCTCTTCTATCATATCTGTAACTGATTGCATTCTGCGGTAATTTCCAGAAACAAATTTAGCTGCCCTTATTTGAATCATTTCCAACTCCTGTAAGGAGATGGATGAAAACAGCATTGTATGTGTATATGGCATGCGTTAGCGATGAATTAATAATTGTATTACTTCGGAGGGAAAGAATGACGATCGCCTCGAAATAGTACGTTATTTCAGACATAAGGGAATTGAAAATTTTCGTTTTTAGATAAGAGATTCGAAATTGGAATAAATTTAAGAAATATATGCGAAAGAATTAACAATAATGCTCAAAAAATTAAAGTAAGAATTCGTGCGATTTTTATAGGTATTTTGGCGAAACTTTTGATATATGGTCAAAATGTAGAAATAGCTTAATTCCTGGCACATTTAAATGCGTTCTATCCCAATATACAACTCACCATGCAGTTGGAAGAAGACCGTGATTTGCATATTTTTCACATTCTGGTTAAAACTCGTGCCAATGTTACACTGGGAAATGTAGTTTAAATACCTGTATTTGAAAGCTAACAACTATCATCACTATGCGTAACGCAACCATGGAGGAAGGAAATATATGGAGGAGAAGTGACGTTAAATCTGTGAAGCAGGCTCTAAACTCTTGCGCATGCGCAGTGGCGACAGCGGCGATATTGCGATCCCAAACAAATACGATATTCACATTGTGTTAAATGCTGTGATTACTTCATTTTGTAATGTGTATAAGTGTTTTATAATGCCATCTTGTGTTGTATACGGTTGCACAAATAGGCAAGAGAGGAAAGAACGTGGAATATCATTTCATAAGTAAGTTGAATTCTAATTATCGTTGTTGAAGTGGGCGGTAGTTTTTGCAAACTTCGGTGCCTCTCTATAAATATTTAGTCATAGCTCTCAATGGGATGACTTTGTTCTCAAATTTTTGTTGGTGTAGTGTAGAAAATCAACATATCTTGCTATTTTGCACATAATAGACTAGCATTACTTTTTAACGAGTGTTGAAAATGAGATTTAAACGGGTGTGTTTTACATCGCGATTCAGTGAATTTAGTATTGCGCTTTCTTTCGTCACGTTGCAGTTTATACTGACAGTGTATGATGAAATTAAATGTGTTAAAATATGCTATGCAATCTAGGAATCTTGATGAAGCAAACGATGTTGTTACTGCAAATACAGTTTGCGATTCAAATATGCGTGTATGGGTATGTCTACATAGTTTGATTCTGTAGCGGCCATTTAATGGAGATTGTGGTTAGGTCTAAATGCAGAGTGTACCAGAATGGTTTTGTTGTTCCATAAGGGACAAAGAATTTATCTATTACTGTTAGTAATTTCATGAGAACCAAGTTAGTGAAAAAACGTGTATCGCGATATAAACTGCTTCCAGGTATTCCCAATTAAGCTTGCGATGTTTGGTAACAAGATAACTATTTTTATTCTGATCTAGGCCGTATTTCAACCTAACTACAAGTGGTAGTAAAAAAACTGAAATATCCATTCTGCATGTCCATCATTGTGGCTTTGGCAGAATTAATTTTTGATCCAGGCCCTATATCAACCCTATCCCAGTATATCCCGAAAACTAAGCAAGATATCGAAAATTTTTATTCTTTATTTTCGGTTTTTCTCGTCGTGTTACATAGGAATCGATCATTAAATTTAACGTTTGCGAAATTTTTCTTCTGCATTTCAACTCAAGACACCTCACTTTTGATACAGTATATCTCGAGAACTAGGTGAGATATCGAAAAATTTTATTTTTTATTTGTGTCGTCTTTTTAAATAAGAATCCGTCATCAAATTTGACTTTGACCAGTTTTTTTCTTCTGAATTTCAACCAAAACATTTCACGTTTGAGACAGAATATCTCGAAAACTAAGTCTGATATAAAAAAATTTAATATTCATTTTTTATTTGTCTCATCAAGTTACATAATAATCCATCACCAGATTGCGGCGTTACGTTTATCCTAGAGTCTCCTTGAGGTTTTTGTACATATACTCCATGTCTGTATGGGTTCGGCCTAGCCCCCCACTTCTTCTCCGCCCGGCTTCACTTCAATGTATTGTGTAGGTCTCTTGCGTCGTCTCCATATATTTCCTTCCTCCATGAACGCAACATAGTTCTGATTAATCTTGTACACATTATTCACAGGGTATGTGTCAAAGACTATCTTTCTGCTGAATTAGGCTACCTCCGTAGAATTATCGGGAATAATGGCAACAACGAGAAGCAATTTCGAAGCTCGTTGAGGAAGAAAGAAGGCAGGGTAAAACAACGAGATGACGCCAAGGGACTTGCGTTCCTCTGGCTGTACGGGGTATTAAGTACAAGCATAGGAGGAATGCTGAGCAGACATGGAGTAAAGTCCATTTTCAGACCATCTACAAAGATTAAACAGATACTTAGGACGACATGGAATTATGTACCACACATATATTTACTACATAGATTGTGTACAGATTTATATCGGACAAACTCAGCGCTGTAATGTTAACAGTGTATGGACAATTTAAGAAATTTTTGTCTAGGTCAGTGGTGGTTGAACCCAGTACCAGGAAGGACATACCTTTAAATCAGAATGAACGAGGATATAATTTAACTGTAATGGAGAGCCTGTTCTGGTAGCAATTTCCCTGCACACCCATTTTTCCCTGTCCTTTTGCAATCTACTTATGCCCAATATTTACTTCATCGTTAAAGTCTTTTAGCGTTTTTGGTAAATTATTCATCATTTCTTTTGGTAATTTATCCCAATCCCTGATCCTCTTACCTACGAAAGAAAATCTTTCAACATCCTTTTGCGTGAAATCGAGTGTCAATTTATGGTCATGGGCATCCTTTCCCTTCCATGTACTACTCCTAGTTCTTCTACTATTTCTTTCCACGCCTCACCATCAATATACGCCTTTTACACTCCCATTACTCTCTTCACCCTACTCCTGTCTTACAATGAATATAATACCAGCTCCTTTATCATATCACTGTTTGTGTTCTGTGGTGATTTCCGGAGACAAATCTACCAGCCCTTCTTTGCACACATTCCAAATCCTGTATTTGATACCCAAGATGTGGGTCCCATACTTCACCATAATATTCAAGCAATGATCTGACCAACGTTTTATAACCCAATTCCCTAACTTCCCTGGTATATCCCCTCATCTCTCTCCCCAACGAGTGAAGGATTTTGAAACATTTTCTTCCTTACTTACCAATGTGACCTGCCCAATTGAGTTTGTTATCGAATGTTATGCCAAGGTATTTACAATCCCCACCTGATAATCAATATCGATATTTAGTTTTTTATCACTGTAATTAATAAATGTAGGGTTGTTAGATACCCCATCGGGCGCCTCCCCAGGTGGCAGATACGGGAAAGCCTCCCAGATATGGGTGGTACTGGGGAAATGAAATACCCAGGGCAGACCAAATACTAACATAAACCCACTTGTGTCTGTTCTGGCATCCAGCGGCTAGTGGTCAACGCCTGTCCACCTAGTAGTTGCGGCGGAATATAAGTTCCAGGAACTGAAAATCCCTGGTCCTACACTCACCCAGTGAAATCTGGGTAAACAAGCAAAACATGATTGGTGTGAGTAATTACAAAATTACCCCAGGTGGTCGATCCACCCACAGGAAGGTTCCTGTGGCAACCAAGCATTCGCATTCTGGGGAGCTTGGGCTAACACCTAAGAGAAAGTCAGAGTTCGCTGGAAACCTTCCACACAATTACATTGGGACCATCAACGTACAAACATTGATTCAGGCAGGAAAATTACATAACTTGACTACTGAACTTGATAAACAGAAAATCATATTACTTGCAGTGCAGGAAACACGGATGACTGATGACAATACAGTGGATTATGGAAACTACAGGATCTTCAAGAGCAAGACCAACCGACGAGTAGGAAGAAACACAGTGATGTTAGGAATGGCATTCATTGTACACAAGAAACTACTGCTCTCAGTGCCTGATGTCAATCCAATTAATGACAGACTGATGACATTGCGACTCAAGCACAAAAATAAACAGTACTCTTTCATCAACGCACACGCACCTACAAATGGGGACAACAGGAAGAAACCGGACGAAACGGAAAAATTCTGCGAAAAATTGGAAACCACCATGATGAAACATCCAAAACTGATACAAAAATCCTACTAGGGGATTTCAGTGCACAAATTGGAAAAGAGAAGAAATACAGGAAAACAGTAGGAAAATTCCCAGCACACAAATTTACCAATAAAAATGGAGTGAGACTGATTGAATTATGCCAACGAAATAACCTAAAACTTATGTCAACATCATTAATGAAGAAACCCCCCCCCCAAAAAAAAACCCCCAGAAAACATGGATGTCCCCAATACAAGCGATAGGTGAATATCAGTTAGACCATGTGGCAATCTAATATAATGAACAAAAAGAAATACAAGACATTCAGGTGAGACGACGGGCAAACATAGATTTAGATCACTACTTAACAAGAATCAAAATTAAGTTTACACCTAGGAGAATTCACAGGAAGATCCCAACCGTACAGAAAATCGATGTGAAATAAATTAAAACGTCAAAATTAAGAGAAGATTGGGATAAATAACAAAGTAGAAACTGGGCAGACTTTAAAAACAAAATTACCCAGAAAGCAAGAGAGCCAATCCCACTTAAAAAGAAAAGGAAACATCCGTGGTGGAACATAACATGCGATAATGCACTAGAAGATAGAAAAAAGGCATTTCTAAATTTTAATAGTAACAGAACAGAACTCATACACCAGGAGTTCCTTAGGATCACAAAACAAATAGCAAGAACAATAAGGAAAATCAAGAGAGAATACATTAACGAACAATTGAACTCCATAATTAATGACTTCAAGAATTATAACATGAGAGATTTCTACAAAACCTTTGCAAATCAAATCAGGAGGTACACACCACAAAATCTGTGTTTCAGGAAAGACAATGGGAAATTGGCACTAACAAACAAAGAAAATTGTGCAGAATTAGCAAAATACTTTTCAAAATTACTAAAATGCGCACAACCAACAAACAGATATTTAACAGAAGAAAGCGGGAACAGAACAAAAGAATCAGAACCCCCAACTCAAGAAGAAATTTACAGACACATTCACGAACTCAAAAATAACAAAACATCAGGAGAGGACGGGATAGTAGCAGAACTTCTGAAGAACGTAGGATCCAAAACTTTAAAAGAGATTACAGAAATAATATAAGAAATTTGGAGAAATGAAAAGATACCGGCAGACTGGAAATGTGCACTTATCCACCCACTTTTCAAAAAAGGAACTAGAACTGATGCGAATAACTATAGAGGGATTTCGCTACTATAAGTCACGTACAAGATATTATCCTCATGTCTACTCAAAAGAACTCAAGAACAACTGGAAAGAAAACATTAGTGACCTACAAGCAGGGTTCAGACCTGGAAGATCGTGTACAGAATAGATACACAATCTGAAAAGTGTACTGAAATTGAAGGCACTTAGAAATAGACCCATAGTGTGCATGTTCGTTAACTTTAAAAAAGTATATGACTCCATAGACAGGTAATCCTTATTTACTATCTTAAAAGAAAGGAATTTAGATGACAAAACCAGAAGATTGATAGAACAGACACTAACCGAAACCAAATCCAAAGTTAAAATTCATGGGTGAAATACCTGAACCATTCGAAATTAGAACAGAAGTAAGACAGGCAGATGGATTGTCACTGCTACTCTTCAACATTGTACTAAATGACAGAATGGGAAAAACAGCTGAAAGTAGAAAACTTGTGGACACCCATAAAAATCGTGACTAAAGGACTATTCATATCATATCTGGCATTTGCTGACGACCTAGAAATCATCACAGACAAAGAAAAAGTGGCTGCCAGGCAAATAGAAATCCTCAAGGAATGCGCAGAAAAAACGTGATTACAAATTTCATTTAAAAAAACAGAATTCATATGAAACAAAATAGAAACGCAAAAACTAAGGACAAAATATGGTGAAATCAACAGGGTAAAAACAGTTTAAATATCTAGGCAAAAACATAGAACTAACAGGACTAGAAGTTTGCTGCTGCTGCTACTGTTGTTGTTGTAGCTTTACGGCGCGTCGACATCGGGGTCTTTAGCGCACTGGACTAGAAGGGAAAGCATAGGAAGCAAAAGTACAGAAGATGAAGAAAGCAATGGCATTAGTACAAAATATTTTCAACAAACAATGTATTTCAGATAAAACCAAGATAAGATATTATAACAGGGTAATTAAGACAGCAATTACATACGCAACTGAAACATTAGCAATGAACACAAAAAATCAACATAACAAATCAAGAAAGAAGAAAGAAAAATTATCAGAAAAATCCTGGGACCCAGAGTGAATGAAGATGGACAGTACAGACTTCAAACTACAAAATCTACAGAGAAAATATCAAACATAGAATCAGACATGAAGAAAAAAAGGCTGAAATTTTATGGACATCAGATTAGACTTCCGAAGGAAAGAATCTCAAGAAAAATTTTAGAATACATACAAACAGTAAAAATAACCACCACATGGATGAAGGAGGTGGAGAAATACCTGAAGCCTGCAGGTATTGCTAAGGGAGACGTCACAGACGAGAGATTTTTAATAAGAAGGTGAACTCATGGGAAGTTATTTCAGAGACGATAAAGGGAAAATCAAAACGCATCTGGAGTGTCGAGGAAAAGAAAACCGTCAGTGAAAGAATAAAAAAATTTTGGTCCGACAAGAAGAACATCCCAAAGAGGAACTTCAGTCAGGATTGCTTATCGTTCTCCATTATGGGGACATACTAAAATAATAATGATAATAATAAGTTGGCTTTTTTTCCCCTTTATCTTCATTCCAACTTTTCCTACATAGCTAGATATCCTGTCCAGATTACACTGCATCTAATTCAACCGTTTTGATCCTGTTATATAGCATTATGTCATATGCAAACAACCTAACAAAACAATCACTGATTAGAACGACAAATAGCAGTGGTTCAAATATGCTACACTATGGCATTCCCATCTCCTTTGATACCGGTACTGCATTTCCTACCCTATCCTTTTGCTTTGTTCCTTTTAAGGATTCTACTACCCAGTAAATCACTTTTTCATCCTCTTCAATAGTTTTTATCTGATTTATGGCTCACTATGTCAAAAGTCATTGAAAAATCTATCTATTTGGACTCTCTTGTCCATTTTATCTTAAATATCTTGCATACAGTCTACTGTGATTCACGTGAATATCCTTGCCTAAAGCCTAGTTGTCGAGTTGAAAACCATTTACATTCTTTGCAGACTTTTCTAATGTGGTTGTATGATAATCTTTCCACTAATTTGCCTAGCACCATTATCGAATCCAGGGGAGGGGGCTAAGGTGCTCAAGCCCCCGCCCCCAGAATCATATAGGTCCACCCCCGACATCATAATTGTCGAGATTTTTTTTTTTTTTTTTTGACTCTACTGTTCTCTTAAGGGCGGCAATTTGAAATAAAATGTTGACATGAGATTTCTGTCGTAAACCCCCCCTCCCCCTACCTCAGCTCACATTACCCCCCACCTCAAACCAAAATCCTGGATCCACCACTGATGTCAAACTGATTGGTAATTTTTGACATTATTTGCCACTACTCCATTCTGAACCGGTACTACTATCGCACTTTTCCAGTCCTCTAGAGAGCATCAAGTATACAGAATTTAAATAACGTTTCAAGATAAATTACATTGTCACATCCTGCCAACTTTCAGACTAATGTAATAATATTATTTACGCTTTTTTTTTTTAGTTCCTTCATGGTATCCTCAGGATGAATTTCAAATTTCTTAGTCTGCTCATTTCTGATTGTGTGGATTAGCTCGTTCTCCGATTTACACCCTCCATTCCTGAATCATAATCCATAACGGTCTCACTAAATAATTTACTTAAAATCTCTGCCTTTTTGAAATCCTCAATAACTTCTTCACCATCCTTATCTATAACTGTCTGAACACCTTCCCTTCTCCTCAGTATTCTAACACAGCTAAAAATTTTTTTTTAGATGCATCCATCGGTGGCCCCCTGCACCAATAATATTCTTCATAAATCCATCTTCTTTGCTGTTACTGTTTCGTTGTTTACTTGATTCAAGTAATCTCTACTGCCTTGCTATCTCTGTTGTGTTCTCGCCAACTTCTTTAATTTCTTCATCTCTCTTTTCTAAACTTCTCTTTATTTTCTGTTTTGGAATAAATTTTTCTTCATCATTCTTTATTATCTCCTTGAACTCTGCCCACTTCATCTTCACTGTATATATGCCATCCTTCCATTTGCTGAAACTTTCCCTGAAATATCTCTTCAATTTTGAAATCTGTGTCTTTCTATAATTGAACCTGTTTCCCCCATCAGTTTTGGCCACTTATATCTTTAGTTACTTAACATACCACAAGGTTATTATCGGTATTTTTTTTTAAGGAAATGTCCAACATGTTATGTCCCCTTGTGTTTGGTTGTACCACTTGTTTAAAGCCTCCTTCCATTACTAAGGTATTTGAAAATCAGTGTTCCCTTGTTTTATTATTCTTATTTCCTACCAGCTGACACCTGGTAAGTTTAAATCCCTATCAATAATGACCATTCTACTCTCACCTCTGAACCTTGTGCATGAATTTAGTTTCTCCCAAAGAGCCTTATCTTTATCAATCATTCTTCCACTGCAGCAAGCAGAAAATACTGTGATTTTTCTTTTATTAACCCCAGAAATTTACCCCAAGATACTAATGGTCGTGATGTTGCCTAGTACTGCTGCCTTTAACCAAGACTATGGGCCTATAATCACTTGTGGTTAATGTAGTTCATGTGTAGAAGTTTTCAAATTCTATTACTTTGTTTATTATACCCCTACAGTTCATCAGCAACAATCTTATTACTGGTTTTGTGATATTTTCACCATTAACTTTTGCATTCCCAGTCCTATCCTCATTAGTTATCTTTTCTGCAGCTTCATCTATGCATTTTTGATTGTTTCCGACATGGATTTACCAACAGTATCCCAACGAACATTTATCTCCTCGCCAGCAGCCCCTAACCTAAAAACAACACAGTCGTGAAGCCATCATCATCGTCAGTGGGCTTTAGCTAACAACTCAGGAAGTGCCCTCCTTTGCCCTTTCTATTTAGGTGAAAGCCCCAAGCAGAGATTTTTGGGACTACATACTCGTGAAAGCTATTAAGATCGGAGCAGCTGATCACTTAATGAACAGGGGAGCCGGATACCAGTTTAGTGTGACCTAGGACCCGGCGGTCAATATTGTAAGTGGGAAAGTCAAATGATATGCCTGAGTAACTTGCGATAACCTTTATTCTTGCTTGTAGATCTTCTCTCTTGATTTCTAGACACCTAGCTGTGGACTACTTATATCTTTCAATAAGAAGTAATTTCTATTACTGCTAATATTTGCGTCATGAACAAGGTGGTTCAATATGGGTTGAAGATAAATGCAATAAAGTCAGCTCATTAGGTACAAATATAAAAAAGGGTTGATTATAAGATGGGGAAAGAATTGTGTGTTGACATAAAATTTGATAACAAACTTAACTGGGAAGGACACGTTGGAGAGGTAGTAGGAAAAGGTTTCAAAGGTTGGAGAGAGTGATTAGGGGATGTACCAGAGAAGAAAGGGAATTGAGTTACAAAATGTTGGACAGACTTTCCTTGAATATGGTGATGTAGTATGTGACCCACATTTTGGGTATGAATTAGAGCAATTGCATGGGCTGCTAGATTCGTCTCTGGAAATTACCATGGAACACAATCAGTAACTGAAAGATAAGAAGCTGGAATGGGTTTCACTAGAAGACAGGAGGAGAGTGAAGAGAGTTGGGGGAATGTACCAGGCGTATACTAATGATGAGGCGTGGAAAGATATTGCTGGAAGAATTAGGAGTGGTGCTTGGAAGGGAATGTTGATCATGACACAAGCTGGCACTCTATTTCAAGCACAAGGGCAAGATTTTCGTTCTAAATTAAGGGTGTCAGGGATTGGAATGTTTCCAAGACAAATGTTGAATAAATTACCAAAAACGCTGAAAGAATTTAAAATTAAAATTTGTAGAGCGCGAATGGAACGGGTAGAGGTTAGGGGAAGTGTAGGAGCGTAGGGAGGTTGGCATCGTAACGTTCTTTCAATCGCCATTAAATTAAGACTCTGTTTATTCTCCAAGAGCATAAGATTGGTAGGATAGGGTTTTACAAATGAAAGTATACACGAGAAAATGTGAATTCCCGCAAAATGATAGTTTACATGAGAGGCCCTGATTTATCCAAGTGATAATTCAGATATGAGACAAAGTGGTTAATAGGGCCGCATTTAGGCTCCGTGGCCTCCTAGGCACAGACAATACTCCTAGGCTATACAAGTGGTGCGGGTCCCCCTGGCTGCCTCTGGCTATGGATGCTTAAATTTCGAAATTCGGCCCCAAAAAAATTTTTTTTTAGCTCTACTACTGGCCCAGGCGGGGGATCAAGGGTTGTGGTGCGAGCCCCCCTTTGTGGTGCTGGTTCCTAGGCTACAGCCTATGCTTAAATGCAGCCCTGGTGATTAAAGTTATAAATTAGTCGATCGCCGATGCATAATGAGGCAGCTGATTCAATTCCCAGTAAAACTATACTAAAGGTGTGTGCTCAGCGCTTTTCAAGGTGCCCATGGATTTATGTTGAAATAAAACTTTTAACAAACAGAACCGGCTATCTTGCTCGCCTGTATGGCGTTTTATTTGCATGATCGATTCGTCTTTAATACAGGCAAGACCAGATCAGAACAAGAGTTAGCGGAACTGAATGTGGAATAAAACGAGCGTCTGTGGGTACCGTCGATGCCATGCACAAATCTCCCCAATACCCGGCACGCGGAAGTGACATCAAAATGACGTGTATATGACAATTACATGCGCGAAACGACAAAGATTTCTGTGGCTTTTGTAATTTCGTCAAAGAGATAGATGATCTTCTAACAAATTAAAAGTCTCGGGATATTCGTATTCTAATTCTAATAAAATCCGAAATTTACGCTCGCCATATCAAGTGATTTATCTCGTTCTAATTAAGCTCGAATATCTTTCAATTCAAACTCAATCTCGTTGGTTGAAGAATCTGTCATTTGAATGAATGAAAAACTGCTTCCATCCAAGGTAAACATGACAGTTAAGTTGTCTCGGGCCTTCGAGTCACGTATTCTAACGATGAACCTAGTTCTATATAGAACAAATGTGTTGCAAACTTACTGGTTACATGTTGATCGTGAGTTTCTGTGTACCGCTCTCTGATGGCGATTAAGGCTTGACTTGCTAGCAACTACTTTACCACACTTCTCTCTCACAAGCACTTCCCCTCTACTTTCAGTCTGAACTTAATGGATGTCACGACAGTGTCTTAACAAATTTTAATTTGAGGTATATACCTTGTCACAGTATGTGCAGATATGCATACTTTCTTCCATCTTTCGTGCTGTGCCGGGGTAGTGGTGAGATTTGCGCACGCCATCGAGTAAAGAGCATCTGTGGGTACACTCGATGCAGTATACACGTATCGTCATTCCGATGTCACTTCCACGTGCCGGGCATGTGGAGACATTTGTGCACGGCATTGAGTGTACCCACAGACGCTCGTGGGGTAAATCGAATATGTTAAACAGTACACCGGAAACGTGTCTCCAAGGTCAGACATTTTTCCTCTTACAATTTATATCAAACAACTATCATGTCAGCTTGGCGTTGACTTCAGTTATTGGTAGTTGTAAATGAAGGCAGAGATAGTGTCCCTTGAAATGTTCGAGGAAAGTGACATTTTCATGCAGCTGGGAGGATGGAGAATATTTTAACTACTGATGCGACTGGAGCTGCCACATGTCTATCTCTTCGATGACCTTCAGACGATTTTGTTTTAAAACCATTTTGTTAGGCGAGGTCGACAAAGGTGTGATGTCCTGAGAGACCTATGGGCAGGTATGCGGGGCGGAAAGCCAGGGAATGTCGTGTGCTGTTTTTGCGAGACCACTGAAGGCTACCTCGTGGGGTGAGGAGTGTCGTGTTGTAGCCTGGACGGGAAGATGCCAAGAAAAAAATGTGGTGTGTGGACCCACGCAGGAGAGTGGCAGCATATGTGACCAAACCGTGAGGTAATCTCCATTATGTTTTATTTTGTTTATTCCGAGGGCGGTCACCAATCGGTGAGTTGCTGAGCGTCTTTGGCTCCAATTGGCTGAAGAGGTGGAAGATATACTGGTGTGAATAAGCGACGCGGTGAGAAGGGATTACGATTGACGGCTTCGGGGAAGAAGACCGAGGGTGAACGAGGACTAGCTGCTGCCGTCGCCGCACGCAGCCCACCTCCGTCAGCACGCCGTCCTGGGTAATTAGCCGCCAAGAAAGAAAGAGACACTTGCAATCCCGTTCAGCCCAGTAAACCTCCCGAGATGACTCTCATGCTGAAATTTAAATCCCCAAAATGTTGTTATCTGTGCCTTAATATTCACTGACCATTTTATGATTAAAGGAAACTTAAATGTTTTATTGTGAATTCCGTTTTAATCACCCTACATCCCTAAGTCATTGAATTAATTAGAGCTTGTAGTGTGGAATTTGTGATTAACCTTTTTTTTTTCTTTTTTCTTTCGACAGGCGCTTTCCTTTAAGATAGGAAACTCTGTCGAAAACCTGGCGCCCACCCTGACTACCTTCAGATCACAGTAATGTCTGTATAAAATATGTTTATTAATGGATAGAAGGCAGACATTACAAAGGTTTTGCCATATATTGACAACTTTTTAAGTTCTTTTGAAATGAATTACACTTTACTAGCTGGTGTCCATGATTTGGTTCATGTTTGTCAAGAATTTTGAAGTCTTTTTTTTTTTTACAATGTTGTCACTGAGCAAAGGTTACCAAGAAATATAGAATTTCTCATCAGAGAACCCTGTAAATGGTTCTCACATTCACCTACATGTTGTGATGAGTTCGGAGAAATATTTGAGGCTATAAATTGTGGTGTAAAACCGTTGAAAATACTGAAGTCTTGTTGGCTGTCTATAGAAGAAACAGTGACCAGGATTTTGTAACAATTAGAAGAATTAAAATAGCATTTTCTAATGAATAGAGATAATTCCTATACAGCAGATTGACTTCATTCTATGTACGCCAATGAGACTAATCGCCTTTATGTGTGCCTGTTAGGGAGTATCATGAATGCTGCACAAATTGGAAGGAACAGCTTTGAATGTGAAGACTTAAACCCGGTTGCCCTATTGAACACCTTGATGATGTTGTTTCGCTCATTTGTAATAGGGCCTTCAGTGGCAACAACTGACAAAAATTATGTGTCCAATAAAATAGAAGACCACTTGAATACAGTACCCTATTTAGGATATCTTTTTGAATTTCGATGCAAAAGACCTCATTACGCACCGATTTCATAAATACAATTAAAAATGCTGTATTGACTTTAGTATCAAAGTAGCGAAAGAGATTCAGCAAAGACTCCCTTCCAACTACATTATTTAGAGAAAATGTGTCTTCTGGGTGTGGATAATACTTTTTGCCAGAGCAAAGACAGCAAAATAGTAGATCTTACATCAGAACTTGGATTTGATGACGAAAAAATTGACAAACTCTTACTACAGCACTGGCATGTTATAAATTATGTTCAATGGAATGATACAAGGTCATTGAATTCTGGGCTGAAGTTTAAAAATGCAAGAATGCTGCTTGAGTAAATACCTTTCTGTAGTTATCTGATTTAGCCATATCCGCTTTATCACTTTCTCACTCGAATGCCGCAATTGAAAGGATTTTCAGTACAATGAACATTGTTTAAAACATATTGAGAAATAGGATGGTTCTAAATACTCTTTTTTTTATTTTTTATAAGGTATCAGTTGAAAATAGTAAAAAAAAACTGCTACAGTTATGAGCTTCTGGCTGATGAGATTGCTGCAATTGGTAAAGATGCTAAATACTCTTTTAAGTTTAAGACTGACGATTCATCTCATCCTTCCTCATGTTAAAGTTCTGTAGCTCCTATGATAGACCAAGATGACGAAGAAGAAATACCAATTGAAGAATTTCATGTTGATTTTTAATGTTTTGTTGAATTTAATGAAAATATTAATTATTAAAATATTTTTATATTACTTACCTCACCATTTTCCTTTATTTTATTGAGCAGTTTCTAGCGAATATTTTAGTTCTAAATATCCCTTTATCTAGTGAGTTTTGAGACCAGGTCTAGCATTTTGTTTTGATAAGGTGGAAACACTGTTTTTTTAATATACTTTTGTGTAGAATCTTAAATATTTCCAGAGTAAAAAGTAGCCTGCATTACTTCTTGCCAATCATCAAAATTGGTTCACACATCAAATATGTTTCAAATAATATAAATATATTTGTTAGTAGCTGAAAAACTTTGTATTATAGTACATTCAAGAACATTCTAGATGATTCCCCAAATTTTTAGAACACTTTGGTCAAAATATGAAAATGCCCCAGGTAGACCACTTTCAACCACCATATCTCCCACACTCCAACAGTTGCCGACATGCAACCATCATAGAGCACAGTAGGAGACTCGATGCCACTACTGCATACAGGGTTCCCACTCTTTCATCAAAAGAAAAAATTTTAAGGCTATATTTAACGTATATTAAAATGTTATGAAAAAGCTAATATGCAACTTACAGCAAAGAAATTAAAATATGCATGTTAAGATTATGATGAAATAAGCTTTAATCGAGTTTATAAATTAATAAATAATAAATTTCTAATAAATTTACCTTTGTTTACACACAATTCAGTGAATATTGAAACTTTTTCCATTTTCATATATTAAAAATAAAATTAAAAAACTACTATACCCCAAAAAACGGGCACTTGGGCAAAAAAGAAACATTACCACCTTAGTAATAAGAATTACTAACATATAAATATATATTTTAACTTAATTTGTTTTTATACATTATAGTACATTAGCAGTTACATCAGAGAAAGACTGCCAAATTGTCAGCTCAATTACTTATTAGATTTCAGGTATAATGTTGAATAACGAAGACTCACCCCCGCCCCCTTTTTTTAAAGCTACATGTAAAAGACCCGTTAAAGATGAAACATTTTCCATACGTTTAAGAAATAGGTTAGATACAACTTTTTCAACATCTTTCGAGTTACAGTAGTAGTTCCTACTGGGCATATTTGATCAAATATTTTCTTATATGAGTAAAGTTTACTTACCAGATGAGCTATAACATATTATAAGGGTAAACATAAAACATACTAGTAAGAGTTATTAATATGTATGCAGGTTAAATAAAACAATATACACTATTTTAAATGATATTTTTTTTAATTTTCACATTGTTTAAAAACAAAGGTCAATTCTCTTTTAAATCTTTCAATAGGGCCTTAATTTTACTGTAAACATCCTCAAATTCAGCTTTTTTAACTTTAGCAGTTCGTCGAAAACTATTGCACTGTGTGATGTACTTAACATCCCCTATAACCTCAGCTTTATCTTCAAGATCTTTAATTGCAGTTTCTAGATCTGCCTTTTTACACTTCTAATCTTCCAAATCATCTAAAATATATTTGCGTTTCACTCCCTGAATCCCTGTATTCTTTGCATTTTTCTTTTTTCTCTTCCAGGTACACAATATACTTCTGACGAGCCATAGCTGCATATATCCTTAACTTCTTAGTTACTAACAATTTATTTTTGCTGTTTTGAAATGTTGACTGACTAATCTTTGAGCCACTAAAGACTCTTCTTTTAAATTTTCAACTTCCAATTGCTTGTTCACAGAGAACCCTCGTTCAACATCTGCTTGTCCATGCGATAACAGCAACAATATTTTTACTACTTTGTGTACTCTGTTATAATCTTCTTTGCCTAGATACTTCTCTAAAAAAATATCTAATCGTGAATGCTCATCATGTGGATTAAATGAGCTGAAGTGGTACGAAGCATTTGAGGCAACTTGTGATAAAAAAAAGTGATGCTGTATAAGAATTTCACCACAGTCCCCTTCTCCAATTAAATTTATTTTTGACAAGTGAATCAGAAGATATTTCATCTTTTCATAAAAGTTGCTACTATTTAGTGCCATCTGTCTAGGATCAAGGCAAGTCATACTACTGACAACTCTATAATTTATAGGAGATTTGTCCAGTATGTGCTTAATGATCGTAAAAATGAATTCTTTGATCTCCATTTTCATCTCGAAAACTTCTTTTTAACCATAATATATTAAATGTACACTTTCCCATCATAAAT
Source organism: Vandiemenella viatica (assembly GCA_031002005.1). Classification (NCBI taxonomy): domain Eukaryota; kingdom Metazoa; phylum Arthropoda; class Insecta; order Orthoptera; family Morabidae; genus Vandiemenella; species Vandiemenella viatica. The sequence continues at coordinate 250,621,183 of CM061919.1, forward strand.
CATACAAAAAAAATAGTGAACGTAAATTAAGCTGTAATATACAATAAAACAAATATACATAAGAAATTGCCAAGAAATGTAAGACGCAGGCATGTACGAAGCAGAACTACATAAGAGAGGTTCTGTGCAAAGACTCTACTACTTGCTTGAAATATAAGCACTTTGACTCACACTTGGTCAAGGTCGAGCCAGAGAGAAATCTGCCGTTCGGCATGTCGCCGGGATAGTGAAATTTATTACGCCATATCACGGTATTAAAAAAAAAAAAAAAAAATCAGGCTTTTTCAAAGATTTTAAGGATTTTGAGCAAATTTTAGGGCCTTTCAAGGGCCCTTAAAAATCAAAATGAAAATTGAGGCCCTTTTTAAGGCCCATGGGAACCCTGGGCACACAGACACCAGTAGTCTTTGATAGGTTTTTTTTAACTGCTTAACGTCTCTTAACAGTGAGGTCTTAAGGAATGGGAAGGAATTTGGCCATGGCCTTATGAAGGAAGCATCGTGGCATTCACCTGGAGTGATTTGTCTTTGACAGGTAGTTGTGGTTGCAACATACAAAGAGCCCATTCCCATTTACGCTGCTCAGGGCAGTAGTGGAGCTTAAAAAAAATATATATATAAATTGCGTTCACCGATTTGACTACCCACCCCTAGATTCGGTATTCCTGGGAAGCCCCATCTGATGACTTTTCCACAGGCCTCAATGGTATAGTTATGTCACTGGTCACAGGCTTACATCTAGTGATGTTAAAATGATATGGAAACAAAGTATGGGTTACTTCATTATTAAAACATAAAATGAGCAAAACAAGAACTGATAAATAAAAATAATTTAACTATAAAATATTTAATAACACAGTCATCATAGAATATAAAATTCATTAAATAATCTTTACACCTTGTTGATTCATTCTGTTGTTCAGAAGAACCTTTTCTTGCCTTTTCTTCTCTTCCTTGAAAGCCAAAGCATTAGCTTTCCTTTCAATACGTCTTTCCTATAGGAAACAGAACAAAATATAAACATTCAAAATAAATTCAGATAGTATTATGACAAAATCATAGCACAAATATAATGTTCATGAAAACTTTTGAAGGCAAGTTCGTAGTAATTTTTCGTTGTTGAATGTAGCTACGCATTGCCTTCACTTAAGATCAAAGGTTAGATCAATAAAGTAATAAATTCAGGGAAATCAGATTTAGAATTAATTAATACAAGTATTATTTCTTACCATTATTGCCTGGGAATCATTCAGACAAAGTGAAACTTAGCTTGGGTGATATATCATCTGCCACACTTAAATGTTGATCACAGGATATAAACTTAAAGTTACAAACCATGAATGTCAGGTTATGACATACAAATGATTTGGTCTAGAAATTAATTGTACACAGTACACCAACGCTAACATAACAATTGTCATATTATTGCCAAAAACAAATGGCTATCTCAGAGACACACATTGTAAGCCGGTTATTGTTAGGACGCTAATGATCTTGCTGTCGACGCGCCTTAAAGCCACAACAACAACTGTTTCAGAGGCATGTAAGTAGTGTATCATGACTAACACAGTGATTTGCTTGTGGATGCAAACAAACAAAGAGAAATGACCTGATAACGCAAAGTGACAGCCAAGACCACACATAGCAGTTCAATGTCGAGGACTGTAAAAGGTATGACATTTTCTGCTCAACAATTTGACATCTGCTGAACAGGACTCATTGCATGCCATTCCTTGTCTTAGATCATCAAAAGTTTAAAACATACTAATGATGGCAGAGAAGAGCATGCTGTTGACTATTGGAAATTCAGAGAACGTTTAATTTCAGGTACATATTTGTATAAAGGTACTTGAAATTAAGTGGAAATATTTTTTTCATATTTTTATTGGAACTCAGAGTACTAATTAAAAAATCTAGACAAATTTATACCACCAGGAACTTTATGCATCACAGGAAGTATAGAAACAGCAGTTAGAAACAATTTTATTCATGTATGAAGAGCTCACCTCATGATGTTTAACAAAACAATCTTTTTCCTCATTCACAAACAAGAAGACACACAATAGGAATATTTGGAACAACGGTTAGAACCTTCCTTGGTTTTCAACAAATGAAGGCCATTGTAAACCTCTGCTTCCCAATCATACATTTCTTACTGTGGAATAGTCTGCCTTGTATCATTTGAATGCACCATGACATGAGTCAATTTATATAGATTTACTTTTCTTTTTGATAATATCTATCAGCCCTGTGCAACTGATTTTCTGAATTCTGTTACAGACTTTTTGTTTTCTTTTCAAGTATTTGGACGTTTATGATATAGTTCATTGACAAATGGAAAGATATTGGGAGAATTAAGAGATGTTAATGCAAGAGGAAAGATGACCATGACCACAAGATGGCACTTGATTTTAGGCATAAAGGTGTGGAAAAATTTTCTGTCATAGGTAAGGAAACCAAGGGCAAGAAAATTACCAAGGTAATTGATGAATAACTTGTTGAAAATGCTGATGGAGTTTAAAATTCATCAAGGGCAAAAATAGGTGGGTACAAGAAAGCAGAAAACTGGAAGTGTAAGAAAACTGCAACTGGAATGTGCGCTCCATCATAATTAAATTAAATGTGATATCCACAACTCCACAAAACAAACTCAGCTTATCAACAATATTGACCACATCCATGAATTGAATATATCATATTCCTATACAGCACTCGGGTATGAAACTGTTGATTTGAACCATCTTGGGGTGCAACACAGGTTTCATCACTTCCATGAAAATTCAGTGTTAAATGTATGACTTTTTTTATGCTTCCAACATTTGAAAACCTATGGTCACATTTACGTCAGCCACTCTAGTATTTACAGATTAGTTTGGTGAGCATGTCTCCTTATCATGCTTTCTGACATTCACAATTTGGCTCTATAAGTATTCTTCTCTTCTTTTTTTCTTTTTTTTTAATGCTTATGAACTGGTGGATTGATATTGGATATTTCTTATATGATGAGATGTTTATTTCAGGACTGGAAATTGTAGGTCAAGCTTCGATACTGACTGTTCTCCTTCATCATGTAATGGAACTCATTGATACAAAAAGGCAATAACTTGATATAAATATTTATTTCATTCAATAAAGTTTAATAAAAGATTAAAACTTCCATGGAAAATAGGTGATAAACGTGCTTTGAATTCCCATTACAGTTCGCTGGTCATTCTTAGAAAACAGATGAATTCGAAACTTCATTGAGAGTAGACGTCGCTTTGTGATATGATAAAATTGCCAGTACCAAAACCTGCAATCTTTAGGAAACGAAGTCACAACCCATATAGAATGTATAATGGATGTTGGTTTCAATTATCATTTCGATTAAATGGAATTATTTTAAACTGAGGCTTCCTTCATTTAAAAAGTATGTAACTGGCTTTTCTTTTTTACTTATTTTCTTATGCCTCGTCGATGGCTAAGGTCATTAGAGGCAGGATGGGACTGGGGACAAGGAATGGGAAGGAATTCGGCCATGGCGTTTTTGAAGGAAGCATCCCGGAAAACTATGGAAAACCCAAATCTGGATGCCCGGACAGGGATTCGAACCCACATCCTTCCGAATGCAAGGCCAGAATGTTAACCGTTCACCCACCACGCTCGGTCAGGTAAAGTGGACAGCTGTTGTGGTTTAATAACATCAATGATGGCCGGCAAAGTCGTATTTTGCGTTGCTGTGCAGGACGTCACAGGATAAAAGGAAACAAAAAGGGAAGCAAACTTTAATCCTTTTATTTGTTTAAATACAAGAAAAAATTTGTAATTCGATAATTTAATATTCATGAATTTAAATATTTTTCATTCTTTACCTGATGTGAACTTTACCGATTCTATCCACTGTGTTTTGAGTTATGAAGATTGATTTTATGTTGGTTATTTGAGCTGGACTTACCGTGGATAAGGAAAATGTGTTTCATCCTATCTGTCATACTGATGCTGCTGATAATTTTAATTTACCGAATATGTCCCCACCATCTGTATATACCACACTTGACTCTAATCTGCCAGTAATCTTGGAAAGACCACCTGTATCTGAACAATTTGAGGATGATTATTCTCCTGCAGTAGGTAGCCAACAGAAACCAGAAAATAAACAAACTCCATCAACTCCTTCTCTATTTACCCAGCCAGAACATACCTTTTCCCTACAAAGACAGACTGATCTAATTTTAGCAATGCAATCTAATTTTGATGAGATTAATAATAAATTAGATGTTCAATTCAATGAAACAAAGACTAACATTAAAAAGGATATTATGGAACATTCACGACAAACTGATTCCAAAATAGGTAAAATCCAAGGAAAGATAGAAGGTTATTAACACATTTTGGTGAACGTGTTACTAAAGTTGAAACGACCTTAGAAAAACATACTATAAAATGCCAGGAAAGTCGAGAAAATGTTGAACATAACATTATGATATAAATCTTTTTTTTTTTTTTTTACTGCTTTACGTCTTTCAACAGCGTGGTCTTTAGAGACAGGAAAGGATGGGGGCAAGGAATGGGAAGGAATTCGGCCATGGCCTTTTTAAGGAAGCATCGCGGCATTTGCCTGGAGTGATTTGGGAAACCATGGAAAACCCAAATCTGGATTCCTGGACGGGGATTCGAACCGCCGTCCTCCCGAATGCGAGGCCAGAATGCTATCCGTTACACCACCATGCTCGGTATGATATAAATCAACTTTGGGATACATTTAAGAATGAATTTACTCAGCAAGGAAACAGAGTCAACAAAGTAGAATAGAACAGCTTAAGGTTAAAGAGGGCACAGAATTATTAAATGATACATTCAGTAGTCACAAACAGATATAGATTTGTTACATGAACGTGGGCATAAATGGAAAAACGTGTTGAACAGTTAGAGTGTGTCCACACTCGAACAGAGATCACTACATTGAAAATTATTAATGATGTGCAAATTGGCTTGTTTCCACTAAGAATAAATCGGGCGTATAGTAGTTTTTAATGATTAATCATGCTAAGGAGATAACAAAAAACAACCTTATTTATTATAAAAGATAAAGATTATAATTATTTATAGAAAATAAAATCGACAAAATCAGCCATAGTGACACGTGACCGCGAACGCCAATGAGAAAGCATTACGTCATAGCGTCCCTTGCGCCACAGAAGTGGTTGACATTTACATGTAATAGAACACCTTGCGTAGTAAATTTTTCGTTTGTAGCAACTTCTGTGTTGCTAATTTAGTTATTGTTAATTATTTGGCGAAAGAGAAGTCTAATTCATTATGGAACAAGGTTTTAGCAAAGCAACCAGTTGTAATTTGCCCAAAATTGACGCCGTAGCCGTTGGAAGATTTTTCGCCTCAAACATAGACTTCTGCTCGTCGGAATTCCGCAATGTAAAAACTTCCACGTAAATATATACAAGTGTCAAATATGTATTATAAGCTGAAATCAGTTTCGTAAACAATAATCTATTGCTTAGACGTACGTTTATAAGTTAATTGATATGGTTTTGATGTTACTTTTGTGAAGTATAAGCAACTTAGGGAGTTCTATAATTACCGTGACGTCGCAATCTGATAACGAATTCTTGTAGAATTCGACGAAACAAATCGTAAATAAAGAATAATGTTTTTTGATATCTTGCTTCGTTTTCGAGATATAGCACGTTAAAAATGAGTTATAGTTCTTTGTTCGGTACTATTATTTCTGTGCCGTGTCTTAACTTTTCAGCTGCATCACGCCTAAGATATGTTTCTTTTTTTTTTTATATAAACCTTTTCTAGAAAAATATATCCTCAAAAACAGGTGTGGTAAATTTTAAAGGTATGGCACTGCCAGTTTCCAGACTGCTCTAACTTGGAGACCATCAGACGTGTTCAGAACGGATTTCGATCCCCTGAGTATACTCCATATGTTTCTGTTACAATTATTTCTTCTAAATGAGATCTATGTATCGAGAAATTAACGCGCAAACAATTGTAAATATGTGTTTAAATATTATAATTTTAACACATTTTTTAGTAGTTTCAGCGTGGCGTATCGGTAGTGTTCTTGCTTCCCATTTTGCGAACCCGGGTTCAAATCCCCATACTAGCAAATATTTTTATTTCTTTTTTTATATGCAGTAATCATTGAGCATTGATTTTATTTCATTTAAAATTCATTTACGAATTTTTATTATGCGAAATAACTATTAAAACATTATTAACAATAATATAATTACTTACAATAGATAAAATAACCAATTTTTATTACAATGCTACGACCATAAAAGAGATATTCTGTTAAAGTTCCATTTCCTTTGTAGAACATGAAATATACCTGTTTCATAAAAAAGGGGAAAAAAAATCAACAATAAAATAATGATTATATAAAAAAAAAGGTTGGGACTGTATATTCTGTAATATTTTGTTTTAAAAGTTATTTCACATAATAAAAATTCGTAAATGAAATAAAATCAATGCTTAATGATTTCTGCATATAAAAAAAGAAATAAAAATATTTTCCAGTATGGGGATTTGAACACGGGTTCGCAAAATGCTAAGCAAGCACGCTACCGATACGCCACGCTGAAACTGGATAACAATACGCTAAAATTATAAAATTTAAACAATATTCACAAATTTTTGCGCGTTAATATCTCATTACCTAGGACTCATTTTGAAGAAATTATTATAATACAGACATATGGAGTTATTACCCTTCAACATATACTCGGGGGATCGAAATCCGTTCGGAACAGGTCTGATGGTTCCCAAGTAAGCTTCATATCATCATCTTTCAGTTACGATATCTCGAGAACCAAGAGAGAAATAAAAAAACAATTATTCTTTATTTTCGAATTGTTTCGTCAAGCTGCTTAAGAATCTATCACCAGATTGTGGCGCCACTTAATGATGTTTATTCTATGAAAAATAGCACTAAAAGATTTTATCACATAAAACCAAAACAAACTCAACTCATACCTTATTCCATTATCATTACTTGAAAAGTAGTGGTTCTGCAAAATTCATCATTTTTGCTTTGGATTTAGAAATATATTATGCACAAACACTTAAATCAAAATGGTCTTCACAAAAATAGATACTTCTGTCTGCAGGTAAACTGTGAGCATCTTCCCTCCTTGCAAGTTTTAACCACTTTCTCCGTATTTTTTCATTGTTTGGAACATATATAAATAACTTATCTGGTGTTTTTTATTGTTGTGCTTCTACACTTCGGCACTACACAGTACTTATAAAACGAGGAACTCATGTTTAACTAAAGAAAATCTATACCTGCCATATACGTACACAACTGTTTACATTCATATCAGACGCTATGACGTCATCCAAGACGCCATGACAGTCTAGAGCGTTTTTGAGCTAAATTTAAATTCGCTTTTATAAATGCAAAATACATAATGTAAATGTTCGATTCTTTACAAAATAAGATGTTTTTTGAGTAAAATAGATAATAAGGTGAAGTATTAACCTATTTTTCAAATTTAGTCAACTACCCAATTCTAAATGAAAGAATCAAAGGGTTTGAGGGATCTATAGGTTATAATCAAAGCGAATCCAGCGGGTCACATCCCATTTCAGTAATTTTCCCTAAGAAAATTGAAGTTGAATTTTTTTCAGATCAGAAGGATACCCACCAAATAGATTTCATAAAAAGTTTTGAAGCCTTTGAAACCTTTGCTTCTTTTACTGATTAAAGAAAAATCAACATAGGGTATCAACATCTACAAGGTACTGCAAAAATGTGGAGAGATCGACCAGTACCTACTTACCGCATGTATGAAGAGTTTAAAACCATGTTTCAAAATTATTTCTGGTCTAGTGCTCAACAAACTAATGTAATATTAGATTTTTTTAATGGGAGCCGATGCAATCAGAATAAGGAGAAAGTACATGATTTCATCCATCAGTGTTGGCTTGGGATAAAGTACGTGGACCAAACCATTGAGGAAACAACTGCTATTAAAGGCATTATTAACAGACTTCCTTATCGGTTACAAGAAACCTTTTATAATCCCTACATAATCAATACAATAGATGACCTTCTGAGTTGCGAACAGTTTTGACGACAGAGAACAGCGAAAGAGGTAACTTTGGTCATGGAGGAGAGCCGAACCTACTAAACAATCCTGCTACTAGCGATGGTTATCAGCGTAGAGACTCAAGGAGTCCCCATCTCTCAACTGCACCCAATATAAATGAGATGACTAATCATAATCAAAGAAATGTCCAGTATTTTAAACATGGGAGAAATGGGTATTTCAAAGGGAGATAATTGTTTCTACAAAACTGAAAGTGAGAAGAGAGGAAATGAAACTGTACAAATGATACCTACAGATGAGGCTTTTAATAATCAGTCGGAAAACTAGGCATAGCTGAAACTGTGGTCCAAGTGGAGGCAGAACAGGAAATTGGACCATCTCCATATGTCATGTAAGTGAGATTATTTCAGATAGGGCAAGAGCTACTATTAGACTTGCTGAGCGTGGAGCAGAACAGAATGAAGAAGAAAAGAAATATTACTCAATAAACTACCACCTACTGAAGAAAAAAGTAAAGAAGAAAAAACAGACCTCAAGAAAACAATATCTGATGAAGACAGTAACAAAGAAAGGAAACCAACACAAAGAAGAAGAACGTCAAGAAGAAAAGAAATACTGCTTCAAGAAACAATTACTTGAAGAGAAAAAAAGTAAAGAAGAAAAAACATACTTCAAGGAACCACTACCTCAAAAAAAAAAAAAAAAGTGTAAGACCTCAAATGGTAAATTTTTTTATAGGAGCTGAAGATAAATAAGACAAGAAAGTATTAGCTAACCTGGGAATGGAATATTCAGAAATGAAAGAGGTAAACATTGATTCTGACAACTGAAAATGTAGTAATTATAAACAAAAAAGAAAGAAATACCAACTAGTGAAGTCTGTGACAACACAGTAGAGGATATTAATGTAGGAAATATGGATCATAGTAAATTAGGAAATTAAGAAAGAGAACTTTTACCAAGCAGTAAAAATTGAATGCTTTGGTATTGAAAAAAAAAAAAAAGATGGATTAAATGTGCCATAAAATGAAATAATGGGAATAATACTGTTAGCTCAAAGGAGCAAACTAATAATTCCTTGAATGTGAAAAGGAGAATGCCAAAGAAAGTAGTGATGAACAAGAAAATGACCCATGTTAGTTATTACTATATAATTTTCAGGTCCAGGTACCTCCTTTTCTAATAGATAAATACATTATACAGAAACTGATTTATTGTTAGTGAAATAGGTTTTGATAAACTAAAAAAAAAAGTTTATATTTTTGCTCTTCTATGTGTTTGAATAGATTAAATGCTGTCAGAATGTATACCTTGTTTCAGGAGTACAATGCAGAAAACTTGATGGCACCACGCACCATTTCGTACCATATAAGACAGCTGAAGTTTATGCATGCTACAGGTGAAAGACACGCAACACAACATACCAGCAGAGCAGCCGGAAAAGAAAAGGAACTTCATTTTATTAAATAATTGTTACCATTATTTTTTTAAAAAAATAATTACGTTTATACTTATGTGACACAAACACCGAAGGGAACTCTTAACTATTCCAATTTGGTTAAGGAAATAAAATTAATTCCCATTTCTATTTTGGGACCAGCAAATTTTCATGGGAATTAACGGGGGAATATAGCAAGATTTGTTACAGCTAATTAGTTAAATTAATTCCCATTTCAATTCTGTAACTGCGAATTTCATGGTAATTAGTGATAGGATGTAACGGAACTGATTGATACAAACAGGCAATTACTTGATATTTATCTTATTCAATAAAGTTTAATAAAAGATTAAAACTACCATGGAAAATAGGTAATAAACATGCTTTGAATTCCCATTACAGTTCACTGTTCATTCTTAAAAAACAGAAAATTTGTTTGAGAGCAGATGTTGCTTCGTGATATGATCAAATTGCCAATACCAAAACCTACAATCTTTAGGAAATGAAATCACAACCCATATAGAATGTATAATGGATGTTGGTTTCAATTATCGTTTCTATTAAATGGAATTATTCTAAACTGAGCCTTCCTTCATTTAAAAGTATGTACTAATTATTCTGGATTCTGTAAGAAGCACCAATGAGTAAGTTAACAACGAAGCACGTTTCAATCACCTCTTTTACCTAAAGTGAATGCTGAGCTGTGTTTTTGGTATTTTCCAGCTTACTTCAATAATTTATCAAACCCTCTCAAAGTCAGTCTTTATCACCAAATATTTTAACAACATGATTATGATCTTGATCATCACTGAAATATTAATCATCAGATACCTCAACATCAGAATCTGTATCACAATCTGGAAGGTTTTGTAAGAGAAGGGCTTCAGTAAGAATGAAGTTTTTGGAAATATCCATTATAATAAAATGTATAATTACCAATTCTACTAACCAATAATTCCTATAAAACAAGCCAGAAGAACAGAATGAAGTTTTTGGAAATATCCATTATAATAAAATGTATAATTACCAATTCTACTAACCAATAATTCCTATAAAACAAGCCAGAAGAACAGAACGGGGTACGCGAACCCCCCTCCCCCCCCCATGCTATGCCTAACCCCGCCAACAATCATGTGATGGGTCAGACATAGAGTCTACTAGGTGGGCCACGGGTATATAACAGCAACCAACACAGTAACTGTCCAGGAAGAAGACTACAGAATGTTGGTCGAAATGTTGGCACTACAAACCACGGTGCGGTGTCGCCTGGAAAATCAACAGACATTTAAAAAAAAAAAAAAAAGAGGTAAATAAGTAAGGCATTGTTGGTCGGGAGATCCTGAAGGATTGTTGGGCTGCCTGCATGACAGAGTTTTGATATTTAATTTAATTGCAATGGAGCACAGGCTCCGGTGGCAATTTCCCTACATACCCATCTTCCCCCTATCCTGCACCTACCTACATTTGCCCTCTACAAATTTTATCTTTAAATTCTTTCAAAGTTTTCGGTAAATTATTTATCATTTCTCTTGGTAACTCATTCCAATCCCTGACACCCTTACCTAAAAAAGAGGATCTTCCCACACCCTTGTGCATGAAATTGAGTGCCAGCTTGTGGTCATGGTCATCTTTTCCCTTCCATGTACTACTTTCCATACCTATTGCAATATCTTTCCATGCCTCATCGCCAGTATATGCCCTTTACACTCCCATGACCCTCCTCATCCTCCTCCTGTCTTGCAATGAATCCCATTCCAGCTCCTTTATCATATCCGTCACTGATTACATTCTGCGATAATTTCCAGAAACAAATCTAGCAGCCCTTTTTTGCACCCTCTCCAACTCCTGTATTTGATACGTAAAATGAGGGTCCCATACTACACTACCATATTCGAGCAATGGTCTCACCAAAGTTTTGTAACCCAATTCCTTGACTTCTCTCGTACATCCCCTCATCACTCTCTCCAACAAGTGCAGAACTTTGAAACCTTTTCCTACCACCTGTCCTATGTGTCCTGCCCAGTTAAGATTGTTATCAAAAGTAATTCCAAGATATTTACATTTCAAGTCTTCAGCAAGCAATTCTTTCCCCACCTTATATTCATAATTAACCTTTTGTTTTTTATTTGTGTATCTAATAAGCTGACTCTTCTTTACATTTATCTTCATTCCATGTTTACCAACCCAATTAGTTATCCTGTTCAGATCACCCTGCAACTGTTTATAATCCTACACATTCTGCCTCAGTTGCAGCTGGACCCACAATTTAATGCTGAATCGGAGCAATATGATCAAATACAATTTTTTAAAAAATTCCTGCTCGCATTAGGATTTGAAACAGGGACCAGACATTGAATTTTTTAAAGCAAGCATCTTAACCTCTGAGCCACCAGACCGCTCATATAACATTACAGAGAATTGTACATGCTATCCGTCTATCTGTAACAGTTTGGTTATTTTTTTAAATTTCTTGACAAAATATGTTATTTATCCTGAAAAAAGTATCTCGTGTATTTTCTTGTCAAATTTCATCAAGGTTAGTTTAGTCGTGAAAACTTAATAAACAGAGAGTTACTTTTGAACTTATAACAGTACAGATGGTAATATTCAGCAGAAAATGTGTAGTCAGTGAGAATTTTTTATCAAAAATCCATAACAGTAATGACTAAAATGAATAATTAATAACAGATGATAAAATGTACAATTTAATATCCATTTCTCCATAAATTAAGTATCAAATTACTGGAAATGTACAAACCTTCCTATACTCTTTGAGTGCTCTTTTCCTTTCTTTCCTCTGTTCAGGAGTCTCATCCTTGGTCCTAATTGACAACACTGACAATGTTGATACAACAGATTCAGTACCATCTTGGTCCCCAGCATTTCTTCTATTAGCAGCATCAAATTTGGCCAAGGACTGAGGAGTCAGCTTGCCAGTGTTGGTACCGAGAACATCAAGTGGTATTCCTGTGCGTCCACTTACACGGATACGTTTTTGAGGCTTTACAGAAATTGGAAACAAAATGAAAAACTTAAAAAAAATTGTTTATTACTAAGAACCAACATACTCAAAGTATTATCTTTTTAAAGGTGGTAGTTTAGTGTTGATTCAACTTACAGCCATGTCAGGTATCAGTTTAGGATGATTATAAATATTGGAGTAGGTTGAGAGTATTGATTCACAATCCCATTTCTCCTGTTCCTTGTCTTTAACTTCCATTTTGACCATTTCGTCACCATCTTCAGAATCAGATGTGAGTCTTTCCAATATCTGCAGAGTCTTGTCTACATCATTCAATTTAGATGTTTTCTCCCTCTCAAATTCCTTTGCACACTGCAACAGAAGCTCTGAATTTGGAGCAATGTGGCCTTCAATTTCTTCGCAATCAAGAGCTCCTACTTCAGTTTCATCATACTCAGCATATATCTGTTTCAAGAAAAATAAAATAGTTAAAATACAATATTTTTTCTAATATGAATAAAAAGAGAGAGAACTAAATTGGAAGAAAAAAATTATGGACATAATTTTGAAATTAGCCAATAAACAAAAAATTAAGCGATTGAATAAAATCTGCCAACTGTGAGTAAACCTGTCTTCATTTGTCGCCCACCTTTTATTTTAGTGGCTGAGAAGCTCAAGAACTAAATTTTTTAGTGATCGTTTCACTGCAGTGTATCACATGCTCAACTTTGGGCATCTGGAGAAATATGATGAAACTGTCTTGCCCTGACCTGCATATTAATTAATGCATACAGGAAAAGAGAGACATGATTTTATCAAAATCAATTTTTTTTTTAAATTTGTTTACTTTGCAATGTAGCATGCATTTACAATTCTAATTGCAGTCAAACTATAGAAAATGCTTTTGTTAAGACATAAATCAAATACTCAGTAGACGCTTTATTTTATTAATATTTTCTGGTATAGGCAGTAACAACCTGTAAAATAACAGAAATAGTTCCTTAAATCTATATCAATAAAACGAAAACCAGATAAATTTGAACTAAACTACTCAGAAACTACTGAGCAGATTTCGATGGGATTTTCACCATTTTAAAGCTTAGAATTGCTTGGTATATCTTATGTTTCAATGTTACATAACGCCAGAACATCAAATGAAATTCTGAACGTATGGTGACAAACACCAAAGATGGAACGACTAGATTTTGCATCATCCGCAGTAAAATGAATGAAAGCAATAAAATCTTTAAATTATAACTATTTTGCACACTAAACAAAATCTGATATATTCTTTCCTTTAATCTGGGATATTCAATTTTTAAATGCCATAGATGGCCGTAATGATTGCAAGAGACTAATAACGAAAAAAACAACAGAGATTTTGCTTCAATCACAAGCTCTGACTGCACAACTACAATGTCTCTGCCTATCGTCTTTGGCGTTCTGTTCACAATAAAATGGTACCACTGTTTATAGCTGCCTGTAACTAATCGAAAGTAAAGCTTTTTTTTTCCCTTGATATCTCGCTTAGTTCTAAAAACTTGATATATAATTCTGACTACCTGATCTTCAACTGTACGGGTACTGAATACATTTTAATTATGTGCTCTAGTGCCAGATGAAGTAACATAAAATCTTTAGCTCCCAGCAGCAGATGAGTCAGCATAATGAGACATATCAATGTTTGATACTGTGAAAACTCAGGCAAAATCAATTCAGCAGTTTTCAGGTAATGCTAGATTATTCATAAAATAAATCTGTTGTAATGTCTTAAGACATGTGTTAAATTTTAAAGTTTCAAACTTTGAAAATCTGTTTTTTTTCTGCGCAATGCTGAAATAAACAGACACATTCCAGATACATTTTTATGTACGTGGTATGTATTTAAGTGGTCAATGTTTCTTTTTTTTTGAGCAGCAACATTAACAGATGTAATTACGTTGAAATATAACCTTGACTAAAATGAAAACGGACATTCCGGACAGTTCTATCATTAGCGTAGTGCCACAATCTGATGATGAATTCTTATAGAACTTGATGAAACAAATAAAAAATAAAGAATAATTTTTTCTGATATCTCCCTTATTTTTCGAGATATATAATGTCAAAAATCAGTTATTCATTGTGCATTTGGTGACATTTCTTCTGGTCCAAGCCGTATTTCAACCTAACAACAACCACTAGGAAGAAAATAAAACACTTGTAGTGCATTTCCACCATGTAGATGATGTGGTTTTGATGATTTTTTTTCCTGGTCCAGGCCAGATCTTACCCTAACCTCCTCACTTTCAAGATACATTCTCTTGAGAACTAAGCAAGACCTCAAAAAAATCTTTATTTTTGATTTATTTTGTCAAGTTACATACGAATTCATCATCAAATTTGGCTATGGTGAAATGTTTCTTCTGGTCCGGGACGCATTTCAACCTAACCACGTCAAATTCTAGATATGATATCTCGAGAATTAAGAGAGATATCAAAATATTTTATTCTTTAATTTCAATTTTTCTTGCCAAGTTACATAAGAATCCATCATCAAATTGCGGCATCATGGTTATTGTAGAATCCTCACATTCCGTCTCAAAGTATCCAAACTGCCCCATCTTTTTAGACAAAAAAATATAGTGCATAGGTAAATCAACTATTGTACAAAACTTGGTACATATTTCTCATTGCCTGAATAAAAATGGTGTATGGATAAATCGACACCAAATAGACCGGTTAACGCTGGGAACCCTGCTAGTTGATGTATAAAATCATTATTCATACAAAGTTAGGTCTTTTTTTACTCTCCATAATAAACATAGATGGCCAGTTTCTCTTAGAAAATGATTAGTTGTCTTGGTTATGTGACAGGAGATAAAATAACAGTAGTGTATGCAAGAGTAGAGCTGGGGGTGTTGTAAAATAGTAACACTACAAAACCAGCTGAATGTTTTATGTGAAAATGGTGATATCGGTGTTAATGCTTTAAACTGGTGAACTGAAACAATTAATTTAATTACACTGTCACTGCTAAAAAAAAAAAAAGAACTTGCATCACCCTTAAACTTATTGGTAAACATGCGTACTCCCACTTTCACTCACGAGTGTAGTGAAATACTTCGTCCACCAACCTATTTGAGCCGGAATGACAGGATAGATAAGATTAGAGAAATAAGGTGCCGCAATGATTCTTATATGAATTCTTTTTTCCCTTGTACCATTAGGGATTGGAATGCACAACAAAGAGATTAGCTTTGGTGCTGAGAACCCTCTGCCACCCACAATTTTGTGAATTGCAGAGTATATATGTAGATGTAGAACCCTACCATCAGCTCTTAGCAACAGGAATCATGACTTATCTGACCATGCAACCTTTTTCCAGTCATCTAGTGTCCAACTGATGTTCACAAGGCCATGAGAGGTGCTGCTGTTGATGGCGTTTTGTCAGCAGAAGCTACTGCCATATCCCATCAACACCACTGCACTGTTCACATGGATATATCTGTCCTATGTCTGACGTGGAGCTGTTCTTTGACTCAGTGTTGCCTGTCTATCAACAATGACAACTCGACATAGACATGGTCATTAAGTAGTCGTGGTCAGCCACTGTGTTGTCCATTGCGGGAGGTAATGCCAGAAATTAAATATTCATGGGACACTCTTTACGCTATGGATTGAGGAATGATGAATTAAAAAAATATATCTGAAATGGAATACACCATGCTTCTACTGCCAATTACCATTCCACATTCAAAATCGGTTAATTCATGTAGTGTGGTCATAACCATGTCAGAAAACCTTTCACACAACTCATGAAAGTACAAATGAAAGCCTTGACACTGTACAGCACATTTATATGTTTCTTCCACTCTGCTACCGCCACCTATTTGCGTCCTCCGATCGCATTACTTTTGCCACTTCAGTTTGTTTATTTGTTATTATTAAACATGTGATATGGAACCATAGGGCATGAAACTGGTGGTAGCTGTAAGAAGAGGTACTGCGACTGGTTGGTTTTATGTGGAATAGAAGATGCTGTGGTTGTCACTACAGAGAAAAACCAACAATATTTGGAAAGGTAGGATTGATATGGATCTAGGAAAAAATGAATTTTGAGTGTGGCATGTGTTTGCCAAGCAAACTCAGAAGTTTATCCATGTACCAAAATTACAAGAGCTCACTTATGAACCTGAAAACCATGAGATGTAAATAATCAAGGAATCACATTCAAGATGGTCAAGGAAAAAGTTAAGAGCTTTCTGAACACTCATTGAGAATCCATGTGACAAACAAAATGTATTTATTGCTAAGAAATGTGGTTAGGAAAGTTAAAGATGATGCTGATAGAAATGTTGGGAAGCCACTGGACTAAGAGGACAGCACTAAGCAATGTTGGTAAAAAAAGAAAGTCAGCACTAAGAGCGTAGGGTTTGTGACTGTACCGTCGAAGTGTGCTAGGCATCTTTAATGTTGGATGGTAGATGATGAACTACGAGTTTTAATTCAAAGCTATGCAACAATGTATGATAACTATAATATTGCATTTTTATAATTGGTTCTGAAAGATATGATAAGCAACACTAGTAATACAGAGTGGGAGAAATGATTCTCCATGTTTTACTAACCTTCTCAAAGCGATTATCAAGTAATGATAGTTGTTCATTACGACGTATGACAGAGCTTGACATCGAGTAGTTTGTAAAGCGAGATTTAGTTTCTTCTTCTCCAAAACTGAATCCTGACCCTAGACTACAGACTTCATCATCTGCCTCATCACTTTCTCCATCTTCCCTTGTGTTTTCATTAGAAGACACATCATCATCTGAATCATATTCTCTGAAAAAAGAAAATGAAATATTCAGCAACTAATAATGCTACAGTGAAGTGCTAGAAAGAGATGTAACACAAGGAGAAAGCTACAAGAAACATAAAATACTGTCATTTATCAGTATATCAGAAAATAGAATAGCCATAACGCACACAGAAATTATGAAAATAATATTGCTGGTTAGCTGCTAGGCATCATCATGCAGCAGCCACCTTACTCCACTATTGAAAAAAGGGACACGAAAACACAAAAATTAAAACAATCAATGTGGGTATGTGTTATAATAAGCCGAGCAATTAGTTTCACTGAAAGGCTGAGGGAAACGTAAACCAGGTCGTAGGTCATTTACGACCAGGGTTATACACTCTTAAGTACCTGGCAACAGGTCCTTAAGTAATCAAGCAATGCTGGTAGTATACATACAGAGTTTATTATTCAGGGGTTATGTTTACAAATCACCCTGCAACTATGACTTCAGCAACATTTAATAACCAATTTGAAGGGCTTATTGAAAGTATGCAATCTCCCACCATGCAGTTAGACAGCGACCTCCATGCCAATGTGCTGTTATCTCTGTGGGTTGCTCAGCAACGGGTGACAAGTCGAAATTGAGAAGTAATGACATCTTGAGATCGCTGCATGGGATTTATAAAGCCTAACCTCCCAGCATTGACCATGATTGGAGTCTCAACTTGCTGAAACTGGTGAGAGTCGATGTGCTCCATTGTTGGGTGTGTTTTGGTACTGTCAGCATTCCACTAAGCGACCATCACCTCGGTGTTTTGCAATTCTATGCATTCGTCATTGCAATAGGCATACTTATTACAGTGTCTATCCGTATTTCGATGCCATTCCAGCCTGAACTTATAATTGTTATCATAGTAGGTGGGGATTACACTCCTAACCACATATATATAGTAAACAATTAAATGAAAGGCACTAAGTAGCAAAAAGGAATACAAGGATAGGATAGGGAAACGAGCCACCACTTACCTTTAGATGATGGATATGGAGGGCGAACACACACACAAGACAAAAACACACATTTTGGTATGAAAAATATACTGGATACCAGACACCCACCTGCCCTCAACCACTGATAAAATTCCACCTTTTGTCCCATCACTCATTATTATTAGTATTATCATTGTTATCATTTAACTAGTTACAAATTTCTTCAAAAAATTATTTATTGTTCGTTTTAACACTCCATACCCTTTTGTTATGTTATTAATTTTATCATCACCTACGATATATATATATATTTAAATATAACATCTCAGTCTTTACCGACATATCAATAATTCACTCAGTCATGTGATAAATTTTGGCATGTGTGCACCTCCCAAACCACATGACTCATCTATTAGTATAATAGACAAGATGTAGCGTTGTCGCACCTACGTCATGTCACGCGGTGACGTAAACCTATGACGTTGCGATATGACGTCACGCTTTACGATATTATTTGTGGGAGTGCGCGTTATTTAATATCATTTCCAAGCAACAGTGAATAAATTAACTCACAGAACACTGAAATAAAAGTATGTATTGCGTTAAAATCGATATATCAATCATTAGATGCTTATATTTACATAATATTCTTTTGATATATTGAAGTATTCCTTAAATTCTTTGTCCATAGATATTGTAAGATAAAAGCTTTGTATTTCGAGCATCAGTGCTGCTAAATGTTTGGATTAGAATTACAAGTTTCATTTGACGTTAACGCAGAGGGCATGAATAATTTAGTTTATATCAAAATATTTTAAACTGTGTCCTATTATTGAAATTATTAATTCGTTTGAATGGAAATAGTTGCACATTGATCCGGGAACTGTGCAATCCTTCACTACACTTAGAACAATAATACGTGGCATAATGTAAGTTCATAAGGTTGATTTTAATTTCCTTTGCTTTCACTGCCTAATATTACTGAGCCTATGAGTTCAGCAATTGTGCCAACCATTCAAACATTTTACTACCAGTCTGAATCACAAAAAATAAATGTGCAAAAACCCTTGAAGATTTTTGATCAAAATTATATCGCGATGCATTATTGCCACTAAAACGCGAAACAGTTCATGCATTAATAAGCGTGAGATTGAAGTACTGTTTTTCTGGCGAGAAGTTAACGTGGTTAGGTTGAAATGCAACCTGGACCCTAACGGAAACTGAAACCTTTTGCTACAACGCAAGGCACGAGGAATTACACTAAACCGTGAATTGTCAGAACACTGAAATAAAAGTATGTATTGAGTTTAAATCGACATAATAAGTATTAGTAGATTTGATTTATTTAATAATAGATTCGTTTTATGTCAAAGTATTCGTAACCCGTAAAGATTTTTGTTTTAGTTAATATCGTGATGCATTATTACCACTAAAATGCGATAAAGTAATGTATCACCAAGCGTGTGATTAAAGTATTGTTTCATTTATCGCAAGTTCAGTAGAGGTTAGGTTGAAATACAACCTGGACCAGAATAGCAACGAAAACCTTTTCTTACAGAGCAAAGCACTATGAATTGCACTGAACTATATTTTATAACAATTATATTTATTTAAGTAATTGCTAAGAAATGTAATGCTAGAATGGCATATTAATTAACAGTAGCTTTTTTTAATGAACTCATTACTTGGTCTGAATGAAAAAAGTTCCAAATTGTTCGCGATGTGTGCTACTTAAACCACAATTAAAAATAATATTACGTGACATAGCTTAGGTTTTGAAGATTTATTTTTAGCATCCTTCGTTTTCACTGGGGTCATTATTTCAGGCATTAAAACATGGACCTTCGTCATAGAAAATAAGAAAGTTGTATGAAACTGTGAAGATTTTGGATCAAGTTTGTATCGCATGATGCATGATTGGTATCGATGCATGATGACATTGACATGGGATACAGGGAAAATATTAATTCGCGTGTGAATTAAGTTTTGTTTTTCTACCGGCTATATTGGCGAAGATTGTTGTTAGGCTGAAACGTAACCTGGACCAAATAGACAATGAAACTTTTTGCTACGTCACAAGGGATGAGAAATTACAGAACATTGAGCTTTATTTTATTACAATTCTATTTAGGTAAGCAACTAAGAAGAAATCAGTTAATCCGTTAAACCCGTCATTTTTGACGGGATTTGCGGCTAGTTTCTTATAACATGAATAAGGTGTAAAACAGAAATATTGTATATGTTTTTCGCTTGTTGCAGCCTTCAACTTTGGTGAGTGAAGAGTCATTTTCCCTATCCTTTGTCATTCATTTTGCCTAAAAACCATTTCCATTAGTTCATGACTTATTGAATACATTATTTAAGTAGTCTACAAGTACAGCAGACACCACACAGGCGAGAAAGACTCAATATCCTAAGAGGTATAGAAGCCACTGTTAAAATCCCAAAGGTCAGTAAACTTAAAGAGTTCCTCCACATACAAACACCCATAAAACCCAAATAATCACTTGCAACTTGACAGTACTACATTTATTTTACTCTCCTTAAGTTCTTTTCTCAACTTATTTTCTTTGGTATTTAGGTCTCTGATATTCCATGTCCTTATAAATAAATTATATTTACTTCCACTCATTTCACTATTTCTGCATAGCCCATTTTTATTACATCAATCCGGCTTTATTCTTGGAAGCATCTGAGTTCTATGTCCTTTTTTATGTAAATGGAGAACTTGGTCACCATACAGTCCCCAACCTGGTGGATCAAGGGCTTTTCTGTCAGGGGCAACCATCCTTAGCCATGAAATTCCAGCAGTCCACAACTTTCTGAACCCAACGTGATATGAAATTCCATCTCCGATCATTTCTGAACTGTAATGCTGCTGACATTTCAAAAATCAGACAATTCAAACTGCATCTTTTGAGAATGTTAAGTAACTATTTTCCCACTCCATTTACACAACACTACTTGTTTGGCTGTACATATAAAAGTTCTGTCACGCAGGTTACAGATAGGTAGAAAAGGAACATGCTAAAACCTTAGGCCTGGCACATCAGCTGTCCCGTTTGTGTCTATTAAGCAGTTTCTGTAGATGTTAAGAAGGTCCCCAAAACAATAAAATTCGCAAGAAACACGGCATAATAATTAAAAGGAGGACAGAGAAAGTAATCCCTTCATTCACCAGATGAAGGCAGGAGTACCGTGATCAACACACAAACCTGAACACACTTTACAATATTTTGGTTTCACTGCTTAAAAGCATTTTTACTATCACAATTATTGTAACGGTATTATACTTATGAGTCATGAGTACATTGCAACACCACCCTCCCACTGTGTAGTAATCAATGACAAGGTTCTATTGTAATGGGCTGTAGTGTTGTTAGAAAATTTGGCAATAAAAATTTATTTCAATTATTCATTGCTAATATGAGTTGAGGCTCTTGTCTTCAAGCAGCTGTGTGTAAAAGTGGAAATGCTAGCATAGTGGGTTGAATTACGTCCTGGGTAGCGTCACGTGAACATCATGCTCTGTCCATGCAGTAAGCATAGAACACACTAGCATTTTCTAGTGCAGAAGAAATCTCCCACCACTAAGTTGTGAAGTCAACATCACAAGTGTTCTTGCTTCTATTTGGCTGTTTGAGCAATGGCGGCTGTCCAACCACAAGGGGCAGTTCACTCCTTAGGAAATATAGGCGGTATCGGAATATTGCTCATTCTTCATTCTGTTAGACGCATTCAAGAGGAGAAAGTGTATTCGCTACTAGAACACCTCAGTAGCAGGTAAGACGAATAATGGTTTCACTGGCCTGGCTTGCCTCGTAATAGCAATGTTCTCTATAGGTTTTGTAATGTTGTCAAGTATTAATTATCTAAAAGCAGTTTAGTCTAAAGTTTTATCTAATGGGAAGTTATTTGATGAGTGTTAACAGTTTCATTACGTTTTCTAAGTGTTTGATATGATTTTGGTGGACTGAGTAAAGTGTTATTTCCTCAATCTGTCGTAACGTAGATGGTTAATGGACAAATATGTAATAGTTAGGTTTTTGTCAATAAATGTAGTTAAATTGTATTTGTGTGCCACATTTCACTAACCACATAACACACTTGGTTAAAGAACTCACATTGCCTTCCTAATTTCAGATTATTATAGCTATATAAATTGGTTTTCAGTGTCAGAATGTGCTAAGTTGAATGTAGTAATTTTCTGTGGTTATTTTGCCCACATATATATTTCGGAATATTATCTAAAGCATAGTTCGGAGACTACGTTAAACAATGTCTGCCCTGGTGTCAGTTAAAATGCTAAGATCTTTCAGCATCCACCACATGAAAAGCAGCTACATTTCTACTCGTCAAAGGTAGACACTAATTCATAATATCAGTGATAATGCCCATGCTAAAAGTGTGTAGTTTGACCCACCCATTTGGTTTTCCATCCTGATATTAGGTGTTTAGTTGGCTTTGCAGTGATTAAAGTGTAGATTTTGATATTCAGAATGTGGTCATAAGGCTATGTTTGGTCTGCACTCAGTAAGCCACATTGCACACTCCCATAATAGGTATATGAACGAAAGACACCCACCAACACTATAACTAACTATTTGCATAAACTATGAATGCTTCATTGTTGGTACAACATAGGGAACCAAAATAAATTCTTGCCACCTCAAAACAGTGGATTCATGGTGTATTTTAACAAGGTGTCCACATTCAACACCTGCAGAAAATTCATATTTCCTAGCTGACATAGCATCTACCTGAAATAGAAATGAAGGAAAAAAATAATGACACCTCAATTACAATATCCAATTGGATATCAGCAAGGATACTGATGCCTCAGATCAAGAAAATGTTTCTGGAAGTCTATTGAGATACCTGCACAAATGCCAGAGAAGGAAATAATTCAAAGATGACTGACAAGAACTAAGCATAATTAGCACATGACACCTGACCTTCCCTTGCCGTAAGGATTACTTGCAAAGCAAGTAACAAGTTATGCTGTGGTCGTAAAGTGTAGGGCTAAGCAGCAAAGGAGTCCATGCTATGTGAACTCTGTGACAAGAAGACCACAGCCCAATTTCTTTAGTGCAGAATATGTCCAATCAATTGCAGAGTTGAAGTCTTGGATCGGGTGACATCAAACGCACTTCAACTGGTCAAATTTTGGTTATCAAAAGTTTTAACTTTTATGACTGGCAATTGTGTTTTTTACATGTTTCTTACAGAATACACAAATACCAAATTCATTGAAGCATGTATGATGATTAAGATCCATATCTTTTAATCAAGTGTCCTGCTTAATCTCAGGACAAGGATTCCAAATTGGTTGATTACAATTTCCACAACCTTTATCAACTAGACATAGATTACTAACATGAAAAGAAAAATAGCATTATAGAAAACATTGATAAATATGGAGGCTTTAATAAGTTAAACTGTGCTCTTATAGCCTTACCCATTATCTTCATCTGAACAAACAGCATTTGCTAGCTCAACAAAATTGTCTTCAAGCTGATTCTCAGGATCATCATAGTCAAAGTCTTCATCCATTGCAGCAACAATGTCTGGGTCTAAATCTAGTCGAAGACCTGGAAACAAATATCAACTATAATTCTCTATAATATGGATTTTCGTCTTACAATAACTCACCTACTCCTAATTTAGTGATTATGTTTGACAGATTTAAACTGAATCCACATTTATATATATATATATATATGCTACATTTCACTTTTAATTATTGCAAAAGTTACCAGATTCTGGAGCAGCTTTATTGAGCAATCCTACTTCTTCTTCGACTTCTGATGCAAAGACCGACGATGGCAGAAATATTTTTGACACCTGAGACAAAGCAAAATTTTTAACATGACACTGATAAAAGTTTTTTTTTTTTAAAATCCTAAGATTAATAGAACTGGGAACTTGTGAACAACAAAATGAAATTACTTCAGATTTATCATCTTGGTCTTCTGTTAACTTGTTTGTTGATCTTTTCTCTTTTTTAGACTGTGCATACTCCGTAGGCTGCCATTCATAATCCAGGCTACTGACTTCCTTGAGATGCTGAAGGTAGTCATAATCATCATCAAAGTATATACCATATTTCATCTGTTCTTCCTTCCTTTTCTCAACATCTTCCTGTCAAAATAAATAAATTCACTTCATACTTCATGTAAAACTATAATAAATAGATTTTATCAAAAAAGTATAAAAATTTCATGTGAATTACATAATGTCCAGGAACTAAAACCAAACAACCACATTGCATTAAGCAAGGTTTGGTATTGCTAGGAATCCCACTAAAGGACAATTGAAAGTCCAAAATTGTAGGGGTATCTTTCTAGGAACTTTCAAAGAACTTATTAACCACTGAACCAGAAAGCTACATACAGCGAAACCTCTAGCCATAATATTTTACCAACTACAAGAAAACATATGAAGATAATTATTTCTTCTTCTAGGATTAGGCCCATTAAACCATCCCAGCTTCAGAAATCACTTCCATTTCTTCTTTGGTCTACTCATGACTTTTTTACTTTTCAGTCTATATTCAGTGGCTCCTTTTGGTAATAGCACATCCTTCATTCTATACAGATGATCTCTCCATTTGTTCCTATGCTACTCTATTTTGTCATTTAATCAGTATATTTTCAATTCCTTTAATAATCTAATAAAGAATGAGACAGCAAGAGAAGTTGAAAACAGAGTTATTTAATATTAAAAAATAGTATTAATACACATCACATAGTGAATTGTCAATCATCACAACCAATATTCATCAAAGATTGTAAGAACTAATTTGCAAAAGGTTAAAGATTAAGTTTTTAGGCTTAGGATTAAAGCTAGTTGAAGTTTTATCTTACTCTGTAACATAATTTTTTTTACATCACAGAAATTGAAATGCAAGCTCTAGAAAAAATACTTATGCTACTATTCAGACCATTACTAAGAATACCATTGATTCCAACAGCTCCTACAAAAAAAGAGTTATAAAAACATTTTCAGAGGCTGATATTGATGCAAAGCACAGGTGATGGAAGTTAGACTACAAACATATTCTGGGTAACTAACATCCACCACGGCAAGCCTTAAAATGCCAGGTAACTTCTCCTCCCTGTCTATCTCTCAAGCATCTTCCACCAACAGAATAAAGATTAAGCACATCAGCAACAATATTTTCTCAGGTAACATTTTTACTTTATTTTTGTATTTATCATTATTTTATTTATGAATTTGTGTATAAATGCTCAGGTCTCTCCTCATTAATTCTGTTTGATTACTATTGACATGGGCCTTCCACAACCACTATTACTTACCCAAAACCCCTGACAGATCTTCAGCGCCTACCTGCTCAGTACCAGTGATGCTTTATTGATGAAAGGCCTGGTCTGAAATGTTCTGTTTTATGCATCATGATATATAGCACAGGTTTTCAACCTTTCGTTTTTTGGATAGAGTGAACACTAAGGAAAGTATATGCTGATGGATTGACTTAACTCATTGACTAAATTAAAGTCATTTTAAAAACCCAGGATATAACAAAATGGAGACCAAAATTTAAGACTACTGATAACCATTACTTAAATTAACAGGCTATTATACAGCACAATGGTCTGGTGGCTCAGAGGTTTAGTGCTGTCAAAAGTTCAGGTTCCAGTCCCTGGTTCAAATCTTGGTGGAGCCAGGAATTTTTAAGAGCTATGTTTTATCATATGAGCTATGCCCGGATATTACATAGTCTGGAGTCCACATTAAACCGTAGGTCCAGCAATCAGAGGCAGAATGCATGACAAATTAAACCTCTGTCACCAGGTTGCCAGACCACACAACTTTAGTTAAGTTATACATCAAACTGGCCATTTTCAGGTCCAGTTTTGTATGCGCAAGTACAATCATTCTTATTCTTAGCGTTGGAAACAGTATTTAGTGACAGATTTGTAGTAAGAAAGAGTGACTTTCATTTGTAAAAAGAATGGTGAAATAACGAAATTAAAGTTGGACTGAAATAAATCTTCAAGGTGCTTACTAGACTGAAATGATCAATGTCCACATACATGATTATGTCATGTCCCATTTTGGTGACCACAATTGTCTATAGCAATCTAGTGATTTAACCCTTATAAACTTTTTTTCTTAGGGGGTTTCTGAAGTCTCAGGTTTATACCAAGAAGCCCATGACCACTCAAGCATCGAAGACCAAAATTGAATGCTGCATCAGCGAAATACCACAACTATTATGCAAAACTGTTACTGAAAATTCTGTGAGAAGAGCACGCGTATGCCACCAAAATTGTGGCAGGCATTTTCCAGTCCATTGTTCCATGCATAATTCCCAAGTGTGTAAATTATTAATAAGTAAATACTTCAATACATTGTTACAGAAAACCATGTTTTATTTAAAATACACATCTTGCGCTCTAATTGAATAAGTAGATGGTGAAATACAGAAAGGGCCAGAGGTTTGTATCTATTATTGATTTTTATTTTTCCTCATAAAATGTAAATGCTGGGAGTAATTAAAGATTACAGATAACTAGTAGGGGCCTACTTAATTTATTTAGAGTTGATGGTCAAAGTTGGCGTCATTCAATTTCTGTTTTTAGTGGTGAACTTCCATAGTGAAAGTTTGTTTCATGTTTGCTATAATTCCTATGATTGAATGAAAATTCAGTTTATAATAGTTGTTAAGTTTCCCCTCTCCACCCCCTTGTCTTTGTTTTGTTAGGCAGCAGAAAGTGTGCTGACATTGTTTATAAGAAAGGTAGTGGTTGTGACATGGAAATTACAGCATTTGAGCAGAACTGATACTGGCTACATTGGTTAACATCTGGTTTTGGAGACAAAGGTGGTGCACAAAATAGTGAAGAGTATGATACTGGTGGGACTACCTTTCAGCATTCAAAGTAATGTCGTCACAAACATGGTACCCGTGATATGTTATTACACACAGGTTGACAAATATACGCTACAAATATATGCTTTTTTGAATTCTAACTGTCATTTTAGAATTATTATGGGAGCAGCGATTATGTAACCTAACTCCAGTTATTTTGATTCTTAATATGAACACCATGAGATCAAAGACATTATCACTACACATGGTAGAAATCTCACAATGGAGGGTGGTTCATGGGTGCTGACGTAATGTAACTCATCTCCCTAATGCATCCCCAGCATGATCTATGGGATACAAATTGGGAGAGTGAGCAGGCCGCACCATGTGTGCAATTTCTTCCATTTTCAAGAAATCGTCAACCATCTGTGCTATATGAGATCAAGCATTATTGTCCATCAATACGAAGACTGGGCCCGGCAGCACCTCAAAACAACCACATATGAGGACCTAAGATCTCATCACGATACCTGACAGCAGTTAAATCTTGACAATTCACCCGCGCAATTTCATGAAGAGGTATTATCTTGGTTCTTCGGGTGAAATCACGTTGATTTGTTAAACAATCAACACGGCTCCATCCGGAGAACCAAGATAATACTTATGATGACCGCAGAAGCCTGTGTAATTATTTCATGAAGAGGTGTTCAAGTGGTCATCATAATCCTTGCCCACACCATTATGGATCCTCCTCAATATTTGCCTCTCTCAACAATGTTTGGGTCCCAAAATCATGTTCCACATTCCCTCCAGATATGAATCCGTTGAGACTCACTCTCCATACCAAATCGGGACTCATCTGTGAAAAGAACATTAGCCCTCTGTTCAACTGTCCAGTTGGCATCTTGACAACTCCACTCTAGACATTCCGGTGTGTGAAGACGCGTGAGGGGTACACATACAGCAGGCATCCAACAACAAAGGCCACTTTGCCGAAGCCTTCTGTACACTATTTGCCTTAATGCAACTGTTCCAGTGGGCGCTGCGAGGTCAGGTGCCAGTTTCCGTGCAGTACTAAGGTGGTACTATCGTGCCTTTGCAGCCAAATAATGGTCTTCTCTTTCTGATATCACACATAGCCAGCCCTGCCCTGGTATTCGGGGTACAGTTTTGGTCTCTATAAACTGTCACCACATCTGAGAAAACAATGGAACAATTCACATTAAACCATCAGGCCACATAAGTTTGGGACTGTCCTGCTTTTATTCTTCCTATGGCTCTCCACTGCAGAGGTGTCTTCCCTGTTCCATGTTGCACCATCTGAGAATGTGCACAAAGCAATTGTGGATGTGCGAGTACCCAGTAAGCAATATCCCATTTGGAGGTGCCCAGATGTAATCATTGGCGTTGTTATACAAGGACCAGAATGCCACCTTCATTGTGCAATTTAGGCATAAATTATACAGTAAATACCTTTGAAAGAAATTCTTCTATTGAGTAAGAAGTAGTTGGCAAGTAAATAAATATA
This sequence comes from Vandiemenella viatica, assembly GCA_031002005.1. Taxonomy (NCBI): domain Eukaryota; kingdom Metazoa; phylum Arthropoda; class Insecta; order Orthoptera; family Morabidae; genus Vandiemenella; species Vandiemenella viatica. The sequence goes on from CM061919.1 coordinate 250,649,776, forward strand.
AGACTAACCATCTGACATAAATCAACTAGTGAATAAAAATAAGAAACTAACCAAATATTTATGGGTAATAATGACAACAAATCACATTAAAGTATTGGTTCAACTTAAAGGTTTTTACCTTTGGTTTCTTTTGACCTGCTGGCACAAGAACATGCTGTGGGGCTGTTTCATCAGCTATCAGCGGATCCTGTTGACTTCTGTGTACCAGATGAAAAGTAACAGCATTCTTACGGTCAATGAATTTTTTCTTCCCTTTCGGCTGCAACAAGACAATTTGAGGATTACAAAGACATCACTCACACAAATCATAGATGATGGAACAAATTCACAATGGTAATATCTCATTCAATATGACAGACAAAAAGAGATCATGCATATTACAAATACTATTGTTTAAGAACTACTAAGAATTTTGCTGTTACGAAACAAGTAGCGTACTGTTGCGGTCCATTTATGCCCCGTTTACAGGGTGCGAGTTGACTGGAACGAGTGTACTGTTTTTTTCCATGGTTTAATTCTAGATGGGGATACCGCTGCCTCGCGACTGTTAACGTGACGCCACGTTCACGTACAATCGAAAGAACATATATTGTGACCTCGCTACGCTCGATCACAATAATTTAAAGCTGTACAATATCAACATAAACTGATATCCCGAAGGTGGATCAGATGCAGGCGGCCGCAGGTGTCCGATAACACAAACAGATGTTCAATGTTTCAGGTGAAGCTCGCATTTCATCATCATCCGGCAGTGAACCCGCGAAGATTAGCAATATTGGTTGTGTTATCGGACATCTGCGGCCGCCTGCATCTGATCCACCTTCAGGATATCAGTTTATGTTGATATTGTACAGCTTTAAATTATTGTGACCTCGCTACGCTCGGTCACAATATATGTTTTTACGAGTGTACGTGAACGCGACGTCACGATGACGTCACGTTGACAGTCGCGAGGCAGCGGTATCCCCATCTAGAATTAAACCATATGTTTTTACGCGGATGACTGTACGTGAACGCGACGTCACGATGACCTCACATTAACAGTCGCGAGGCAGCGGTATCCCCATCTAGAATTAAACCTTTTCCATTACCTCTTACCCCAATTTTTTTCAATTTAGTTAACAGTATACCCTGATCAATTACATCAAATCCCTTTAATAAGTCCAGGAAAATACCTGTAGCCATCATCCAAAGCTTTTAAAATAGAATTTAAGAATTCAAAGATTGCTGTATGAATTGATTTATTTTTCCCGAATCCATGTTGCTGAGTAGAAAGTGATGCATATTTGTTGATAAACTTAAGGAGTCTGTCAAGCAAGTTTTTCTCTAATATTTTTGAAAAAAAACACTTAATTGGGAAACAAGTATGACGTACCATTTTAATTAGAAACGAGTTTTAATCCCTTAAAGAAAAATACACATTTCCTACACCACTATTTAATTCAACCAAGTCACATTTCTTCCAACCTGAAGCACTGCATCAACAAAAACAAACACATACAAAGAAATTAATGACTAACTTTGTAAAATATCACTCTACTAACCAAAGACAATTGCTAACTAGGTCGCAAGTAGTCCAAAAACCATAAAAATAAGAATTCACATAACCAAAGATGACAATAATACAAAATGAAAATACGAAGAACAAACAAAATACTTACAATGTATTTTTTTTTAAACTACTAAAACATCAAAGAAGCAAAATAATTTATCATGATTCAGGGATTAAAACAAAAGATCATTATAAATTCCATCTCAGGTCAACGTCAGTACCACTTTTGACAGTTTTTTTCTTGAAGAGGCACCACAGCAACGGGTAGCCTATATGTGCATGATTTTTTTGTGTCATCAGTCGCTCGACTGGATTGATGGTATTTTCCAAAACCTCTTAATTCCAAAATAGCCCTTACAACCTATTTCCCCAATTATCCCCATAACATCAGGCGTACAAATGCATCCTTGGAAAGGGTTCTCTGGCAGCCGGCTAATTCACACATTGGTTTGATTGATGTGGCCTGCATTGGTAGGGACAGTTATACTCGCCATGGACTCCATCTGAATGTCAGAGGTAAGAGGAAGCTTTCGCTTCTTATTGCTGATGAGGTCAGAGGATGCCAGGTGAGTGAAAGAGGTATTCCTGTGATAAATGGTGTTAAGTCGCGGCCTTTTTTAGGGTAAATAAAATAGATTTATTAAGATGTCTAAAGGAAATTAATGTCTCTGATGATCATAATTTGTTGAAATTAAAAATTCCAACTGATATACCAGTATGTAATAATAAAATAAACAATTCAAAGTCATTGCGTCAAAGTGTTCAGACCAGTATTTTCCACCAAAATATAAGAGGAATATTTAGTAAAACTGATGACATTACCTTAAGCCTAGAAGAGATTCAAAATTCCAGAAATTTTAATGTAGACGTTTTGTGTATATCTGAGCATCATTTGTCTGATACAGGAATATCTCAGCTGTCCATCCCAAATTATAAATTCTTCCAGCTATGACAATATTTCAAGTAAATTACTGAAAAGATGTTCAGACTGTATCAGTCATGTACTTGCTCACATTTGTAATGAATCCTTAATACAAGGTGTTTTTCCCGATAGACTAAAATATGCTGTTGTAAAACCATTATTTAAAAAAGGAGAAGTAACATGTGTAGACAACTATCGTCCCATTTCATTACTTTCAACATTCTCAAAGGTTTTTGAAAAAGTCATGTATAGAAGAGTAATAAAACATGTTACACACTATAATATCCTCACTAATTCACAATTTGGGTTCAAAAAAGGATCATCCATAGAGATGGCTATATATTCATTTTTAAATAACACATTTGAGGAACTGAATAATAAAATGAATCCTGTAGGAATATTTTGTGATCTTGCAAAAGCATTTGACTGTGTAAATCATGAATTACTTTTGAAAAAAATGGAATACTATGGTATTTTTGGGACCGCAGGTAAATGGTTTAAATCATACATTGAAAGCCGAATGCAAAAAGTTTCAATTTTTGATTCTAAAATAAGTAAAGATGCTTCATCAGACTGGGAGAAAATAAAACATGGAATTCCACAAGGCTCTGTCTTAGGTCCTCTCCTCTTTCTGTTATACATCAATGACCTTCCTGGAAATTTATTCGACAAAGTTAAGAGTGTTTTATTTGCAGATGACACTAACCTGACTGTGCGTAAAACACCAAACAGTACTATAGAATTTAATGTAAATGAAGTACTTAGAGTAGTAGCAAATTGGTTTAAGGCAAATTCATTAAAATTAAATTTTGAAAAAAACACATTATATTAGGTTTAAAACAAAAAACTATGCACAGCCAGATATATGAATAAACTATAAAAACAACACAATCTTAGAAACAGAGAGTATAAAATTTCTTGGTATTAAAATAGATCAGAAACTCTGTTGGCATGATCATATCACTACACTACTGGCAAAGTTAAGTAGTGCCACCTTCGCAATACGAACACTTTCTCTAACAGCAGATCTAGAATTAATGAAATAGGTGTACTCCTCATATTTTCATTCAGTAATGTCATATGGCATAATTTTTTGGGGAAACTCTTCACAAAATAAAAAAGTTTTCATAGCACAGAAAAAAGCTATTAGGTTTCTGTGTAGGGTAAAACCAAGAACTTCTTGCAGACAACTCTTTAAGAAACTCAATATTCTTACAATGTATTCTCAATATATATATTCTCTCATGAGCTTTGTCATAGAAAATTTTAACCTGTTTACACCTAATTCACAGGTACACAGTTTCAATACAAGAAACAGAAATAACTTGCATAAAACACAAACATCTCTGTCATTAGTACAAAGAGGAGTTAATTATTCTGGGATACATCTGTTTAATAAACTACCTAATCGTATAAAACAGCTTTCAGATAATAAAGATATATTCAAACAAAAACTTAGAGATTATCTTATTGGCAACTCCTTCTACTCCATTCAAGAATTTGAAGAAAATAATTAATTGTACTCATTATGACGTTTGCAAAACTCAGTTACAAAAATGTATGTTTATTATTATTTCTTGTATTTGTAAAAATATGTATATATATATATTTACTATGATATGACTCATATTATATGTATATGTATCAACAATGACATGTTTCACATCCCAGAGGTACTTCCTCAGCAGGGATCCATGGAACAAGATTGATAAATAAATAAATCTGCTTGAAATATGATGCTATGGCGAAGAACCCGTGAAGATTGCATTTCTGCTTCAAATTTGATACTATGAAAAGAAATACTGAATTAAAACTAATGAAAAGGGCTTTATAAAACTCACAAATTCAATTTCTGATTTAGTTAATTGCTATGGATTATTTGCAACGGTGGCAATTTTCTACTACATAGATTTTCCCTTTACTTATTAATATTTGCCTATTTTTTTAATTTTCCCATCCATCTACCATTTCTTTTTTACTAATATGAATGTTGAACTCTTCCAGCGCGTTTGGAAAACCATTTTGCATTTCCTCTTGCTAATTTATTCCAATCAATGACTCCTCTATATATAAAAGAAAATTTCCTACTCCATTTTGGCTGAAATGGAGGCCAGTTAGTGCTCATAATTATCTTTTTCTTTCCATTCACTACTCCTAACTCCCCCACCAGTATGGTTCCAAAACATTATTTGAACAGCAGTTTCTTAATCCACCTATTTTTCAATGGCTCACAATCCAGCTCCTTTATCCGATCAGTAACTACCTGTGTTCTGCATTAATTTCCAGGGAGAAAACTAGCTGACCTCTTTTCCAATCACTCCAAATCATTTATTTAATGCACAAGATGAGAAGCGAATTCAATGGACTGACCATATTTTTGTAACCCAGTTTCCATAATTCTCTGGTATATCCCCTCAACGTCCCAAACAATAAATGAAGGAGTTTATAACTTCTTCCTACCAACTGCACATTGAGACCTGCCCAGTTGAGTTTATTATCGAATATGATTTTATGATATTTATACTTCAGGCCTTCAACAGGCAATTCCTTTTTCACCCTATAGCCATAAACAACCTTTTTTTTTTTTTTTTTTTTTTTTTTAATCCTTGTACCTATAAGCTGACACTTCTTTGCATTTATCTTACTTCTTGGTGGACCTACACAGTTAACAGGGTTGCCGACTCTGTGGGTGGTCAGAGGCTCTAGCATTCATGAGGTGAAAATAGTGCGTGAGGAGCACCCATAAATATAGACATTAAAACCAATCAGTAATCGACTTTGACCGATACCTGAATTACCTACATCACGCAACACATGACATGGCAAGACGTCTCGACGGGATTGCACTTGCTTACGATATGAGTATGCACGTCATGCCCTAGGAGAATATAAACACTGCATTAGGTCGTACCAAACACTATCTACACTGCTTCTACAGTATTGATGAATATTTGCAAACCAAAAGCTAGTCTTAAGTCATAGTGGTTTCATTAATAAAAATAAGGAAATGAAATAAATTAGGTGTTAATTGTTTATTTGCAATAATAAATGTTTTGTCTTTATCCAATTTGTACACTTATGTTATCTTATAGTTAATCATAGAAAGGATAAAGTGTGTGTGTGTGTATTTCTGTGTGTGTGTGTGTGTGTGTGTGTACAGACATTTGTACTTTGTACTATGTATGATGCAAAGGGACCAATAAATACAAATCTAGTGTGTAGTAAGTAAGTTTAAGTTTGATTTGTGAAGCGCACAAACACAAGCCAGTCAAGCAACTGCCACCTTCGTGCCGCGTGCAAAATCTAGTTCACTTTCTGTCGCGCCTCACTCGTCCGCCGGGCCGCTAACTGAAAAACATTGTGGCATCAACCTCAACGACTCCTGCTTCTCTCACGGTGAACTATGCGTAGCTTGCTCTCGAGTATGAAATTTGAAAAATTTGTACGTTTATATCCCGTATAACAAAATGAAAAATGTCGTTTCTAACAAGTATTGTAAATAGTTAGAATATGTTTTCATTAAAAAAAATTTACCTCTTATGTTTTAAAGTTTATTCTTTTATTCCAACTACCACACAATCTCATATCAAGTGAGCGAAGCCGGGTGCCCCAGCTAGTTATAATTATAAAGTGAATGAATTTCAGAACTGAAGGCATATTTCAGGAAAAGGTTCAGTATGTGGATGGAGGACGGAAATACAGCCGAGTCGAAGAGATAACAGTTTAAGGAGATATCAGTTGCTAGTTGGGTCACGCGATAATTTTCACAAACAAATCTAGCTGCTCTTCTTTGCACATCCTCCAACTCCTGTATTTGATACACAAAATGTGGGTGCCGAATTACATATTCAACCAACGGTCTGACCAATTACCCTAGGTGCTAGGAAAAAGTTTCAAAATATTTGCTTTTACCCTAGGTGCTAGGAAAAAGTTTCAAAATATTTGCTTTACTGTTGGGTGCGAAGAAGCAATGTACTGGGAAGTATGGGATTTTGGTTAAAAACATGAGTCAGACCATGGAGGAAGGAATATCCTTCCTCCATGAGTCAGACCGTTCATTGAATGTGGTGGCATAGTATGTAACTACATTATTGGTATCAAACACAGAAGTTGGAGGAGGTGAAAAAAGACAGCTAGATTTGTATGTGGAAATAACAGGAGAACACGATCTCTAACTAACATGGAAAAGAACTGGTTAGGTAGTCAATGGATTGGAATGAGTTACCAAGAGAAATGACGAATAACTTACCGAAAACGTTTAAAGAATTTAAAGTTAAAATTTGTAGAAGGCTAATGTAGATGGGTGCAGGATAGGGGGAAGTTGGGTGTGTAGAGAAATTGCCACCGGAGCGTGTGCTCCATTGCAATTACATTAAATTAAATTAAAGACAGAAGTAGAGTAAATAGTGTGCTGGGAGTGTACAGGTTTATATTGGCGATGATGCTCAGATGAATATTGGAAGAAGAATGAAGGGATTGTATGCATAAGAACTCGGAAAAATGTTTCTTTGTAGGTAATGGAGTCAGCGATTTGAATAAGTTACTATGAATACTGATGATCAGTTTACCACAAAAACTGAAATACTTTACAATTAAAATTAATCAAGTTGAACTGTAGGCGGTTGAGGAAATTGCTCTCAAAGAATTGAAGATAAATAATAATAATAATAAACAAGAAATGGGATAGTTGCTATGAAGGAAAATTGTCACTGAGGCATATGCTCAATCGCAGTTAAAATTAAATGAAGTAACTAATATTTAATATTAAAAAACGAGTTATTAAAACCGAAAGTAAATGTGTAGGGAAGTTTCCTCCGGTAGAAACTGCTCATCAGCATTGAAGTAAAGCTGTATTTAGCGTAAAGAGGATTTGTGTAGTACGTTTTTTAATGGTTGTCAAATGGAAAAGGCTATATAAATCCTAAATCTGATAGTAGAATGGTGTTTCACTGTAAAAAATAATTATCTTAAATATTAGATACAGATAGAAAACAAACACAGTTGCGTAAATACTTATTAACCATCCAGAACTTTTTTAAATTACCGTTAATAACAACATACGAATTACAAACTATGAAGACAGTCAAATCAAAACACAAATCACCAAAAGAACAATTTCTACTCTTTAATTAATATTAATGTTGAATAAAAGTTCCTTAGTAATTCCTCGATTTTTGAGGGCATTCACCCAAGAAAAGAATTGAGAGTAAGTTATAATTTTACCGTCGTTACCATTAATAGAGGCCTATTGCAATCGTCTTTCAGAAATGTTTTATATATAATGCCTAAACTCATTCATGTTTCTGGATCTGCTTATTTAAAAGACGGACAATGCTTCTAACCAATTAGCTCTTAGAATTTTCGAGCCTTCCAAAATGTATCCATAGGTCGCTATGATTTTTTTTTTTTTTTTTTGAAATTTCATTTTAAAAATAAAATCAGAAAAAAGATAAAGTTAATTTTCTTAACAAAGGATTTCATTAAATTGAACGCGTTAAACTTTTAGCAATGATATATCCAGTTTTCATTGTCATAGCAACCTGCTGCACTCCTTAACAACCGAGGCTCATTTTCAGAAGACGATTGTTTAAAATACGAAGAGGACATTTACACAGAGTCATGAACTGCGAAGAATCAAAGTTCAGTCAATTGTTTAGTATGGGATCACAGATTCCTGAAAATATTTTGAACTTTCAGTATCCTTTTGGAAAGTGCTTCGTACATTCAGCTCACATTTATTTCCCCGTACATTCTTATTGAAAGTGCATGAGAATTTAAGGCTGTCATGGAAATAAAATTATGAGAAACAATTTTTGGATATTTAGGAATCGAATTTTCTTCAAAACTAGAAATTACGCAGTTAACTTGCGGGCACTTTCTTTTTACTATTAATTGTAATGAATTTTTTCCATACCGTAACTATCAATGCATTATGTGTATTTTTACATAAAATAATATGGCAGCAACATTATAAAATTCAAAATCCTTATCGCACTAAAAATGAAAGTTTTCCGAAAATTTTGGCATGGTATCAAAGAGAGAATTTATGTCCGTGTCATCTATTTCCACATACCTCTCTTAATTCTTCACCCAATATTTGCCCTGACATTTCTGTAGATGACTTACCACTTATATACACTCATCACTGGCTTCATCCACTCCCCTTTTCCCCACTCCTTTTCCTTTCTTCCAATGCCTGCCAGCCAGATCATGTGCCATCTGAGTTACTATTTATGTTCACCAACAATATTAGCAAACAAATGTAGTTTCTGTTACATGTTACATTTCATACCGATAATGCAAGTCACATAGTATTTTGTTAATTCCCTGGTATTTGCCCTCAACACCCTCTCTAACAGATACAGGAATTTGAAAATCTTTGCATAGAACTCTCCAGTGCACAGCACAATTAAGTCTATAATAATTACTATTAATTATGATGAATTGTGCCACAGTTGCAATTTTCCTTCACAACAGATTTTGCATTTTGCGAATTTTTACATTAATTTCATTCATAGTTTTAGGTAAATTCTTCACCACATTCCTGAATAATTTGTGATTTACTGTCTTTCATGAAATCAAAATTGTACTACTTCTTTATACATAGATTCAGGTACCAGTTTATCATTATAGTCTTCTTGAATTTTCCACATACTACTGTTAATTCTTCTCCCAATATCTCTCCAGGTGTCATAATAAATGTATGCCTTATACAGACCTAGCACTTTCTTCACGTCTCCAGTCATTCAGTGACTCCCATACCCGTTCCCTTATCATATGAGCGACTAAGTAAATTTATGTTGCTGTATGACCTAGTGACAGGGTTTCTTATCAGATGCACAATCTGCCCCTATTGTAGCCACGTAGCCTAATCTGTAATCCTGGGTATAAGGGATCTGAAATTTAATATGGAATCCAAATCATCGAAGTTTAATTTTTAATTTAATTAAATTGTAATGGAGCACAGGCTCCAGTTTCAATTTCCCTACACACCCTTCTTCCCCCTATCCTGCACCCACCTACATTTGCTCTCTACAAATTTTAACTTTAAATTCTTTCAAAGTTTTCGGTAAATTATTCATCATTTCTCTTGGTAACTCATTCCAATCCCTGACACCCTTACCTAAAAAAGAGAATCTTCCCACACCCTTTGTGCCTGAATTCGAGTGCCAGCTTGTGGTCCATGGTCATCTTTTCCCTTCCATGCACTACTTTTCATACCTATTGCAATATCTTTCCATGCCTCATCGCCAGTATATGCCCTGTACACTCCCACAACCCTCCTCATCCTCCTCCTGTCTTGCAATGAATCCCATTTCAGCTCCTTTATCAAATCCGTCACTGATTGCATTCTGTGATAATTTCCAGAACAAATCTAGCAGCCCTTTTTTGCACTCTCTCCAACTCCTGTATTTGATACATAAAATGAGGGTCCCATACTACACTACCATATTCGAGCAATGGTCTCACCAAAGTTTTGTAACCCAATTCATTTACTTCTCCCATACATCCTCTCATCACTCTCTCCAATAAGTGCAGAACTTTGAAACCTTTTCCTACCACCTGTCCAATGAGTCCAGCCCAGTTAAGCTTGATATCAAAAGTAATGCCAAGATATTTACATTTCAAGTCTTCAGATGGCAATTCTTTCCCCATCTTATATTCATAATTAACCTTGTGTTTTTTATTTGTGTATCTAATAAGCTGACTCTTCTATGCATTTATCTTCATCCCATGTTTACCAACCCAACTAGATATCCTGTCCAGGTCACCCTGCAACTGTTTACAATCCTCTATTGTTTTGATTCTTTTATACAGCATTATGTCATCTGCAAACAATCTAATTTCAGATAGTAAACAATCAACACAATTATTCATTAGAATAATGATTAGCAATGGTCCCAATACGCTACCCTGTGGCACACCCATTTTTACTTCTACTTCTTTTGATACTACATTTCCTACCCTAACTTTCTGTTTTCTACCTTTTAAAAATTCTTCTACCCAGCAAATCACTTTCTCATCCACACCAATGGTTTTTACCTTATTTACTACCATTTTATGGCTTACTCTGTCAAACGCCTTTGACAGATCTAGTGCTACACTATCAATTTGGCCTCCCTTGTCCATTTCATCTGAAATATCTTGCATATATCCCACCAACTGAGATTCGCATGAATATCCTTGCCTGAACCCATTTTGCCTGCTTGAAAACCACTTACGTTCCTCACATATATTTCTGAAGTGGTTGCAAATCAATCTTTCAATTAATTTACGTACCACTGATGTCAAACTGATTGGCCTGTAATTCTCAACTCTATTTCTCACCCCTCCTTTATGTACCGGTACTACTATCGCACTTTTCCAGTCCTGTGGTAAGCAGCAAGTATCCAGACTCAATTTAAATAATATTTCAAGATAAGGTACAATGGCACATCCGGCTATCTTTAAGATATTGTAGTAATATTATCTTCACCAGCCCCTTTATGTTTTTTCAGCTTTCTCATTTCCTTCATGATTTCATCAGGATGAATTTCAAATTTTTTAGTATCGTCATTTCTAATTGTGTTGTTAAGCTCGTTCTCAAATTAGACCCTCCTGTTTCTGATTCATTGTCCCTAATGCTTTCACTGAACCAGTTACTTAAAATCTCTGCCTTTTTCAAATCGTCAGTAACTTCTTCTCCATCCTTATCTATAAGTGTCTCTACACCCTCCCTTCCCCTCAGTTTCCTGATATAGCCATAGAAATTTCTAGATGCATCAGTCAATGGTCCTCCTGCACTGACAATACTCTTCATAAACCCATCTTTAGCCATTTTCTTTGCTGTTATTAAGTCCTTGTTTAGTTGTTTTAAATATTACCTTCTACCCTGCTGTCTCTTAACTCTGTTCTTACCAACCTCTTTAATCTCCTCACCTCCCTATTATAGTACATAGGTTTTCTACTTTATTTTCTGCCTTGGAATACATTTTTCTTCCCCCTTTCTTATTATCTCCTTGAACTCTTCCCACCTTGACTCTACTGTACTTGAGCCTTCCTTCCATTTGCTGAATTGTTCTCTGAAATATCTCTTCAAATTCGAAACCTGCGCCTGTTTATAATTGTACCTATTTACCCCTTCAATTTTGGCAGCTGGTTTACTGACTCCTCTAATATCCATCAGAACTGCTTCATGAACACTTATTCCTTCAGTTACTTGATACTTCAAAAGTTTTTCATCGGGCTTAATTAGAAATATAATCCAAAATATTTTGTCCCCTAGTGTTTTGCTCAACCACTTGTTTAAGTCCTCCTTCCCTTATTAAGATATTTGCAAATCTTTGTTCCCTTGTGTTATTTATCTTATTTCCTACCCAATTTAGACCCGGTAAATTTAAATCCCCACTGATGATGATCATTCTATTCTCACCTCTGAAATCTGAGTATGAATTTAATTTCTCTCCAAGAGCCTCATCTTCTTCTGTCATTCTTCCACTGCGGTAAACAGCCAACACTCTGATTTTTTCTTTTTTATTACCCCAGAAATCTACCCCAAGTAACTCATGGTCTTGATCTATGAACACCAGTGAACTGCTGTAGTTTTTGCTAACTAGTATGAAAACTCCCCCACCAATTGCTCCTCTATCTCTGCGGTACACTCTGTAACCATCAGGAAAAACCTCACTGTCTAGTACTTCTTCTTTTAACCAACTCTCTAACCCAATTATTACTTGTGGTTTGTGTATCTCTATTAAGTTTGCAAATTCGATTACTTTGTTCATTATACTTCTACAGTTTACCATTAACACCCTTACTACTGGCTTTACATTTTCAGAATTTATCTCCTCTTTCCCACTTTTACCACAGTCAGTTATTGTTTCAGCCACTTCATCTATTTCTTTAACATCTGTGACTTTCCCCATCGTGAATCTGCAATCAGAATCACTATGATAATCGATTTTTGTCCCTTCACCAGCAGCCCCTAATCTAAAAAAGGCACAGTCCTGACCCCATCATCACTGGAAATGGGCTCCCTCACTGCTTTAGCTAACAACTCAGAAAGTACTCCCTTCCCCCTTCTATTTAGGTGTAGTCCTTGCCTAGTGAAACCCCACCTACCAATGGTATTCACAGGCACAACCCCCAACACAGAACTAATGCCTTTCCCAAGTAGCACTTCCGTTTCCCCATTAACCCGCCTCACTGCATAGTTCAATTGTGGCCGGTCATGGCGACTTAGGAACTGCATGAGCTCCACCCAGGCCACTCTCTATACTATAACTCGTGTTTCTATCAATAGTATTTCCCGCACCTCCCACTATCACTAGTCTATCATCCTTAGTAAAACTCCTACAAGGGGAACCTATATCCTCTATTACCTGGCCTAATGTTGCACTAGGTTGGAAAAACCTGTGACCTGGTATCCTGTACCTAACTGTTCCTGCAGAAGAGGGCCTACACCCATGGCTACTACCTAGCAGCAGAACCCTTTTTTTTCCTATTCTTGCCCTGCACGCCCTTATTCCTAAAGGTCTGCTGCATCTTACCTACTCGTACATGAGGCTCTTCTCCTGACTCTGGCCTATTTTTTCCCACAATTACTGAAGTGTCTGGCTTGTTCATCCTGTTAACCATGTTTCTCCTACGACCTGTTACCAGCTCCCACCCATCCTTATCAACTTCCTCCAACCCACTATCTCTACTTTCTGCCTCTACAGCTTGATCCTCGACAAGCTCAGTCCCCACAGGCTGTGCCTGTACAGTCTGAGCCTCCACAGGCTGGACTTCCACAGGTTGAGCCTCCACAGGCTGAGCCCCCGCAGGCTGAACCTCCACAGGCGAGGCCACCACAGGCCACGCCTGCAGAGCCTGAGCCTCCACAGGACGAGCCTCAAGAACCCTGATCCTTTCACGCAACTCCCTAATCGTTTCGCCCATCTCCTGGCATACTTCACATCACACAACAAGCTGTGATAAAGGCAAGAGTCTGGTTAAGAGCTAATAAAAAAAAACCTGAGAGAGGGATTTGAATCAAGAATATTTTGATCTCCTGTCAGACACCTTAACTACTGGGCAACCAGGCCTGCATATGAACTACTGATTGTGTTTCATCATAATTTCTGCAAGCAGATTTAGCTGCCCTGCTTTAAAATACTTTTCATATCCTATATTTCATAATTTGGATAGCTTATCACCCCACTAAACTCAATCAATGATCTGACCAAGTTGTTACATCACAGTACGCTTCCATCCTGATACACCCCTTTGTCACCCTCTCCAACACATGCAGTACTTGAAACCTCTACCTAACATCTGCCTAAATGAGTTTACTATCAAATGCTATACAAAAATGTTGAATTTAATGTAATTTAATTGTGATGGAGCACATGCTCTGGTGGGAACTTTCCTTGCCACATAATTACCCATTTCTTCTTCTTCTTATTATTATTATTGGCAAATTCTCCCAATGGAAGACGTTAAACAGATGACCCAATCAAGTTTTCTTTGAGTTCTTCTTCTTATTATTGTTATTTAAATACTTTGAATGTTAAATTTCTTCAACCATTTACTTTTGCCATTAAAAATTTTAATCCTAAATTCCATCAGCGTTTTTGATAAATTATTCATCATTTCCCACGGTAATCTATTCCAATCCCTGACTCCCTTACCCATTATTTTGTGCATCAAATGAGTGAGTGGTCTGGTGGCTCCATGGTAAAGACATCTGACTGGAGATCAAAACGTCCACAGTTTGAATCCTGTCTTGATGGGGATTTTCATAGGCCTACCTCTGGCACCTATGGTAGGTAATTTTTTCCATTGAATGCACAACTCCCAATTCTCTGACCAGTATCGCTCTAAGCCCTATCACCAACATATGCCTTGTACAAACACAGCACTCTCTTCACCCTCCTCCTGCCATCCAATGACTTTTTTCATTTTAGTTACTGAGTGAGTCCTTTGGTAATTATCACAAAAAAATTATATAATTTCCTTTGCACACCTTCCAACTGTTGTATTTGATGACCAAAATGTGGGTCCCAAACTACATCACCATATTCAAGCAATGATTTCCATATTCAAGCAATGGTTTGACCAAAGTTTTGTAACACAATTCCCTCACTTGTCTCCTACATCCTCTTATCACCCTCTCCTGTAAATGAAGGATTTTGTAATCTTTTCCTATCATCTCCCCTATATGTCCAGCCCCGTTGAATTTATTATCAAATATTGTGATAAGATGAAATAAATAACTCTTGGGTTTTCTGCCAGTTAATTGATTTATTTAGATCTTTTAACAACGTTTCGGCAACTTCCATTGTTGCCTTCATCAGGTTAACTCTTACATACAAGGACAAGACACTGACTGACTCGTGAGCCAGTCCTGGCTCCTATAAATAGCCTGTTGCCAATTATTTATTTCAACAATACGCCGGGAAAAACTAAAATGTCATATTGTGATAAGATATTTACACTTGAAGCCTTCAATGATCAATTCTGTCCCCTCCCTATAATCATAAATAACCTTTTGTTTTTTATTAGTTTACCTAACAAGTTGACTCTTCTTGGCATTTATCTTCATTCCTTGTTGACCTACTCAGTTAGCTATTCTATCCAGGTCACCCTGCAGCTGTTAACATTCTTCTCCCATTTTGATCCTATTGTATACCATTATGTCATCTGCAAACAACCTAAATTCTGACTGTAATCTATCAACACAGTCATTAATTAATTTGATTAACAGCCGTTGTCTCAATACATTACCCTGTGGTACTCCCATATTCACTTCCATATCTTTTGATAATGTATTTCATACTCTAATGTTTTGCTTCCTGCCTTTTAATAATTCCTCTATGAAGCAAGTCATTTTTCATCCACCAATAGCTTTCAACTTAATTAAAACTATTTAGTGGCTAATTCTGTCAAATGTTTTAAAAAGATATAATGCTACACTATCAACTTGACCTTGCCTTGTCCAATTCATCTGAAATGTCTTGTATATAGCCCACCATTTGAAACTCACATCAATATTCTAGCTTACAGCCATGTTGTCAATTTTCAAACCAATTTCTTTCCTCGCAGACATTTCTGATGTAGTTGCATATTATTCTTTCCATCATTTTATCTAGCACTAATGTCAAACTGTGCCACTAATATTCTTTATAAACCCATCTTTAGCTCCTGTCTCATATTATATTCATATTAATTTTATTCACCATTAGTCAATTCAGTAATGAAATAGACTTTGTCATACATTACAATTTTATATATATGTTAATACAATTAATGTCGGTAACAATGGAAAGAAAGTACTGTCTCGAGGCAATGAATGTTATATGATTATTACAATTACAACTAATCATATAATATTAATAATGTTAGAAATTTAGATTATATTGAATAATTCCTCAGTTTTATTTAGACATATTGCAATCATAAATTCCTTAGTGCTAATTTTGAATTTATGTAGGGGCATTGTTCTCAGATTCATAAGCAGATGGTTGAAGAATATGATTCCCATTGACTTAAAACTATTTTTAGTTGTGCTAAGTGAGCAATATTCAGTTCTTGTATTGTGTTTATCTCTAGTGTTATAATCATGTATGTCAATATGGCTTTTAAAGAGATGTTGGTTTTTCTTAACAAAAAGTAAACACTGATATATATATATATAAGCCAGGTATTCTCGTAATTCCTAACATTAAGAATAATTCTTTACAATGTGCTCTGGATAATGCTCCACATATCAGATGAACTGCTTTTTTTATTGTTGTTATTAACTGCTTGTTTGATGTTTTAAGTATTGCCTGTTGCCTTCCGGTCTCTTAACTCTGCAGTGTTCTCTCCTCATTAACCACTTTAATCTTCTCACCTTCCTCTTGTAGTATGTAGGTTCTGAACTTCTCTTTATTTTCTGTTTTGGAACAATTATTTCTCTATCCATTTTTATTATATCCATCCACTCTTTCCATTTTTATTTCACTGTACTGGTGCCATCGTTCCATTTGCTGATCCTTCCCCTGAAATATCTCTTAAATTTGTTCCTTTTTTTATAATGTGCCAATTTTCCTCTTCAGTTTTGGCCATTGGTTTACTGAATCCTCTAAAATCCATCAGAACTGCATTGCGATCAATCATTCCTTCATTTACTTGACACCTCAGGCTTAATTTTTTTTGATAGTTTTGACCCTCTTGTGTTTTGTTCTATCACTTGTGTAAATCTTCCTTTCCATACTAAGATATTTACAAATCTCTGTTCCCTTGTGTTATTAATCTTTTTTTCTTCCCACTCGAAACCTGATAGATTTAAATTCCAACCAATATTGACCAGTCTACATTCACTTCTGAACTGTAACTATGAATTTAATTTCTCCTCAAGAGCCTTATCTTCATCATTCATTCTTCCACTATGGTTAGCAGCAAACACCCTGACTTTTCCTTTTTTCTTATTCCAAAAATCTACTCCTAATCATGGTTATGATCTACGAACACCAGAGAAATGCAGTAATCTTTGCTAACCAATATGAATACCCCTCCACCAATTGCTCCTTTATCTCTGCCAGTACACTCTGCAATGATCAGGAAAAATCTCATTGTCTGGTACTACTTCTTTTAACCAAGACTCTGTCCCTATAATCACTTGTGTTTCATGTATCTCTGTTAAGTTTTCAAATTCTATTACTTTGTTCATTCTACTTCTACAGCAGTTTACCAGTAACACTCTTATTATTGGCTTTGTGATATTTTCAGCATTAACATTCGTCTTCCCATGTGTATCCTTGTCTATTATTATTTCAACAGCTTCATCTGTTTCCTTATCATAAGTGATTTTTCCCATCATTTATCTGCAATCAGTATGCATTTGATCATACATTTTTATTCCTACACCAGCAAATAGGCACAGCTCCCTTACAGATTTTGCTAACAACTCAGAAAGTATCTTCTACCCTTTTATTTAGATTTAGGCCACCTACCAGTGGTCTCCACAGGTGCAACCCTCAAGACAGAACTAATGTCTTTCCCAAGTAGCACCTCAGTCTCCATTTTTACCCACCTCATAGAATGATTCAACTATTGTCAATCGTGAAACTTATGACCTGCATGAGTTCCACCCTAGTATGCTTTGTCTCCTTCACCACCTTCTTCAGGCCACTCTCTATACTATAATTAATGCTCCTATCAATTCTATTGCCTACACCTCCCACGATCACTATTCTTCTTAGTGAAATCCATACAAACTGATCTTAAATCCTTAATTACCTGCCCTAATGTTGCACTTGGTTTGAAAAAACTTGTGACCTGATAGCCTGTGCATAACTGATTCTGCAGGAGAGGGCATAAACCTCTTCCATGGCAACTACTTAACAGCATAACATTTTTATTCCAAGTTTTCCTTCCTCTATTACTAAATGCCCATTGGACTTTACCTATTTTTATATATGCACAAGGCTTTTA